>CM023202.3:47380032-47678982 GCA_004115045.4 Sinella curviseta | reverse complement strand
AAGCTTCACCGCCCGCCAACGGATCAAAGCTTCACCGCCCGCCAACGGATCAAAGCTTCACCTCCCGACAAAGGATCAAAGCTTCACCGCCCGCCAAAGGATCAAAGCTTCACCGCCCGTCAAATGATCAAAGCTTCACCTCCCGCCAAAGGATCAAAGCTTCACCGCCCGCCAAAGGATCAAAGCTTCACCGTCCGCCATAGAATCCAAGCTGCACCGCTCAACATACGATCAATGTTGGAGCGCCCAGCATTAAATGGACTCAGGAACGTCCACCATAGGATAAACACTGGAGCGCCCGCCACAGGATCGAAGCTTCACCGCCCGCCAACGGATCAAAGCTTCACCGCCCGCCAACGGATCAAAGCTTCACCGCCCGCCAACGGATCAAAGCTTCACCGCCCGCCAACGGATCAACGCTTCACCGCCCGCCAAAGGATCAAAGCTTCACCGCCCGCCAACGGATCAAAGCTTCACCGCCCGCCAAAGGATCAAAGCTTCACCGTCCGCCATAGAATCCAAGCTGCACCGCCCGCCAACGGATCAAAGCTTCACCGCCCGCCAACGGATCAACGCTTCACCGCCCGCCAACGGATCAAAGCTTCACCGCCCGCCAAAGGATCAAAGCTTCACCGCCCGCCAACGGATCAAAGCTTCACCGCCCGCCAACGGATCAAAGCTTCACCGCCCGCCAACGGATCAAAGCTTCACCGCCCGCCAACGGATCAAAGCTTCACCGCCCGCCAACGGATCAAAGCTTCACCGCCCGCCAAAGGATCAAAGCTTCACCGCCCGCCAAGGGATCAAAGCTTCACCGCCCGCCAAAGGATCAAAGCTTCACCGTCCGCCATAGAATCCAAGCTGCCCCGCTCAACATACGATCAATGTTGGAGCGCCCAGCATTAAATGGACTCAGGAACGTCCACCATAGGATAAACACTGGAGAGTCCCCCACAGGATCGAAGCTTCACCGCCCGCCACAGGATCGAAGCTTCACCGCCCGCCAACGGATCAAAGCTTCACCGCCCGCCAACGGATCAAAGCTTCACCTCCCGCCAAAGAATCAAAGCTTCACCGCCCGCCAAAGGATCAAAGCTTCACCGCCCGCCAACGGATCAAAGCTTCACCGCCCGCCAACGGATCAAAGCTTCACCGCCAGCCAAAGGATCAAAGCTTCACCTCCCGCCATGGAATCCAAGCTGCACCGCTCAACATACGATCAATGTTGGAGCGCCCAGCATTAAATGGACTCAGGAACGTCCACCATAGGATAAACACTGGAGCGCCCGCCACAGGATCGAAGCTTCACCGCCCGCCAACGGATCAAAGCTTCACCGCCCGCCAACGGATCAACGCTTCACCGCCCGCCAACGGATCAAAGCTTCACCGCCCGCCAACGGATCAACGCTTCACCGCCCGCCAACGGATCAAAGCTTCACCGCCCGCCAACGGATCAACGCTTCACCGCCCGCCAACGGATCAAAGCTTCACCGCCCGCCAACGGATCAAAGCTTCACCGCCCGCCAACGGATCAAAGCTTCACCGCCCGCCAACGGATCAAAGCTTCACCGCCCGCCAACGGATCAAAGCTTCACCGCCCGCCAAAGGATCAAAGCTTCACCGCCCGCCAAAGGATCAAAGCTTCACCGCCCGCCAACGGATCAAAGCTTCACCGCCCGCCAACGGATCAAAGCTTCACCGCCCGCCAACGGATCAGAGCTTCACCGCCCGCCAACGGATCAAAGCTTCACCGCCCGCCAAAGGATCAAAGCTTCACCGCCAGCCAAAGGATCAAAGCTTCACCGTCCGCCAAAGGATCAAAGCTTCACCGTCCGCCATAGAATCCAAGCTGCACCGCTCAACATACGATCAATGTTGGAGCGCCCAGCATTAAATGGACTCCGGAACGTCCACCATAGGATAAACACTGGAGCGCCCGCCACAGGATCGAAGCTTCACCGCCCGCCAACGGATCAAAGCTTCACCGCCCGCCAACGGATCAAAGCTTCACCTCCCGCCAAAGGATCAAAGCTTCACCGCCCGCCAAAGGATCAAAGCTTCACCGCCCGCCAAAGGATCAAAGCTTCACCGCCCGCCAAAGGATCAAAGCTTCACCGCCCGCCAAAGGATCAAAGCTTCACCGCCCGCCAAAGGATCAAAGCTGCACCGCCCAACATACGATCAAATCTGGAGCGCCCAGCATAAATGGACTCAGGACACGTCCACCATAGGATCAAAGCTTCACCGCCCGCCAAATGATCAAAGCTTCACCGCCCGCCATAGAATCCAAGCTGCACCGCTCAACATACGATCAAATGTTGAGCGCCCAGCATAAAGGACTCAGGAACGTCCACCATAGATAAACACTGGAGCGCCCGCCACAGGATCGAAGCTTCACCGCCCGCCAACGGATCAAAGCTTCACCGCCCGCCAAAGGATCAAAGCTTCACCTCCCGCCAAAGGATCAAAGCTTCACCGCCCGCCAAAGGATCAAAGCTTCACCGCCCGCCAACGGATCAAAGCTTCACCGCCCGCCAACGGATCAAAGCTTCACCGCCAGCCAAAGGATCAAAGCTTCACCGTCCGCCAAAGGATCAAAGCTTCACCGTCCGCCATAGAATCCCAGTTGCACCGCTCAACATACGATCAATGTTGGAGCGCCCAGCATTAAATGGACTCAGGAACGTCCACCATAGGATAAACACTGGAGCGCCCGCCACAGGATCGAAGCTTCACCGCCCGCCAACGGATCAAAGCTTCACCGCCCGCCAACGGATCAGAGCTTCACCTCCCGCCAAAGGATCAAAGCTTCACCGCCCGCCAAAGGATCAAAGCTTCACCTCCCGCCAAAGGATCAAAGCTTCACCGCCCGCCAAAGGATCAAAGCTTCACCGTCCGCCATAGAATCCAAGCTGCACCGCTCAACATACGATCAATGTTGGAGCGCCCAGCATTAAATGGACTCAGGAACGTCCACCATAGAATAAACACTGGAGCGCCCGCCACAGGATCGAAGCTTCACCGCCCGCCAACGGATCAAAGCTTCACCGCCCGCCAACGGATCAAAGCTTCACCTCCCGCCAAAGGATCAAAGCTTCACCGCCCGCCAAAGGATCAAAGCTTCACCGCCCGCCAAATGATCAAAGCTTCACCTCCCGCCAAAGGATCAAAGCTTCACCGCCCGCCAAAGGATCAAAGCTTCACCGTCCGCCATAGAATCCAAGCTGCACCGCTCAACATACGATCAATGTTGGAGCGCCCAGCATTAAATGGACTCAGGAACGTCCACCATAGGATAAACATTGGAGCGCCCGCCACAGGATCGAAGCTTCACCGCCCGCCAACGGATCAAAGCTTCACCGCCCGCCAACGGATCAAAGCTTCACCGCCCGCCAACGGATCAAAGCTTCACCGCCCGCCAACGGATCAACGCTTCACCGCCCGCCAAAGGATCAAAGCTTCACCGCCCGCCAACGGATCAAAGCTTCACCGCCCGCCAAAGGATCAAAGCTTCACCGTCCGCCATAGAATCCAAGCTGCACCGCCCGCCAACGGATCAAAGCTTCACCGCCCGCCAACGGATCAACGCTTCACCGCCCGCCAACGGATCAAAGCTTCACCGCCCGCCAAAGGATCAAAGCTTCACCGCCCGCCAACGGATCAAAGCTTCACCGCCCGCCAACGGATCAAAGCTTCACCGCCCGCCAACGGATCAAAGCTTCACCGCCCGCCAACGGATCAAAGCTTCACCGCCCGCCAACGGATCAAAGCTTCACCGCCCGCCAAAGGATCAAAGCTTCACCGCCCGCCAACGGATCAAAGCTTCACCGCCCGCCAAAGGATCAAAGCTTCACCGTCCGCCATAGAATCCAAGCTGCCCCGCTCAACATACGATCAATGTTGGAGCGCCCAGCATTAAATGGACTCAGGAACGTCCACCATAGGATAAACACTGGAGCGCCCGCCACAGGATCGAAGCTTCACCGCCCGCCAACGGATCAAAGCTTCACCGCCCGCCAACGGATCAAAGCTTCACCTCCCGCCAAAGAATCAAAGCTTCACCGCCCGCCAAAGGATCAAAGCTTCACCGCCCGCCAACGGATCAAAGCTTCACCGCCCGCCAACGGATCAAAGCTTCACCGCCAGCCAAAGGATCAAAGCTTCACCGTCCGCCAAAGGATCAAAGCTTCACCGTCCGCCATAGAATCCAAGCTGCACCGCTCAACATACGATCAATGTTGGAGCGCCCAGCATTAAATGGACTCCGGAACGTCCACCATAGGATAAACACTGGAGCGCCCGCCACAGGATCGAAGCTTCACCGCCCGCCAACGGATCAAAGCTTCACCGCCCGCCAACGGATCAAAGCTTCACCTCCCGCCAAAGGATCAAAGCTTCACCGCCGGCCAAAGGATCAAAGCTTCACCGCCCGCCAAAGGATCAAAGCTTCACCTCCCGCCAAAGGATCGAAGCTTCACCGCCCGCCAAAGGATCAAAGCTTCACCGTCCGCCATAGAATCCAAGCTGCACCGCTCAACATACGATCAATGTTGGAGCGCCCAGCATTAAATGGACTCAGGAACGTCCACCATAGAATAAACACTGGAGCGCCCGCCACAGGATCGAAGCTTCACCGCCCGCCAACGGATCAAAGCTTCACCGCCCGCCAACGGATCAAAGCTTCACCTCCCGCCAAAGGATCAAAGCTTCACCGCCCGCCAAAGGATCAAAGCTTCACCGCCCGCCAAATGATCAAAGCTTCACCTCCCGCCAAAGGATCAAAGCTTCACCGCCCGCCAAAGGATCAAAGCTTCACCGTCCGCCATGGAATCCAAGCTGCACCGCTCAACATACGATCAATGTTGGAGCGCCCAGCATTAAATGGACTCAGGAACGTCCACCATAGGATAAACACTGGAGCGCCCGCCACAGGATCGAAGCTTCACCGCCCGCCAACGGATCAAAGCTTCACCGCCCGCCAACGGATCAACGCTTCACCGCCCGCCAACGGATCAAAGCTTCACCGCCCGCCAAAGGATCAAAGCTTCACCGCCCGCCAACGGATCAAAGCTTCACCGCCCGCCAACGGATCAAAGCTTCACCGCCCGCCAACGGATCAAAGCTTCACCGCCCGCCAACGGATCAAAGCTTCACCGCCCGCCAACGGATCAAAGCTTCACCGCCCGGCAAAGGATCAAAGCTTCACCGCCCGCCAAAGGATCAAAGCTTCACCGCCCGCCAACGGATCAAAGCTTCACCGCCCGCCAACGGATCAAAGCTTCACCGCCCGCCAACGGATCAAAGCTTCACCGCCCGCCAACGGATCAAAGCTTCACCGCCCGCCAACGGATCAAAGCTTCACCGCCCGCCAAAGGATCAAAGCTTCACCGCCCGCCAAGGGATCAAAGCTTCACCGCCCGCCAAAGGATCAAAGCTTCACCGTCCGCCATAGAATCCAAGCTGCCCCGCTCAACATACGATCAATGTTGGAGCGCCCAGCATTAATTGGACTCAGGAACGTCCACCATAGGATAAACACTGGAGCGCCCGCCACAGGATCGAAGCTTCACCGCCCGCCAACGGATCAAAGCTGCACCGCCCGCCAACGGATCAAAGCTTCACCTCCCGCCAAAGAATCAAAGCTTCACCGCCCGCCAAAGGATCAAAGCTTCACCGCCCGCCAACGGATCAAAGCTTCACCGCCCGCCAACGGATCAAAGCTTCACCGCCAGCCAAAGGATCAAAGCTTCACCGTCCGCCAAAGGATCAAAGCTTCACCGTCCGCCATAGAATCCAAGCTGCACCGCTCAACATACGATCAATGTTGGAGCGCCCAGCATTAAATGGACTCCGGAACGTCCACCATAGGATAAACACTGGAGCGCCCGCCACAGGATCGAAGCTTCACCGCCCGCCAACGGATCAAAGCTTCACCGCCCGCCAACGGATCAAAGCTTCACCTCCCGCCAAAGGATCAAAGCTTCACCGCCCGCCAAAGGATCAAAGCTTCACCGCCCGCCAAAGGATCAAAGCTTCACCTCCCGCCAAAGGATCAAAGCTTCACCGCCCGCCAAAGGATCAAAGCTTCACCGTCCGCCATAGAATCCAAGCTGCACCGCTCAACATACGATCAATGTTGGAGCGCCCAGCATTAAATGGACTCAGGAACGTCCACCATAGGATAAACACTGGAGCGCCCGCCACAGGATCGAAGCTTCACCGCCCGCCAACGGATCAAAGCTTCACCGCCCGCCAACGGATCAACGCTTGACCGCCCGCCAACGGATCAAAGCTTCACCGCCCGCCAAAGGATCAAAGCTTCACCGCCCGCCAACGGATCAAAGCTTCACCGCCCGCCAACGGATCAAAGCTTCACCGCCCGCCAACGGATCAAAGCTTCACCGCCCGCCACCGGATCAAAGCTTCACCGCCCGCCAACGGATCAAAGCTTCACCGCCCGGCAAAGGATCAAAGCTTCACCGCCCGCCAAAGGATCAAAGCTTCACCGCCCGCCAACGGATCAAAGCTTCACCGCCCGCCAACGGATCAAAGCTTCACCGCCCGCCAACGGATCAAAGCTTCACCGCCCGCCAACGGATCAAAGCTTCACCGCCCGCCAACGGATCAAAGCTTCACCGCCCGCCAAAGGATCAAAGCTTCACCGCCCGCCAAGGGATCAAAGCTTCACCGCCCGCCAAAGGATCAAAGCTTCACCGTCCGCCATAGAATCCAAGCTGCCCCGCTCAACATACGATCAATGTTGGAGCGCCCAGCATTAATGGACTCAGGAACGTCCACCATAGGATAAATACTGGAGCGCCCGCCACAGGATCGAAGCTTCACCGCCCGCCAACGGATCAAAGCTGCACCGCCCGCCAACGGATCAAAGCTTCACCTCCCGCCAAAGAATCAAAGCTTCACCGCCCGCCAAAGGATCAAAGCTTCACCGCCCGCCAACGGATCAAAGCTTCACCGCCCGCCAACGGATCAAAGCTTCACCGCCAGCCAAAGGATCAAAGCTTCACCGTCCGCCAAAGGATCAAAGCTTCACCGTCCGCCATAGAATCCAAGCTGCACCGCTCAACATACGATCAATGTTGGAGCGCCCAGCATTAAATGGACTCCGGAACGTCCACCATAGAATAAACACTGGAGCGCCCGCCACAGGATCGAAGCTTCACCGCCCGCCAACGGATCAAAGCTTCACCGCCCGCCAACGGATCAACGCTTCACCGCCCGCCAACGGATCAAAGCTTCACCGCCCGCCAAAGGATCAAAGCTTCACCGCCCGCCAACGGATCAAAGCTTCACCGCCCGCCAACGGATCAAAGCTTCACCGCCCGCCAACGGATCAAAGCTTCACCGCCCGCCAACGGATCAAAGCTTCACCGCCCGCCAACGGATCAAAGCTTCACCGCCCGGCAAAGGATCAAAGCTTCACCGCCCGCCAAAGGATCAAAGCTTCACCGCCCGCCAACGGATCAAAGCTTCACCGCCCGCCAACGGATCAAAGCTTCACCGCCCGCCAACGGATCAAAGCTTCACCTCCCGCCAAAGAATCAAAGCTTCACCGCCCGCCAAAGGATCAAAGCTTCACCGCCCGCCAACGGATCAAAGCTTCACCGCCCGCCAACGGATCAAAGCTTCACCGCCAGCCAAAGGATCAAAGCTTCACCGTCCGCCAAAGGATCAAAGCTTCACCGTCCGCCATAGAATCCAAGCTGCACCGCTCAACATACGATCAATGTTGGAGCGCCCAGCATTAAATGGACTCCGGAACGTCCACCATAGGATAAACACTGGAGCGCCCGCCACAGGATCGAAGCTTCACCGCCCGCCAACGGATCAAAGCTTCACCGCCCGCCAACGGATCAAAGCTTCACCTCCCGCCAAAGGATCAAAGCTTCACCGCCCGCCAAAGGATCAAAGCTTCACCGCCCGCCAAAGGATCAAAGCTTCACCTCCCGCCAAAGGATCAAAGCTTCACCGCCCGCCAAAGGATCAAAGCTTCACCGTCCGCCATAGAATCCAAGCTGCACCGCTCAACATACGATCAATGTTGGAGCGCCCAGCATTAAATGGACTCAGGAACGTCCACCATAGAATAAACACTGGAGCGCCCGCCACAGGATCGAACCTTCACCGCCCGCCAACGGATCAAAGCTTCACCGCCCGCCAACGGATCAAAGCTTCACCTCCCGCCAAAGGATCAAAGCTTCACCGCCCGCCAAAGGATCAAAGCTTCACCTCCCGCCAAAGGATCAAAGCTTCACCGCCCGCCAAAAAATCAAAGCTTCACCGTCCGCCATAAAATCCAAGCTGCACCGCTCAACATACGATCAATGTTGGAGCGCCCAGCATTAAATGGACTCAGGAACGTCCACCATAGGATAAACACTGGAGCGCCCGCCACAGGATCGAAGCTTCACCGCCCGCCAACGGATCAAAGCTTCACCGCCCGCCAACGGATCAAAGCTTCACCGCCCGCCAACGGATCAAAGCTTCACCGCCCGCCAAAGGATCAAAGCTTCACCGCCCGCCAACGGATCAAAGCTTCACCGCCCGCCAACGGATCAAAGCTTCACCGCCCGCCAACGGATCAAAGCTTCACCGCCCGCCAACGGATCAAAGCTTCACCGCCCGCCAACGGATCAAAGCTTCACCGCCCGCCAACGGATCAATGCTTCACCGCCCGCCAAAGGATCAAAGCTTCACCGCCCGCCAAGGGATCAAAGCTTCACCGCCCGCCAAAGGATCAAAGCTTCACCGTCCGCCATAGAATCCAAGCTGCCCCGCTCAACATACGATCAATGTTGGAGCGCCCAGCATTAATTGGACTCAGGAACGTCCACCATAGGATAAACACTGGAGCGCCCGCCACAGGATCGAAGCTTCACCGCCCGCCAACGGATCAAAGCTTCACCGCCCGCCAACGGATCAAAACTTCACCTCCCGCCAAAGGATCAAAGCTTCACCGCCCGCCAAAGGATCAAAGCTTCACCGCCCGCCAAATGATCAAAGCTTCACCTCCCGCCAAAGGATCAAAGCTTCACCGCCCACCAAAGGATCAAAGCTTCACCGTCCGCCATAGAATCCAAGCTGCACCGCTCAACATACGATCAATGTTGGAGCGCCCAGCATTAAATGGACTCAGGAACGTCCACCATAGGATAAACACTGGAGCGCCCGCCACAGGATCGAAGCTTCACCGCCCGCCAACGGATCAAAGCTTCACCGCCCGCCAACGGATCAAAGCTTCACCGCCCGCCAACGGATCAAAGCTTCACCGCCCGCCAACGGATCAACGCTTCACCGCCCGCCAAAGGATCAAAGCTTCACCGCCCGCCAACGGATCAACGCTTCACCGCCCGCCAACGGATCAAAGCTTCACCGCCCGCCAAAGGATCAAAGCTTCACCGCCCGCCAACGGATCAAAGCTTCACCGCCCGCCAACGGATCAAAGCTTCACCGCCCGCCAACGGATCAAAGCTTCACCGCCCGCCAACGGATCAAAGCTTCACCGCCCGGCAAAGGATCAAAGCTTCACCGCCCGCCAAAGGATCAAAGCTTCACCGCCCGCCAACGGATCAAAGCTTCAGCGCCCGCCAACGGATCAAAGCTTCACCGCCCGCCAACGGATCAAAGCTTCACCGCCCGCCAACGGATCAAAACTTCACCGCCCGCCAACGGATCAAAGCTTCACCGCCCGCCAAAGGATCAAAGCTTCACCGCCCGCCAAGGGATCAAAGCTTCACCGCCCGCCAAAGGATCAAAGCTTCACCGTCCGCCATAGAATCCAAGCTGCCCCGCTCAACATACGATCAATGTTGGAGCGCCCAGCATTAATTGGACTCAGGAACGTCCACCATAGGATAAACACTGGAGCGCCCGCCACAGGATCGAAGCTTCACCGCCCGCCAACGGATCAAAGCTTCACCGCCCGCCAACGGATCAAAGCTTCACCGCCCGCCAACGGATCAACGCTTCACCGCCCGCCAACGGATCAAAGCTTCACCGCCCGCCAACGGATCAAAGCTTCACCGCCCGCCAACGGATCAAAGCTTCACCGCCAGCCAAAGGATCAAAGCTTCACTGTCCGCCAAAGGATCAAAGCTTCACCGTCCGCCATAGAATCCAAGCTGCACCGCTCAACATACGATCAATGTTGGAGCGCCCAGCATTAAATGGACTCAGGAACGTCCACCATAGAATAAACACTGGAGCGCCCGCCACAGGATCGAAGCTTCACCGCCCGCCAACGGATCAAAGCTTCACCCCCCGCCAACGGATCAGAGCTTCACCTCCCGCCAAAGGATCAAAGCTTCACCGCCCGCCAAAGGATCAAAGCTTCACCGCCCGCCAAAGGATCAAAGCTTCACCTCCCGCCAAAGGATCAAAGCTTCACCGCCCGCCAAAGGATCAAAGCTTCACCGTCCGCCATAGAATCCAAGCTGCACCGCTCAACATACGATCAATGTTGGAGCGCCCAGCATTAAATGGACTCAGGAACGTCCACCATAGGATAAACACTGGAGCGCCCGCCACAGGATCGAAGCTTCACCGCCCGCCAACGGATCAAAGCTTCACCGCCCGCCAACGGATCAAAGCTTCACCTCCCGCCAAAGGATCAAAGCTTCACCGCCCGCCAAAGGATCAAAGCTTCACCGCCCGCCAACGGATCAAAGCTTCACCGCCCGCCAACGGATCAAAGCTTCACCGCCAGCCAAAGGATCAAAGCTTCAACGTCCGCCAAAGGATCAAAGCTTCACCGTCCGCCATAGAATCCAAGCTGCACCGCTCAACATACGATCAATGTTGGAGCGCCCAGCATTAAATGGACTCAGGAACGTCCACCATAGGATAAACACTGGAGCGCCCGCCACAGGATCGAAGCTTCACCGCCCGCCAACGGATCAAAGCTTCACCGCCCGCCAACGGATCAGAGCTTCACCTCCCGCCAAAGGATCAAAGCTTCACCGCCCGCCAAAGGATCAAAGCTTCACCGCCCGCCAAAGGATCAAAGCTTCACCTCCCGCCAAAGGATCAAAGCTTCACCGCCCGCCAAAGGATCAAAGCTTCACCGTCCGCCATAGAATCCAAGCTGCACCGCTCAACATACGATCAATGTTGGAGCGCCCAGCATTAAATGGACTCAGGAACGTCCACCATAGAATAAACACTGGAGCGCCCGCCACAGGATCGAAGCTTCACCGCCCGCCAACGGATCAAAGCTTCACCGCCCGCCAACGGATCAAAACTTCACCTCCCGCCAAAGGATCAAAGCTTCACCGCCCGCCAAAGGATCAAAGCTTCACCGCCCGCCAAATGATCAAAGCTTCACCTCCCGCCAAAGGATCAAAGCTTCACCGTCCGCCATAGAATCCAAGCTGCACCGCTCAACATACGATCAATGTTGGAGCGCCCAGCATTAAATGGACTCAGGAACGTCCACCATAGGATAAACACTGGAGCGCCCGCCACAGGATCGAAGCTTCACCGCCCGCCAACGGATCAAAGCTTCACCGCCCGCCAACGGATCAAAGCTTCACCGCTCGCCAACGGATCTAAGCTTCACCGCCCGCCAACGGATCAACGCTTCACCGCCCGCCAAAGGATCAAAGCTTCACCGCCCGCCAACGGATCAACGCTTCACCGCCCGCCAACGGATCAAAGCTTCACCGCCCGCCAACGGATCAGAGCTTCACCTCCCGCCAAAGGATCAAAGCTTCACCGCCCGCCAAAGGATCAAAGCTTCACCGCCCGCCAAAGGATCAAAGCTTCACCGCCCGCCAAGGGATCAAAGCTTCACCGCCCGCCAAAGGATCAAAGCTTCACCGTCCGCCATAGAATCCAAGCTGCCCCGCTCAACATACGATCAATGTTGGAGCGCCCAGCATTAATTGGACTCAGGAACGTCCACCATAGGATAAACACTGGAGCGCCCGCCACAGGATCGAAGCTTCACCGCCCGCCAACGGATCAAAGCTGCACCGCCCGCCAACGGATCAAAGCTTCACCTCCCGCCAAAGAATCAAAGCTTCACCGCCCGCCAAAGGATCAAAGCTTCACCGCCCGCCAACGGATCAAAGCTTCACCGCCCGCCAACGGATCAAAGCTGCACCGCCCGCCAACGGATCAAAGCTTCACCTCCCGCCAAAGAATCAAAGCTTCACCGCCCGCCAAAGGATCAAAGCTTCACCGCCCGCCAACGGATCAAAGCTTCACCGCCCGCCAACGGATCAAAGCTTCACCGCCAGCCAAAGGATCAAAGCTTCACCGTCCGCCAAAGGATCAAAGCTTCACCGTCCGCCATAGAATCCAAGCTGCACCGCTCAACATACGATCAATGTTGGAGCGCCCAGCATTAAATGGACTACGGAACGTCCACCATAGGATAAACACTGGAGCGCCCGCCACAGGATCGAAGCTTCACCGCCCGCCAACGGATCAAAGCTTCACCGCCCGCCAACGGATCAAAGCTTCACCTCCCGCCAAAGGATCAAAGCTTCACCGCCCGCCAAAGGATCAAAGCTTCACCGCCCGCCAAAGGATCAAAGCTTCACCTCCCGCCAAAGGATCAAAGCTTCACCGCCCGCCAAAGGATCAAAGCTTCACCGTCCGCCATAGAATCCAAGCTGCACCGCTCAACATACGATCAATGTTGGAGCGCCCAGCATTAAATGGACTCAGGAACGTCCACCATAGAATAAACACTGGAGCGCCCGCCACAGGATCGAAGCTTCACCGCCCGCCAACGGATCAAAGCTTCACCGCCCGCCAACGGATCAAAGCTTCACCGCCCGCCAACGGATCAAAGCTTCACCGCCCGCCAACGGATCAAAGCTTCACCGCCCGCCAACGGATCAAAGCTTCACCGCCCGGCAAAGGATCAAAGCTTCACCGCCCGCCAAAGGATCAAAGCTTCACCGCCCGCCAACGGATCAAAGCTTCACCGCCCGCCAACGGATCAAAGCTTCACCGCCCGCCAACGGATCAAAGCTTCACCGTCCGCCAACGGATCAAAACTTCACCGCCCGCCAACGGATCAACGCTTCACCGCCCGCCAACGGATCAAAGCTTCACCGCCCGCCAAAGGATCAAAGCTTCTCCGCCCGCCAACGGATCAAAGCTTCACCGCCCGCCAACGGATCAAAGCTTCACCGCCCGCCAACGGATCAAACTTCACCGCCCGCCAACGGATCAAAGCTTCACCGCCCGCCAACGGATCAAAGCTTCACCGCCCGGCAAAGGATCAAAGCTTCACCGCCCGCCAAAGGATCAAAGCTTCACCGCCCGCCAACGGATCAAAGCTTCACCGCCCGCCAACGGATCAAAGCTTCACCGCCCGCCAACGGATCAAAGCTTCACCGCCCGCCAACGGATCAAAACTTCACCGCCCGCCAACGGATCAAAGCTTCACCGCCCGCCAAAGGATCAAAGCTTCACCGCCCGCCAAGGGATCAAAGCTTCACCGCCCGCCAAAGGATCAAAGCTTCACCGTCCGCCATAGAATCCAAGCTTCACCGCCCGCCAACGGATCAAAGCTTCACCGTCCGCCATAGAATCCAAGCTGCCCCGCTCAACATACGATCAATGTTGGAGCGCCCAGCATTAAATGGACTCAGGAACGTCCACCATAGGATAAACACTGGAGCGCCCGCCACAGGATCGAAGCTTCACCGCCCGCCAACGGATCAAAGCTTCACCGCCCGCCAACGGATCAAAGCTTCACCTCCCGCCAAAGGATCAAAGCTTCACCGCCCGCCAAAGGATCAAAGCTTCACCGCCCGCCAACGGATCAAAGCTTCACCGCCCGCCAACGGATCAAAGCTTCACCGCCAGCCAAAGGATCAAAGCTTCACCGTCCGCCAAAGGATCAAAGCTTCACCGTCCGCCATAGAATCCAAGCTGCACCGCTCAACATACGATCAATGTTGGAGCGCCCAGCATTAAATGGACTCAGGAACGTCCACCATAGGATAAACACTGGAGCGCCCGCCACAGGATCGAAGCTTCACCGCCCGCCAACGGATCAAAGCTTCACCGCCCGCCAACGGATCAGAGCTTCACCTCCCGCCAAAGGATCAAAGCTTCACCGCCCGCCAAAGGATCAAAGCTTCACCGCCCGCCAAAGGATCAAAGCTTCACCTCCCGCCAAAGGATCAAAGCTTCACCGCCCGCCAAAGGATCAAAGCTTCACCGTCCGCCATAGAATCCAAGCTGCACCGCTCAACATACGATCAATGTTGGAGCGCCCAGCATTAAATGGACTCAGGAACGTCCACCATAGGATAAACACTGGAGCGCCCGCCACAGGATCGAAGCTTCACCGCCCGCCAACGGATCAAAGCTTCACCGCCCGCCAACGGATCAAAGCTTCACCTCCCGCCAAAGGATCAAAGCTTCACCGCCCGCCAAAGGATCAAAGCTTCACCGCCCGCCAACGGATCAAAGCTTCACCGCCCGCCAACGGATCAAAGCTTCACCGCCAGCCAAAGGATCAAAGCTTCAACGTCCGCCAAATGATCAAAGCTTCACCTCCCGCCAAAGGATCAAAGCTTCACCGCCCGCCAAAGGATCAAAGCTTCACCGTCCGCCATAGAATCCAAGCTGCACCGCTCAACATACGATCAATGTTGGAGCGCCCAGCATTAAATGGACTCAGGAACGTCCACCATAGGATAAACACTGGAGCGCCCGCCACAGGATCGAAGCTTCACCGCCCGCCAACGGATCAAAGCTTCACCTCCCGCCAAAGGATCAAAGCTTCACCGCCCGCCAAAGGATCAAAGCTTCACCGCCCGCCAACGGATCAAAGCTTCACCGCCCGCCAACGGATCAAAGCTTCACCGCCAGCCAAAGGATCAAAGCTTCAACGTCCGCCAAATGATCAAAGCTTCACCTCCCGCCAAAGGATCAAAGCTTCACCGCCCGCCAAAGGATCAAAGCTTCACCGTCCGCCATAGAATCCAAGCTGCACCGCTCAACATACGATCAATGTTGGAGCGCCCAGCATTAAATGGACTCAGGAACGTCCACCATAGGATAAACACTGGAGCGCCCGCCACAGGATCGAAGCTTCACCGCCCGCCAACGGATCAAAGCTTCACCGCCCGCCAACGGATCAAAGCTTCACCGCTCGCCAACGGATCTAAGCTTCACCGCCCGCCAACGGATCAACGCTTCACCGCCCGCCAAAGGATCAAAGCTTCACCGCCCGCCAACGGATCAACGCTTCACCGCCCGCCAACGGATCAAAGCTTCACCGCCCGCCAAAGGATCAAAGCTTCACCGCCCGCCAACGGATCAAAGCTTCACCGCCCGCCAACGGATCAAAGCTTCACCGCCCGCCAACGGATCAAAGCTTCACCGCCCGCCAACGGATCAAAGCTTCACCGCCCGCCAACGGATCAAAGCTTCACCGCCCGGCAAAGGATCAAAGCTTCACCGCCCGCCAAAGGATCAAAGCTTCACCGCCCGCCAACGGATCAAAGCTTCACCGCCCGCCAACGGATCAAAGCTTCACCGCCCGCCAACGGATCAAAGCTTCACCGCCCGCCAACGGATCAAAACTTCACCGCCCGCCAACGGATCAAAGCTTCACCGCCCGCCAAAGGATCAAAGCTTCACCGCCCGCCAAGGGATCAAAGCTTCACCGCCCGCCAAAGGATCAAAGCTTCACCGTCCGCCATAGAATCCAAGCTGCCCCGCTCAACATACGATCAATGTTGGAGCGCCCAGCATTAATTGGACTCAGGAACGTCCACCATAGGATAAACACTGGAGCGCCCGCCACAGGATCGAAGCTTCACCGCCCGCCAACGGATCAAAGCTGCACCGCCCGCCAACGGATCAAAGCTTCACCTCCCGCCAAAGAATCAAAGCTTCACCGCCCGCCAAAGGATCAAAGCTTCACCGCCCGCCAACGGATCAAAGCTTCACCGCCCGCCAACGGATCAAAGCTTCACCGCCAGCCAAAGGATCAAAGCTTCACCGTCCGCCAAAGGATCAAAGCTTCACCGTCCGCCATAGAATCCAAGCTGCACCGCTCAACATACGATCAATGTTGGAGCGCCCAGCATTAAATGGACTCCGGAACGTCCACCATAGGATAAACACTGGAGCGCCCGCCACAGGATCGAAGCTTCACCGCCCGCCAACGGATCAAAGCTTCACCGCCCGCCAACGGATCAAAGCTTCACCTCCCGCCAAAGGATCAAAGCTTCACCGCCCGCCAAAGGATCAAAGCTTCACCGCCCGCCAAAGGATCAAAGCTTCACCTCCCGCCAAAGGATCAAAGCTTCACCGCCCGCCAAAGGATCAAAGCTTCACCGTCCGCCATAGAATCCAAGCTGCACCGCTCAACATACGATCAATGTTGGAGCGCCCAGCATTAAATGGACTCAGGAACGTCCACCATAGAATAAACACTGGAGCGCCCGCCACAGGATCGAAGCTTCACCGCCCGCCAACGGATCAAAGCTTCACCGCCCGCCAACGGATCAAAGCTTCACCTCCCGCCAAAGGATCAAAGCTTCACCGCCCGCCAAAGGATCAAAGCTTCACCGCCCGCCAAATGATCAAAGCTTCACCTCCCGCCAAAGGATCAAAGCTTCACCGCCCGCCAAAGGATCAAAGCTTCACCGTCCGCCATAAAATCCAAGCTGCACCGCTCAACATACGATCAATGTTGGAGCGCCCAGCATTAAATGGACTCAGGAACGTCCACCATAGGATAAACACTGGAGCGCCCGCCACAGGATCGAAGCTTCACCGCCCGCCAACGGATCAAAGCTTCACCGCCCGCCAACGGATCAAAGCTTCACCGCCCGCCAACGGATCAAAGCTTCACCGCCCGCCAAAGGATCAAAGCTTCACCGCCCGCCAACGGATCAAAGCTTCACCGCCCGCCAACGGATCAAAGCTTCACCGCCCGCCAACGGATCAAAGCTTCACCGCCCGCCAACGGATCAAAGCTTCACCGCCCGCCAACGGATCAAAGCTTCACCGCCCGCCAACGGATCAAAGCTTCACCGCCCGCCAAAGGATCAAAGCTTCACCGCCCGCCAAGGGATCAAAGCTTCACCGCCCGCCAAAGGATCAAAGCTTCACCGTCCGCCATAGAATCCAAGCTGCCCCGCTCAACATACGATCAATGTTGGAGCGCCCAGCATTAATTGGACTCAGGAACGTCCACCATAGGATAAACACTGGAGCGCCCGCCACAGGATCGAAGCTTCACCGCCCGCCAACGGATCAAAGCTGCACCGCCCGCCAACGGATCAAAGCTTCACCTCCCGCCAAAGAATCAAAGCTTCACCGCCCGCCAAAGGATCAAAGCTTCACCGCCCGCCAACGGATCAAAGCTTCACCGCCCGCCAACGGATCAAAGCTTCACCGCCAGCCAAAGGATCAAAGCTTCACCTCCCGCCAAAGGATCAAAGCTTCACCGCCCGCCAACGGATCAAAGCTTCACCGCCCGCCAACGGATCAAAGCTTCACCTCCGGCCAAAGGATCAAAGCTTCACCGCCCGCCAACGGATCAAAGCTTCACCGCCCGCCAACGGATCAAAGCTTCACCTCCCGCCAACGGATCAAAGCTTCACCGCCCGCCAACGGATCAAAGCTTCACCTCCCGCCAAAGGATCAAAGCTTCACCGCCCGCCAACGGATCAAAGCTTCACCGCCCGCCAACGGATCAAAGCTTCACCGCCCGCCAACGGATCAAAGCTTCACCTCCCGCCAAAGGATCAAAGCTTCACCGCCCGCCAAAGGATCAAAGCTTCACCGCCCGCCAACGGATCAAAGCTTCACCGCCCGCCAACGGATCAAAGCTTCACCGCCCGCCAACGGATCAAAGCTTCACCGCCCGCCAAAGGATCAAAGCTTCACCGCCCGCCAACGGATCAAAGCTTCACCGCCCGCCAACGGATCAAAGCTTCACCGCCCGCCAAAGGATCAAAGCTTCACCGTCCGCCATAAAATCCAAGCTGCACCGCTCAACATACGATCAATGTTGGAGCGCCCAGCATTAAATGGACTCAGGAACGTCCACCATAGGATAAACACTGGAGCGCCCGCCACAGGATCGAAGCTTCACCGCCCGCCAACGGATCAAAGCTTCACCGCCCGCCAACGGATCAACGCTTCACCGCCCGCCAACGGATCAAAGCTTCACCGCCCGCCAAAGGATCAAAGCTTCACCGCCCGCCAAAGGATCAAAGCTTCACCGCCCGCCAACGGATCAACGCTTCACCGCCCGCCAACGGATCAAAGCTTCACCGCCCGCCAAAGGATCAAAGCTTCACCGCCCGCCAACGGATCAAAGCTTCACCGCCCGCCAACGGATCAAAGCTTCACCGCCCGCCAACGGATCAAAGCTTCACCGCCCGCCAACGGATCAAAGCTTCACCGTCCGCCATAGAATCCAAGCTGCCCCGCTCAACATACGATCAATGTTGGAGCGCCCAGCATTAAATGGACTCAGGAACGTCCACCATAGGATAAACACTGGAGCCCCCGCCACAGGATCGAAGCTTCACCGCCCGCCAACGGATCAAAGCTTCACCGCCCGCCAACGGATCAAAGCTTCACCTCCCGCCAAAGGATCAAAGCTTCACCGCCCGCCAAAGGATCAAAGCTTCACCGCCCGCCAACGGATCAAAGCTTCACCGCCCGCCAACGGATCAAAGCTTCACCGCCAGCCAAAGGATCAAAGCTTCACCGTCCGCCAAAGGATCAAAGCTTCACCGTCCGCCATAGAATCCTAGCTACACCGCTCAACATACGATCAATGTTGGAGCGCCCAGCATTAAATGGACTCAGGAACGTCCACCATAGGATAAACACTGGAGCGCCCGCCACAGGATCGAAGCTTCACCGCCCGCCAACGGATCAAAGCTTCACCGCCCGCCAACGGATCAGAGCTTCACCTCCCGCCAAAGGATCAAAGCTTCACCGCCCGCCAAAGGATCAAAGCTTCACCGCCCGCCAAAGGATCAAAGCTTCACCTCCCGCCAAAGGATCAAAGCTTCACCGCCCGCCAAAGGATTAAAGCTTCACCGTCCGCCATAGAATCCAAGCTGCACCGCTCAACATACGATCAATGTTGGAGCGCCCAGCATTAAATGGACTCAGGAACGTCCACCATAGAATAAACACTGGAGCGCCCGCCACAGGATCGAAGCTTCACCGCCCGCCAACGGATCAAAGCTTCACCGCCCGCCAACGGATCAAAACTTCACCTCCCGCCAAAGGATCAAAGCTTCACCGCCCGCCAAAGGATCAAAGCTTCACCGCCCGCCAAATGATCAAAGCTTCACCTCCCGCCAAAGGATCAAAGCTTCACCGCCCGCCAAAGGATCAAAGCTTCACCGTCCGCCATAGAATCCAAGCTGCACCGCTCAACATACGATCAATGTTGGAGCGCCCAGCATTAAATGGACTCAGGAACGTCCACCATAGGATAAACACTGGAGCGCCCGCCACAGGATCGAAGCTTCACCGCCCGCCAACGGATCAAAGCTTCACCGCCCGCCAACGGATCAAAGCTTCACCGCCCGCCAACGGATCAAAGCTTCACCGCCCGCCAACGGATCAAAGCTTCACCGCCCGCCAAAGGATCAAAGCTTCACCGCCCGCCAACGGATCAAAGCTTCACCGCCCGCCAAAGGATCAAAGCTTCACCGTCCGCCATAGAATCCAAGCTGCACCGCCCGCCAACGGATCAAGCTCACCGCCCGACGTTCACCGCCCGCCAACGGATCAAAGCTTCACCGCCCGCCAACGGATCAAAGCTTCACCGCCCGCCAAGTCAGCCAACGGATCAAAGCTTCACCGCCCGCCAACGGATCAAAGCTTCACCGCCCGCCAACGGATCAAAGCTTCACCGCCCGCCAACGGATCAAAGCTTAAGCGCCTGCCAAAGGATCAAAGCTTCACCGTCCGCCATAGAATCCAAGCTGCACCGCTCAACATACGATCAATGTTGGAGCGCCCAGCATTAAATGGACTCAGGAACGTCCACCATAGGATAAACACTGGAGCGCCCGCCACAGGATCGTAGCTTCACCGCCCGCCAACGGATCAAAGCTTCACCGCCCGCCAACGGATCAAAGCTTCACTGCCCGCCAACGGATCAAAGCCCCCTGGGGAACGTTGTGGGTAATTAAGAAAATTAAAGTTAATTAACACTAGGTGAGTCTACTAGTACCTGTATGCCAAGTTTCAGCCCTCAATTCCAATATTTCGGAATTTTCCCGCATTGGTGTACTTTAGTTTGTGGTTGCATTTTGACGCAAGTGACATTTCTTGCGCTACTTTGCTAAACAATGTTTATGAAGTATGTGTAAAATCATTGTTGCTATAAGAGCTTGTGGATTTCCTTGTAGTAAAGGTCTATTTTTGGTGTCAAATTTTTTTAAATGGCCAGGCTTAAACAATTTTGGAACCGCTACCATTGGATAGAGCAACATTTAAACTATTTGAAAAAGTTGAACTGGTTTTTGTTTAAGGCTGGCCTAACCTAAAAATACCTTTAGCCCAGTACAACTGTCATAACAGCTTTGCCTCTTGTCAAAGATATCAAGCGGATGCAGATGTGCATCATCAGGGATAACTTCTAACAATTTTACAAGTAAGCAATTAGATATGCATACCGCATTCCGTGTATCGGACTAAATATAAAATACAGGCAATGCCATATCGTATTGCATTTTCATTGGATGATGTCTTATCATGTGTACTTGTAAATCATTTGAATACTCTGTCCTTCTGTACTACATGGTTTTAACTTTAGTAATGACCGGATTTTCTAATTCGTTATAAAAAATGCGGATTATGATAATGCAACGTAACTGGGAAACGTGATTTAGTAACTGGGTTTCATATCATGAGAGGGATTTATATTGCAGAAATGTATGCACGAATGTCACATATTTTATTTTTTGTTTTAAGGTGCATCAAACAATCAGTAAAGTAGCATCCTATCCCATTTCGTCAAGGAAAAACAGATTGGTGCTGCGCGCAACCAGAAGATCGAGGATTCTACCTTGTTTTTAGATTATGAGTGTGAAGCGGGCTCTGTAGCATTATCTTTAACGCATTCATACTACGACAATTGACATGAGTATCAGCAACGAAAAATAGAAAGACATCATGGTAATGGCAAGCATAGAAGCATGATGACTAAAAACCGTAGAGGAAAGTTTACTGGGAAGAGCTCTCGTCAGTCAACACTAAACCATGCATGCTTTCGTTGACAGAAAATATTTTAGCGTATAGTGCCACCATATGTGCTTTTAGCCTTGAAAAAATTCACTGTATAAAAATGGAATGCAAACATTTTGGACTCTTCCTGCATCCATAATTAATTTGTATGCTTTAAGTACTATTTTTTGTCAGAGTGGACTCATAAACCAGATCCGATATTAAGCGAGTGTATAGCTTACAACCAGTCTGCAAATAAGATTTGCAGTTAACCTTAATCGTGCACATCAATTTTTTCGCGAATTAGTCAAAGCTAGTTGCATTAGTACAATTGTATGCACCGCTAAAAGAAACTACTCTGATGCATTTTAAAACCAATTCATCCCACAAAACTTGTTAAGTTAGGACATCTGCTTATATTTCGTTGACCAATACGGCTTGACCAAAAACTGAAAGATTTACAATTTCATGAGTTTCCGCCTAATCTGTTTTGGTGGTCCCAACTCCCTTGTTGAGTTGACGAGTGGGCCATTTTTGCAAGTTTCAAGACTTATTTAAGCTGAAACCGGATTTAAATTCCGCGACTCAAAATGGCACCATGACATAATGGATTCTTTATATTATTTGCATATTTGTCTGAAGGAACAGCAGTAAAAATTGAGGAAATATAACATTTTGTCGCACTTACTGAAACTCATGAAATTGTACGTTCGTGTGGGCCAAGGGATTGCTTGCAGCAAATGAGATACAAAATCTCAAGTATTTGTGTTGATGCACCATACAATTTTTTGAGTGACAGCAGTAACAGCAAAATTTTATTTGCGCAGTTTTCACAAATGTATTGATTCTGACGACGACATTGGGTTTTCTATAACGTTTTCAAAGGTATTCCTTTTGTAATAGCGTTGTTTCAAATGATGTGATAGTGTAGCTCTGATGAGTTTCGTTATCGTTAAAATGATTAGAAACATTTTTTTTCTGCCGTGACCTACTATTACACGAAGTTGGAGGATTGTGGCGAAGTCAGTTTAGGTATGTAGGTTGGATCTATGTAAAAATTATCTCGTGCCCATATTCATCGACCGGCGTCGTCTACACGGCGACAACTACAAGCATCAGAAATACTTATTGGTTGGATCATTGACACAAGCTTTGTTGATTGAATAACATGTTTCCGATTTTTGCACTTTTTTACGATTTCTTTAGACTTTTCTCTTGTATCTGGAACATATTTCTTCAAACATTTTTATGAACTGCATTTGCGGTTATTGAGCGATGTTAACTGCATTATAGATAAGGGTGAATTTCACAAACTAATTAAATGTAATACATTTATGAGAAATATGTTATATTTAATACATTTATGTTTGGATGGCGTCATCTCTCTGTAAGTTTCGTGTTGAGGGCACCTTCAAAGCTACTTGTTTCAAAACATTTGCGGAAATATCTTTACTGTACTTTTAACGTTGGCGACTTTTTGAGAAATAACCAAACAAATTAGTTTTTTTGAATCCAATGATTCGTAAATAGATCTTAAAAAAGTGCAACATCTGATACAAGTTGTTCAATGTTTCAACATGGCTGTGTCGATGATCCGACCAGTAAGTATATCTGGTTATAATAGTCGTCGCCGTGTAGACCGCGTCGGTCTATGAAAGTGGGCACGTGATAATGATTCGATATATCTAACCTACCTATAATAACTCGCCGCAATCAGCCAACTTTGTGTAATAGTGTGTCACGGCAGAAAAACGGATGATCCTTATGTTAAATGGAATGAATATCTTGGCAATACCCCCACCAGTCTGAGTGGGCTGAGAGCATTCATACTTAAACAGTATTGGCTCCCTCACTCACATATTCCTACGAAAAGACTCACGCACCATAACCACAATTAAAAACCTTATCAGTTAATCAGCTTCTGTGAGTTTTTCTAAGATAGATGAGTGAAAGTTTCTAGATTGGAATTCATTGCTACTACCAGTCTACTCAGTTTTGTTGTACAGTGACTGCACCATTTACATTACTGATTCTAGCAAGTGAGGTTGTACGGATGCCGGATTTGTTCCAGTTTACATTGATAGTAGCGACAGTACATACATTAGTCTTTCGTCTTTTGGACAATACATTATTATTACCGGTACACATAATTCCTTTTACTTACGACAAACGTTTCAACATGAAATACTTTTTTACAATACAATTTTACAAAATACATTTTAAACGCAGTCACAATGTTTCTTAACCCATAAAATTTAAATTATATTTATATCGTATCTTTATATATTTTTAATCATACATGTGTCGATACTATTATTGTTTTGCTATGTCATGCGCTTCCTAATTCATTAAAATGCAATATAGTTGCTTTACTATGAGTTCAAAGACAAAACTACATAAAATTAGTGTCAGCTGCTTCCGCTACTTTGATATTTTCGTTTAACCAAATGGATTTTATAAAGTTACTAAATTGGTCTCTATTTATCAATAATGTTAGTAGCTGGTAAATTAGTCATTTAACTTTATGGTTACCTATTTTACATGTTAAAATCCCATATGTAATTGTTTACGAATAAACTTTATGAGAATAATGACGTCTGTAAATACGTCTCATGTAAAAATACTTTGATGCATGCCCCAATGAAATGACATGTCAGCCATCCTCATTCTGCTTACATTACTACAAATAATACTGGTGCCGTCTTTTGCTTCTTCTTTGACCGAAGTATTAAGTAGCTGAAATGAAGTGAACGCGTAGTTAAAATTTTAGTTAGTTTGTATGTCCGACGTCTCTCTGTGCACACTATAACTTTGAAACCGCAGGACGGATTTTGTTGAAACTTGGCATTCCGTTTCCTTTGGTGACGGAATGCATGGGCGGAGTTTCAGATCAGTTGGTCCTCAGGGGTCGAAGTGTGGCTTAGATAGAGGTCACATGCTTTTTAAATGGTAATTTGTTCTTCATAGATTCTGAATTGAGAATTGAACGGTGATCATTTTCTCTTGAGGATGTGGTATCAAATCATGTTATGTTGACCTGTGTAGGTCAAAATTACGTCGCATGCATTTGCAGCGTCATTTTGGAACGCCATTTGAAAGCGCCATTTCAAAACGAACCGCTTCGTCTACGTATTTTCCATCGCGGTTTAACGAGACTAGTTCTTTTGAGTTTCATTGTAAAAGTTAACTTGACAAAAGCGAGATTCACATGATTTCGGTAACATACAATGTTTCATCAAAGCCTTCATTATAATATTGATCTCTTTTCAATATAACACATTCCAAGTGATTTAGAATTTTTGCAACAGAAACATTATCAATGATAACAGATGAGCGTCTACGGTTTGCTCTGTACTTACAAAAAGCATGAGCACAAATAATTTGAATCTTTCGCTCTAGCGTAACTGATTTCAATAAGCAAAGTAGAAGCACACTACTTGATTTACTGAATTTGCTAAACGAGTATCTTTTATCGTTGTCATGAAACCGACAAGAAGTTTGGCAACTAGCACCCTGGGAATGAAGTCGTGGGGATGTGCTACCTACAACGTCAAGGCATGACTTCAACCGACTCCAGAAGGAAATGATCTCAGCATACTGCAGAGGTTCATATTCTTGTAAATTTAATTTTTATCTGTCATACCATCTGTAGAATTATAAGTTTATGTCACATGCATTAACTGAAATGGTATAAAGTATTCTATTTGAAAACCATTTGCTAAACTAATTAACATTGTGAATTTATATTGAGTAGTTGTGATCAGTAAAACATATGGTTTCCAAATAGAATGTATACCATTTTTGATAATGTATGCTATACAAACTTATTCTTCTCCAGTTGGTATGAACCGTTACAAAAATATGAAAGTCTGCAGCACCGAAATTACATTATATTTGTATTTCAATTACAAATTACATTTTGAAATACAGAATATTCTTTGAAATACAAGGTGTTTCAGCTACAAATACAAAATATTGTATTGTTTGGTTAACGTTCAGTTTAGTAGAGAATTTTAGAGCTAAAACGAACAATTTGCAGGCACAATAATCATTAAAATTGCATTTCAAAAGATAATTTGAAAAATGGTATTGAATCATCGCTACAGAATAAAAACGTATTTGAATTGCAAACTAATTTTTGAGATAAAAGTATTTCAACGACAAAATACTCCATTTCAACAAAGTAATTGCAATACGTAGGTAGCCCATCCCCAAGACGTCATCCCCAGAATGCTAGTTGCCAAGCATCTTGTCTGTTGCATGACAGTGATCTGTTTATTTACCATCCTTGGACAAACACTGGTATGTTCCATGGTGTTTTATATCGCTTTACATAAGTATCTAGATGCAGTTGTTGCTGCATTTTACATTTAAATTGATCGTATATTATAATCTGTCAATAATCATTAACACCGTCCCCTCTTCCATGAGTGCATTTCACGACAGAGACTTTGCATTACTCATCGCATAAAGATAACCGGTTATCTTACTTGATTCTGACTTTCCAATGATATACAGTTACGGAAACGTTATCGTTTAATTTATTCAATGAATAACAACTATATCATATTGTCAACTCATTAATCTGTTATCATTACTTGATGATTTTCAAGCAATAAACTCCATTAATTTGTTACGAGTTCAGAAGCGCGCACACAAAATGAATTACAAACGGCAGGCTGAATTTCAAATGATTGACAACTCAAACTCCAGTAATGGTTTAACGTAGAAAATCAAAGATGATATTGTTAGCAAATGACACCGCCATTTCATCAAAGTACTGATGAAACGTTTACATAATATTCAGGTTTGGCACTTTTCAAGAGCAATAATGGAACTAACCGGAGAAAGCAAGGGTGTAAATCTTCTAACGATAATATCCAGAGTTTTAAAAGTTACTGGGATTTACGGTGGCTTACCGTTAAAATGGAATGACGCGGGCCAGACCTTTGGTGTCACTTCCAAATCCCATGTTCGTCTCTGTCAGTTGCGAGCTCTCTATGCATTGACATGGTTCATTCTATGTACAGTGCAGATTGTTGGCACATGGAATGACGCTGATTATTTGGTCAGTGCTTTCGGCGCAACACACATTGCAGCATTGATTTCTTGTGCTTCATCCGCGTACATTTGCGTCACCAAAAGCAAGCAAATGGCAAACATGCTGACTATGTTCGTTCGGTTCGAGCAGAGACGACAGAATGGTAAATTTTTTATCACAACATTTGAACATTTGTGATTGAATATCATCGCTGCTCGCTGTAAAACGTCGTTGCATTGATCCTTAACGGTGAAGGAAACTTAACTACACATGTCAAAACAAGATACCTAGATACGTTGTCGTCATTCTTTGTGAGGGGATCAGTTATTTTGTTATCATTATTAAGGATCAATTTAATGACATTGTTAATGCGTGGCAGAAATGATACTCATTATGGCATATTTTAAGAATAAATATACTAAAACTTCTAATACAAAAATATTTCAGCTCTAAAGTTACACCAAGTGGATGAAAACTCCATGGTCAGGAAAGCTGTCAAACTATCCGAAATGGTAGCAGCAGCGGGAACCGCCTTCAGTTTGATAGAGGCACTCAATGCATTCATCAACCCATGCTTCCCTGCTTTTGTGGGGTACTGGGTCAACCCGCAATGCGATGGCGTCCTTGGATTTCTCTCTCCGGATAAATGGCAAGTCAAATATCTTGTATACAGGGCTTTAGTATCAACTGGGTACTTCTACGCTTTAAGTGCAATGTGCCAGCCAACCATTCTGATCACAATCCAAAGCATTATTGCGGCATTTTGTATCCGAAACTATATTGAAGCATGCATTACCTGTCTCAAGAAAAATAAGATTGCATCCGCTTACGGAATGCACCGAGAAATACAACTAATGCTGGCAATTTTCAGCAAATTGTATTTCAATCTGGCAATAGTTGGCTTCACTGTAGGTGTGCTCCTTGCACAAACAATGCTAGCCTTTGCAAGTTTCCAGATGCAAAAGTTAGGGATGGCTACATCAGCACTCGAATTCTTTGTGCCGATTGCATTGTGTGTTGTAATCATCATGGTCCTAATTTTTGGGCTCTATGGCATTTTCGGAAGCATATACGTTGCAGGAAAAAAGTTTGATGTGATCGCTGGCAGAAAGATGGCAGAAGTGAAAAATAAACAAACGCACAAATTACTGAAGAGTTGCCCCTCCCTGAAAATTCATGGAACTGGAAACAGTTTTGTAGAGCCATTGACAGCAGTCACCATGGAAGACTTTGCCTGGCAAAGTACTATCAGCCTCATGCTGATGGAATAAACCCGTGACTATGAGTTCATGTTTGGAAATGTATACGTAATCACTGAATATGTTGCAAAAAATCGGAATTATATAAGCTATTAGGCTACTTGTGACCATTGAAACCCTTGCATTATTCTAACGTTCTTTCTCTCGTTGCTGCTGCACTGTTTATTTTCTGTTTGCTGCTGCAAATAAGTTGACTTTTATGTCAGTAATATTGTATTAGCGTATCAATAAAAGTATGTATAGTTCCTGCTTTGACGTAAATACAAGTAGTTTGCATTGCTGACATGAGACAAAGCGATGTAACGCATCGTCAAATTCCGTACATATATCATAACGCTCACTAGATACACTGTTGAAGTTTAAGTCGAGTTCAGTAAAATAAAATATAAATTCTAAGCAAACTTGTATGGGGATTCCGAATATGTATTTTATTTGCTGTAAAATTGATGTATGAATGTAGCGCCTCAAAATAAGTCGTACTAAAAATTATGATTCTAGTTAAATGAAATATTAGAAAATAGCAAATTTTAGGCGTAGATTTTAAATATGAAATCCGATTTTGCATAATGTAAATACTTTAAAAGTTAGCTGCTCTAACTTTTAATGTATTCACTCTGGGCAAAATACTCATCATTTTTGGATTCTACAGACCCGAGTTACTTAAACCACATAAATTTTACCTCAAAAACATTTGTTTCGATTTCTGATGGACAGAGGTACAGACGTGCAGTCTTGTGTGAAAAGTGAGTTTTACACCAAACGGCAATCATATTTGGAATCTACGTCCAAAGCTGCCCTAAATTTCATATTTGGTTTTTGTCAACTCGACTTACACTTTAAAAGTGTACCTAGTCAGTTGATAAAACTTAATATTTAGTCTAACCATTTCAACATTGCTATGCTGTCATTAGTCGGATAAATAAAACTTGTACAGAGTTGTGATGCACCAGTATAGCAAATAAATTTATCATCATCTATTTCACAGAACATGTCACGGCTGACAAACATGGAATGCGTTTTACATTTTTATGCTAAGTACAAATTCACTGAGCTCACACAAGAACGGAAATACAACAGCGCGTGCACATAGTTACAGTAGCTACATAATATTGAATAAAATGTAAATAGTGTTTTTATTATGTGCAAGATTAATCATCATACCGTAATGTAAGTGAGTATGTATATGCTGATCGATGTAGTTTTCACTGCTCATTGTTATTGGAATTGTAGCAGATCTGACGAGTCATTTGCTCATTCGTCACAAATTTGTATGAGACATGTTCCAAACGTTGATCCAAACTTGTGGAAGTGTCTATTTATCTTGACACGTTATGAGAAGATTAAACCTTCCAATTTGCATGCAAAAATTGGACAAGTTGTTATTTGTTGCTCATAAGGAAGCCTTTGGAAATGTAAATCAAGTTAACAAGGAAAAACTATTGAGTTAAGGCAACTTCGAACATACAATCCAAATATGAATTAAGTTTGATGTACAGCTGGTTGATGGCTCGTTGCGAACGCCGCCGATGGATTTAAAAATTTCATCAGCCAATGAGAATCAAGATCTATTGTTTTTACGTTGTCTTTGTTGCTGCTTGCTTAGGCTTCTAGACGGGTTCTGGATCCTCATTGGCTGATGAAATTTTTCAGTCCACCGGCGGCGTTCGCAACGAGCCTTCTAAAGCCTGTAAAACGCACTTCTGCTATCGGCCAATATGTATGTCCGTCCGTACGCCACCATTCACAGCACATTTTTAAACAATATCAAGTTTACCCAAATTTCAAACGTAAAATAAAAATGGCACAATTTTTGCCCGTGGCAAGTGCTTAAAATGTTAGAGCTGTTCATAATCAGTAAAATTGGATCTGATACACAATACCTATTCCATAAACATGATAACATGGTATATAAGTAATTCTACAATTTCAACGAAAATTTTGGTTTCTTATTTTCTAATGCTACTTCCCAACATTAGGTTTAAATCAGATAAAGTGCACATTTGAACTTCTTGGGTACAAAGCGTCTACAACCCACTTTGTTTTACTGAACTTGACAGACATTACCCAAGTGTGCTTAGTGAGATTACATTACTTTGACCACCAAGCTCTTAATAAAAAGTGTAATTCGGAAAACGAGTTGTACCATTACTATCCATTATACGGGAATTGGAGTTTGTGAGCCTAACGGGGTAATATGTGTGATAAATGCATTTTAGTGTTATACGGACATAAGGATTGGAACTCGGCATCATTTCATATGCTATGGTTTCCTTTAATTTGACACGGACATGTCATAATATATACATATGTGACCTGTATTGAATACATTTGTGATGAATGGGCTGATGACACCGTCAGCCATTGTGTATTTTTGACAATTTGCAGAATATTTTATTCTAGGGCCGTGCTTCTCCGTGGCCGCCGATTTAGCTTTAAGCTCGGTTAAGGCAGTAAATAAATTTATACATACCATCATAAGAATAAAAATCTAATAAGCATACATGGAATCAAGTAATAGCGTAATTATGAATGCATTACCTAATAGCAACTTATATTGACAAGCAATGTAACATGTTCCCCAAAATACGTTACATTAATGAAATATATGATTTATTATAGCAGCATATCAGAGCTGGTAACTCATTTCGAGAGTATGGCTAATGACATTTCAAGTCAAGTGTGACAGCGTGAAATAATGTTAAAAATACGAGCATTCTTAAAGTATAGATTCACAGCGAATTGAACGGTAGAATTGGAGTAAATATTTATACGATGTGTTTCAGAGAAAATGGGTATAAATGCAATTTCTGAATGCAAACAATTCCACAGAAACATCTGCGGTATGTAATCATTTTGTAATTAATGTTATTTACATTGTAAAATATTTTAAATCATATTCATAAGACAAGTCTTGAGATGGGGCTTAATGTTGTACAAGCATATGCCATGATCAAGTGGCTCACTAGCGGTTTTGTTGGCTGGCAATTGCACATAATATTTGTACATAAAAAGCTATCACGCAATGCAGGTATACTAGCAACTCCGGATATAAGCCGTGTACCTCCAATTTTAAATAATAGCACAATAACATCAGTTTAATTGTAGCTATAATATGTGTGTATGTAAAACAAATACCTATATCAAATTTACTGTTACAATATGTGTTATCATTATAAATACTTTACAGCAATATATGTAATATATTTCTGCAATGAAATAAATCAGAATAAAATATCTACCGTTTTAAGAATCTGAAATATTCACCTGGTAGAGAAAAATCTTGACATTCAACACTGAATTGCAGGTTTACATAAAGAAACAACATGAAAAGCAAACATGAAGGATATCGTTAATTATTCAGATAACATACGGATACTAAATGTGTTTGTGGAATTCCATGTCATACCCGTATTCGATACAAGAACACACTTATTTCTATAAATAAAGAAGCATTACCCTTTTCAATATTTCGGAAACCATTATATATTTCGGTGGCGAACACATAAGAAGAAAATTCGTATAATATGCTCAACTGAGGAAACATGATACTTCAATTGAAACCACATAAGCGATGTCAAATTAATTAGCGTTCACCTCGACAAAAGTCAGTATCTTATAATGGGACCATTCAGCTGGCTTCCAGTTGGTACACTATAGTGAACAACTAACACCGATTACGAGTACCCATTTTCACTCGATTTCAATTCTGTATCTGTGAGATAACACACATTGGTTGAAATGTGTCGAATTCTTGCTACTAATGGCGTAACATTTTGTGAAAATTTCAGCTTTGGCAAGATTTTTACCAAAACTTTTCCAAACTTACCAAACGCATTCATTGTTTATCACGCCACATATTTCTTGTGCCACATCATGTTTAATACAGGTATCTTCACCAATTGCGGTCGTGGTGGGCCGGATCCATTTGTAGTATATAGTGACAAGTAATTTTTTTGTCCTGAAATGGTAGGTAATAAAGTAGGAATCTTTACAAACGGTTCCCCAAGCTCCTTACATTGATTCTGAGGATATGAGTATAAAATTCCAATTTTTATACAACTTTGGAAATGACGCTACCCCGAAGACAAGTGGACACGCCACACTACCGATTGGGCTAGTCAGGTACTGGAGCGGGACAACTTGGGTACGGGGTACCGTAGTTTCCAAAGTTTGTCTAAAACGTGGCTTTTTAAATTGTACGGAGTTACGCCAACGTGAACGTGCATTAATGAGACATACCTTATTTCATCACAAATTGTACATTTTTGCTTTAGTACACACACGGGATTCACAAGATGCATAGCTGCTAGAACCTCCTAGAGGTGAATGTTTATGATGCCAGAGAATCCCGATACACAATTTCACAGACAATCATCCCTTGAAATATATTGTTCCTAATTGCACAGAGCTGTACGAATTCTCACACTTCTCTCAATTTATATGACCTTCACGAGCAGTTCAAAAACATAATTCCTTTTGCATTTTTTAATAGTCTAATTGTCGGCGTAAAGTTATTGAATCGTATCCGTTATTTGGAGTGGTGGCGTATTGATTAACCAAACGAAATAATTTATTGAATATACGTTTACTTATTAATATGCATTATGATGAATCCCAATACAAGAGCAATTACGGTATAATATAATTTAGTCATTTACTCGTCCATGTTTCCGTACCAATCAAGCATTATTCGTAAGGTACTGGTAGTCGTATCTCCATCATCATCCATCTTGTCAATGGCATCTTTTATACTCAAGTGTAACTCGCGTAACAATTTATTGCATAAGTCAGGTATACCCAGCTCAATGAATAATTTTTTAACAACAGTAACATTTTCCGGGTCATTCTTTCCATAAGAGTCCTTAATTGACTGCCACCGTTCTGTGCTACTTAATTCTCTCGCCTTGATTATCAGCCATGTACACCTTCCAAATCTAATGTCGCCGTCAGTCAAATTATTGACTAATTTCTCACCAAAGCTGTCATTCAGATCATCCCTGACTGCCCAGAAATACGATAAATTTCCACAGATGTCTTCCACTCGTTTCCATTGCGGATCCTCTTTCGTCATTCCAGCTAATAGCATAGCCAATTGGATTGGTCCAGCAAATATGAATTTTAGGTTTGTATATCGTACACATGTCATATATTTATCTATCGTAAATCCAGTCATATTTGGATCATTCCGCGTAGTCGATTCATGGTCTACAGTCTGCCCCAGGAGATACTCAAACGATGTTTTATTGAAATATTGAACCAAGTCTGCATACTGTGGGATATTACCGAAATATTTATGGAGCAGCAAATGCGCGCATTGTTCCAGAAACACCGCGTCACTTACAGCGATGTGACTCTTGTTGTTGGCGTAGTACCAAGTCAGCCTTCCGAAGCGGTATTGGTCACCATCCATAAAGTCATCCACCATTATCATGTAGGACTGCAATATCCTGAAGCACCATCCCAGTTTATACGAAAGTGCAATTTGCTCGCCACTGATCGCACCCATTTTCAGGTCAGCAAACGCCTTTGCCACAAGATAGCCACTGTAAATGGAATATGATATGTCACAGATATTGCGACAAAAACATTTTCTTGTAGGAAGAATGCGTTACCTCATCTCAGCTTTAGGAAGCACATTGTACCGCAACATTCCTTTCATTCTCTTGATCGTCTCTGGTATCTCCCTCGAAATGTTCCCATCACGGAAAAGGTCGTCCACAATTGTTTCAAACACGTCGAGAAAACCTAGTGGAGATATGGAATTGGCCATTATATCCGAAACTTATATATACTTATATTTTCTAGAGGGAAACGTTGTTCACGGCCGGAATAGGTACACAACCCACACTATATTATATGAAACATTCAAGATGACGGCGCCGAACGTACAGATTATTTATTCTTGTACATTCGCGACTTCTAAATGACTACTCGTAAAATGTAAAACTGTAGTTTTACTTTCTGACTCAAACCCATAAATGTCAATCACAAACTTTTCCGATATTTAGTTTAATACTCTGGTGTAATCCGCTATGGCTTCAGCTTGTGGGAAAATATCAATTTTCGATGAAATTATGCCATTATTTTTCTGAGCAAGTATTTTCGTTTTCCGTGGAAATTTTTCCCGTAATATAATTTATCGGTAGTCACGGTTGCAGCGATTAGCAAACATTTGTAGCTAATCATCATAAGCATGTGTAAATAACATCCAACAAACAATTACGTTGCCTCAACTGAAAATGTTAGTGGCGTTAACACAATACGTTTTACCTGAGACGTAGAAACGGCTCGTGTTATTTATTGCATAGTTAATTTTACTTGTCTGCATTTAATGGCAGGTATGTGTTCACACTTCGGAAATTACTGGAGATAAGGCGAAATGCGATTGAGTGGCAAGGCGTTAATTGTATTCCCGTTGCTTAGAAACTTTACATATCTTACGCCAGGCAGCAATTACATGGTTAATTAGCTACAATAAATGGAAAGGATGAATCGTTTGCTGTTTTATTATTACTTGTTCACAACACCAAATGGATAACTACTTTCCTTATTACATGTAAAATGCCATTTAAAAATAATATGACATTTATGTTTACAAAAAGTGTAATTATTTCGTAGCTAATGAGTTGCGACCATGAAACTTTTCTTTAGTTTTGAAAGGAAACTTGAGGGGGATTTGGCGCTACTCGAATTCCAACTGCTTAGCGACTTAATATTTTGTAGTCTTTGATGTCATTGAATAACAGTTACCCTCCACGGTCTTCAAAGAATTGTTGAAACTTACGTCCTAGTAACAGGACATAATTTTACGACCTTGTAACAAACTGTAAATTCATGAATTAAACAAGATTTTACGCTTAACGGATTCCGAGCAATCGGGCTAGAATGATGTTCTACATTCATACTTCAGGACATTGTTAACGCTCAAGCTAATCCATTTTAAGAACAATGCACTGTGTTTTCAATTACGCCATTCATTTCACTATTAGAGCGCCTAATACTTAACCAGTTATAATTAATAATGATCCCAAACATAAAACGGCGCTTCATAATTGGCTGGGGTGATGGCTTTTATAAGTGATAAGTAATGGAAAAATCGGCTAATTTAAAAACGGCTAGTTAGCACGTTGTTTTGACAATGAACTAATTATGAGAGTGTACGCAGCCGACCAGGTCGTTCCCACGATTTTTCCTATTATATTTTGGCCGCCATTAGTTTGGTTTTTTCTTATATATTATCTATTACACGACGCTCAGCAACAACACATATATGACGGTTGAGTAATGTCTGCAATCTCTATTTTTTACTTGTCCTATTGTCCTTCTCGAAGACAGTTGTAAATACCCATATTAGTTCTTTGGTTATCATCACTTACTAAATTATTATCGCCGCTCCCACAAATATTTTACTAAATGCTGAAATCACAAAAAAGCACAAATAGTTTTTGAAAGCACGAATTTCTGGAATAGTACATTGTTATTTATAAGCTTTCGTATTTAAAAGTTCTTGCACATTCTATAGAGCGAATTGTATAAAACCGTCCTGCAGATGTTGACCTTCGGGATTTGATACTGATCACCTGCACGTTTGGTTTCAGTGGCAAGTGAACATCGGAACATTTATTTGAGTAACTTATATCATGAGCGGACGTTTTTTCTGAACTTACGCAAATCGTTTTGGTTGGATTGGTTTTGTTCTCACGCAGCATGGTATGTATAAGTGTACATGAGGTGAAGACATTTTTGCGGGAATATCGATACAAGAACAATTTTGAGCACTAACAGTGTTATTTATAATTGTCCTGGTTTACATTAAATGGACGATGCAAAATGTATCAGTACGAAAGGTTCATTTTTCACTTCTTTCCAAAAATGAGGCCATTTATGAAGACAGTTTTGATATCCTCACTCAACTTGAGGCAGTGTCAAACAGAGGCCTGCCGTTTCTTGGAAATGAATTGCGGAGCCATCTTCGGATTTCCCGCCGAAATACATCTCATAAAGGATAACAGCATTAATGCTGAGATGCTCCCCTCAATTTTTGACAGTGCCTTAATTTTTGATATTCTCAAAGATGTCGACGTCGTGAATCCAAAGGTAGTACCCACATTAGCACATGTTATTTTGGATAACAGACGGGAGAGTGGCTTTTGGAATTACTTTTTAAAGGTGGATGACGTTGCCGCCAACATGTGCCCAAATGACATTGACGATACATCAATTTGCGTTATGGGCCTATACAAAGCTGGTTATCTAAGTCACGATGTCTGCCGTTCAACTGCAGAGAAGCTGCTAAACAAATTGATAGTAAACAATAAAGGCGAAATGTCAGCTTGGCTTCAAGTAGTCGAGAAGGACGGAGAATCGGTTTTATATAAGAGTTTGCTTAAAACGCCGAAGGTGGATGTCGGGAGTATCGTCAACACATTATGGTATCTGGCGAATTTCAGTTTGGACACGGATATTCGAGTTTTCCCATCCGTGAAGCTGGTGACCAATTGTGTTGACAATTTGTTAAAAAACAGGGGAATGGATACGGTAGCCCACGAAATGTTGTATTACTCTAATCGATTTGTTCTAATGTTTCTGATCAGTCGGTATGTCGGTTCAAGTATGATGGCCAATTTAATGCTAGGCGAAAAAATACGGGAGCTTGTGGTTTGGGAGATACGGAACATTAAGCTGACATTAAAAACCCCAGCCCTCAATATAGCATGTGTTGCCCTTGCTGCACTTAATCTGGGGATTCACCGTCCAACCCGCTGCCATTGTGCCAAATTCTGTAAACAGGAAGCGGACATTTGTGTTTTGCTTTGCAAAATTATGCAGCATTTTCCAAGGCTGCAAAACCAGGATGGGTCCTTTCCCCCGTGGCAGGTTTACCATTGGTACATGACCGGGGAGTACGGAGGCTCGAAGGCCATCTCTACTGCATTCGTGCTATCCGCTATCCACAGAATACGTAAAGAAATTTCTCAGCGTGATAACGCTTATTCATTATATAGTTGTGAACTTACTTAGTACAATCCATTCAGTAGGTTATATAAACAAACAAATGTTACGAGGTGTGAAGTAATAAGCGACTGAAAACTGGGTTACAAATTGTGGGTCAAAAAATTAATGCAAAATGATGAAATTTCAGCCGAACCCCTTTCATGTTGGTCAATGTATATATCCTAATTTAAAAAGCATTTTCCGCGCTATATCTATAAAACAATTAAATAACTAAATATTCTATGACCTAATATTTTCATGAAATTTTCAGTCTGTATTAAAAATCAGTCCAAAGTTCATTTGCGATATTGTGACAGAATGAATAATAAAGTAATGTTGCACCAAATCATATTCCGTTGCAGCGGGAGTGCTTAATGAAGTTTCCACTATTAAAGTCAAGGATGCAGTAGTGAATTTTGTCTTTGAAATGTATTTGGTTATAAAATGCATATCATCATTGAATTCATTTGGTAATGTTGATATACACTTCTAGGCATCATAAGTAAGGAAAGCACTTCTATGCTAATGAAAGTGGATTCCTCATTGGCAGGAATTCAACGACGGAAATATGTGAAAAAGGCAATTGATTGGACAGTCAAATTACAGTGTCCAATGTCACAATTTACACCCTTTGAAATGAAAGGCTTAAGATTTCATAGAATTTTGTCTTCACTTTTTGAGCACCATTTCTTGACACCACTTTAATTACAATTTACAAACGACGTTTTTGACATAAGTATCGTAAAACCATATCCGGTATATTTATTTGCAACCACAACATAAGGGGCTCACCATGCTCGGAAAGTCCACGATCGGGACCGTCACGGATGGCTGAGGAACGAATGTACTCGATTCCATCAAATAGTTCACCAACTCATTCATAAACTCCTGAACAATGTGAACAAAAATTGAACGCAGTAGCAGCATACAGAACCCGTACAAAATAATTTCCGGAACAAATACAGAGAACAAAGTTGATATCGTCATTAGAATTACGGTGAAAATCCGCCAACTCCTATTTTCAAAATGTCATTACTTTGCAGTATGTCCCTTCTCCATTTCGTATTTTCCCTGCTGACTGGAAAAGTTCCTTCTCGACTAAAATGTCCCTGTTGGAAGGCTTGAAATCCATTCACCGAGCTGTGTACGTGTACATGTCCCTTCCATGTACGTGTTTATCTGCTTATTAACCAAATATTGCAAAAATCAGGAAATTCTGACAATGTCCCATTTTTATCAAAATGATACTCCAGGCTAATGTGTGATCCAAAAGGGCAAAAATGTAAATATTTTTCTTCAAATATTGAATATCGCAAAAGTCAGCAAATTCTCACTTGGCTCCATTTTTAGTTGTTTAAATACAATAATATCTGTTTTAGTGAAGTCTTGCTAAAACCAAGGAAGTCACGTATTAAATGTTTCAATTTCTCCCAGTGCCACGATTGATAGGTTAACTGAATATGTTTGTTCGTATAAGTGGGAACCAATTCCTTTTTTCTTAAATCCATTAGCGATTGTCATACTTTAATTGTCTTTGGTTGATAATTGATATCCTATGGAATAGCTTTGGTTGATTAGTAATTAACTTATGGTGGTTGATCTTTGCATTCCGGTAACACACGACACCAACTGTTCATCAAATTGTTAATTTTTTTTGAATAATTTTACCAATATGTTGTTGTGTTGGATATATATGTGGATCGATTCTAAATGCTTTTATGTCACTACGTTATATTACATATTGTGATGCATAATTGATCAACCAATTTGTACTACAAATAATGCAGTAAATGCAAATTTATATATGCTGTGAATATGATACAGTGCGTAGTATTTATTACATGCTAGAGCAAAATTTCGCCACAAAATATATTCATAACAAGCCAGGAATGCTTTCAACAATACATCATTTATGCGCGTTTAGTTATTTCTTTGCAAGTATTCGACACCAAATTTTGTTTACATCTCGACAAACTTTAAGCACCGCCAACTTTAAACTTTTTCGTATAGATTTTGTCGAACATATGCGTCTTTGGTACAATATTTTTTTAGCAGCGCTTTTCATTTGGAAATACGTAGTCACGACATTACATCGGAATGCTTTCACGCCAGCATATACCTTTTTCCAGGTTTCTATTTTACCCTCAACGCTCAGGTCAACAACTTTATTGGTTCGTACATGCAAGCGTTGGAATGTATTTCGAATCTCAATTGCAAACGCAATGAACGTCACAAAATATAAGATTCCGAACATTGCAAATACAGGTCCAATTACGGTAAGTGTGATTGGTGTGGGCTCACTAGGTCCGTCATTATATTTAGCGTTTGCGTTTGGAAGCAATGGATACTTGATATTTTCAAAGCGGTCAAAATAACTGTCGTTGTTCAGCCTTTCTCGCGCAGAAGATACAAACGCCGTAAGTCCGCGCGCGTCAGTTCGAGAATTAATATAACTTTGCTTCTTTCCATAAATCCCGCTCTCATAAAAAGATGCGAAATTTTTGACAAATATTGAGTGGATGAAATTGCACGAAACCTGCCATGGTATGACTTGAGGATAGCCGTGAATTTTATGTGGACGTGATACTTTGTGCTCCAGTATCTCAAACTCATGAAGGAGTCTAACATAATCAATTGCACTATCATAGTCTACTGTCTCCCAACGTGTGGAAATGCTATTCGGTATATACATATCTCGTCCCCACATTTTTAGGTTTCTTTGTTTTGCTATAATACTTGTTCCAAAATCGACAATTGAAAATGCTTTATGAATTAGCATTTGAGTTAGTTTTCTACCGTTTTCTCTATAACTGCCTGTTGAACTGTTCAGAACCGTTTTTACAATTGAATATGGGACAAAATTTTCGAACCTGTAGCCGGTTTGGAAGGTAATTTTCGGGTAAGGACTTTCAATGAGTTCTTCCATGTTTTTAGGGAAAATAATTTTGGATCCTTTCGTCAGGTATGAAAATATTTCTCCTTTGTACCCCTCACTAATTACATAAACCATTAGAAGCCAGCACAAGACATTTACAGCCTTTAAACTTGTAGAATTGGTTTTGAAATAGTTTGGAACTGAGATGCCAAGCGTAGTAGCATATATGTCAAACGCAACGTCTTGGAAAGTTAGACTGTGGGCGCGCAAGTAAAAGAACATAATGCCACAAGCGGAAAGTATTAATCCTGCCCAACTCATTCTATCAAGAGGTCGAATAAACGACGCCGCATCAAAGTTTCCCTGCGGCCTGATCGACACAAACTTTAGTTTTTCATATTGGACGGCATAGGGAACCCAACGGGATCGCAACATTCCCTTTCTGTATCTTGAGTTGACATTGTTCGGGGTAACAGATAGAGAATTCGACACATGTCCGTACGGGACATGGCTGCGCATCACTAGGAACGTATAATTTAGTTTTTCAGAAAGTGACTCGTGGACACATGTCTCTATCCATGGAACGTCTTTCCAAGACAATCCGTTACACGGGAAAAGTTTTGTTCCATCATCAAGACGTATATTAAAATCTAAGTGAAGAAAACCTTTTTTCAAATTTGAGTTCACTTTACGATATATATTCCACAGACCAGTTAGCTCGACAGCTTTTCCTTGTGGACTAATCGGAACCATTGAATCCGTTTTTCCAAACAATGCAGGTATGTCCACAACGTATACCGCAGACAGAGCAACAACTCGCAACACAACTCCAATACAGTACACTCCGTTCAGGGATATCATGTATTTGTATTCCATATCGTCTCTCTGATATCCTTGCATTTTGTCATAATCCTCGTAAAATATTATGTGGTTGGGTGTTTCATGAGTCCAGTCTGATCTTCTCATTGCAAAGAGTAGTGCAACGCTTTCCCATGACGGTCTCAATGAGAGCTCATCAAATAGGAAATTATGCACATAGCAGAGGGAATGCCGTCGGGTACGGTGATGATTAAGGTTGACCGAGTTTGACAGGCGATTGTTTCCCTTGAAGAGGATTTGAAACGAAATTGTCATGCGATCTTTCATCGAGTCTAGTATACTTAGTGGTGTCTCGAAACTCTCGTCAATGGATACGTTACCGTGCTGGGGTATGAAGAATTTGAAGTGGCATGTATTGAAGGCGTTTAGCACGAGTGCGGTTTGATGTTTAATTTGTGCTGCTTTGTGATCACAGATAACGTTGCCGCCAAATAGGAAACAAGAACTGCCATATGGAAACGTATTTAGAAAACCGAAGTTGGTTGATGTTTTAAATGGGGATTTTGCATACGTCGGCCGCACATAAAATGTGTTGAGACTTGTATACCAAAGCAGCACATTGAAAATTAATGGAGCCGACATTTTTCTTAATATTTGCATCAGAGACGAAAGTTGCAAAATATTAAAATCCAACCCAACCTATGTTTGTGTAAATATCTGTCCGTTATGTTACTAGTTATTGTTTTCCAGTGTATGAACTTCGCTATCTGGAATACTAACAAAAAGCTTAGTCTAAATGCGCCGTTCAGTTAAAATTGATATGGATTTTTTTTGCAAGCAAACGCCGAATTATCTTTTTTTAATATTCTAACTAGTTCTGATATTCTGATATGTTAATAGGGGATCATTAAAATTGTTCAGCTTTCCGAGTAGGAACAGACGCTGGCAAAGCTACTATTAAATTCCTTGTTTAAAATGTTCGGTTGTAGCAAACAAGTTGCGGTGTGCTGGAGATTATATTATAGCTATGAATAAATACAGTGGCTGAATATCTGGTAGATGTCACGTGGAGCTTTTAGGTGAATAATATAATCTTATTAAAGGATGTTCTTCGCATTGTAAAAATGCATGGAAACGCTTATTTAAATGAGTAAGTCCGTGTTGAAACCTTTAAGTATGTGATTGCTTTTTGCTCGATAATTGCTCTTTCAGTGATAGTTGCCAATTGGATAGTAATCCCATTTGGGGAGATAATAGCTTTATGGAAGATAATTGATTTTTGGGAGATAATTGCTTTTTTGGAGCTAATTGCTTTTTTGGAGCTAATTGCTTTTTGGAGATAATTGCTTTTTGGAGATAATTGCTTTTTGGAGATAATTGCTTTTTGGAGATAATTGCTTTTTTAAAGATAATAGCAAACTGGGGATCAATTCCTTGCCCTTATAATTCATTACAAGTTCGTAATTGGATGGATGGATGCTAACTAATTATTCCAGTCCGCGTGTAAATTGTCATATAATACGATATTCATAAATATATTAACATCACAAAACCATTACATCCACTTTACACCATCATAGCAAGCTCCGCATATACTTGTGATGATCCATATGATTATATAGTAAGAATAAGTGGCGGAGGCAGGAGTCGAATGACACATATCAATCAATCAGCCAATCACTCAATCAATGTGCCTGGTTGAACTTTTTAATTATTGAATTGGATTATTACGTGTTCGGATGCCATATGTTGCTCTGATGGCATCATTTGTAGCAATAGTAATTAGTAATTGTACACCGTATCTCCAATAATATCACGCAATACTGATCTTGTTTTTGGTTACTGGTCCTTTGAAATAATTTACCACTCTCGTGACCACAAATTACAATGGTATCAAAAATAATTACAAATAGACTTGCTTTCACTGATGACCCATTAAGGTAAACGTAGCCGCAACAGGATTAAAATGTCACTACCGCTTTTATAATAAAAGAAATTGAAATAAAAACACCTCATGTCAGCCGCGACCGAATATGGAATGGATAATCCGAAAATTACGCCGATAACTTATGCCCGTTAATATTGCCATATCGCAGTGAACACCAACTTCTCCACAGTTACATATAGGCAGCGTCGTCAATAGTAAATAATATTAGGCGATTCAAAAAAATTAACGCGACTTTCAAGTTTCACCAACCCATGTCATGCATCATTCAACGCTAATCTACCACCGGACGGCCAGGATTTCATTCCGATTCACCAAAGTATTTGGTGGGCATATGTTGGAGGAAAATTAAATTGTATTTTAAATAAACATAAAAACATAATAAAATGACACTGAGTTTTTATTTCACTTTCATTCAGGCATTAGTTTTCGTACGCCTTATTGCCATGTGTCTGAGTTCATTTTTATTTGAGTTCAGATTATTAGTCATTCAACTACATAGCTTATGTACCTAATATTTGTTAAGATCAACATGATGACTAATTTAATAATTGGATACACGGGGTTATAGTGGAATATATTTATTTATTTAGCCAAGCTTTCGACAATTAACTAATAATGATGACTAATATTGAATGCATCACGTATTTGGGGCAAAATCTTTTTATAGGCAAAGCGACTACTAAATTGGCATACACATGATTTTCATTTGGCCTTTTTGGCAGTACCGTACATATGCGGGACGGTAAAACGAACCGGCCACGAGGAAATGGAAGTTCTTCCAGAAATGTCCAAGGGAAATCGTTTTGTGGTCACAGCCGCAAACACACTTTTTCGTAGCTCCGTTTCCAAGTCCTTGTCACAGCGACACTCGTTAAACAAGAATGGGAATACTCCCGTCTCACTGAGAAACTTTTGGCCTAGTCTCGTGAAAGAAAATGGTTTGTCATCGATAACGTGCTCCATGAAATAGAAAGTTCCACCCTATTTAAAATGGACAAATTACATGACATATAACGGTTGCGCTTGAAGCCACGACAAACGCATCATGCGGAATTTTCTTACAGGAACAAGGACCCGGCAAATTTCATTGTACACTTCCTGAACTTGAGAACAGTTGCAAAGTACAATGGTGGAGACGACTGCGTCAAACGAGTCATACGGAATACCTGTCATGTTCTCCGTTCCAGCTATGGTTCTTCAAGGCCACGTTGGTATGTTTTTCCAGATTATCCAGCAAGTATTGCCTGAAATATGGGTGGGCATCCAGAACGGTAAGATTTGTGTTTTTCGGGTAGAACTGGAAATTTGCGCCTGCGAAATACACAGTAAAATAGATGCTTCAACTATCCAATAAATTATGTTTTCATGGCAATACGGAGAAGCAAAAATACCCGAGCCGGCTCCTATTTCTAACACACGAATCCCGTTTTTACGTTTTGCCAAGTCGTGTAGAGGCTCAAAAAGTTTCTTTTTCTGGGCCAAGGTTTTTTCGTTGTGCCAGATGGGAAGATCCTTGCTGTAGTCTGCAAACCATCTAAATGGGAAGGTATTATTACATGGACCTCAACTTGGATAAATTATTAGTGATGGCAGGATGAGTTTATAATACGTACTTGTGCCTATTGGCGGTTCCAATATATCTATCCCTATACCACCACAGGAACAACGATACTCCAGATCACAAGACAGTGACAACGGTAATTAATATTGAGAACAACATTTCAAATTTTTGCATGCATTCCCTAGCACATTTGTAACGTTACCACTGTTTCACGTACCCTCAATATGTACATGTATGAAAGTTTGTAAATCCGCTAGCAATGAAATCCGAAACACAATAAATGTTGATAATCCATACATGGATTTTCAGGTGATCAAACTTTTTTCTTGAATCTATTTTTCTTCCAACAAAAAAGCATGCACTGATCTCCTATTTTACTGGACTGACTTGTGTTACATACTGTGCAAGTAGATTCGCATCCGATACCTAACTGTGAATACCATAAATTAGAACTGGCTGTCATATATTAACGGATTAATGTATTTCAGAAAAAAACCAAAACAATACGGCAACTTACATGTCGCCGTGTCAAATTATTACTTTGTCAAATGAATCACCCGTCAGTTCAGCGAAGAAATGTGACAATTCCACATGTAATCGTTAGCGGAGTGTTGATATTTTCATGGAGTGAAACGTTTACGGAATAATATTCCTTTCTGCGCTTCCCAGCAATTCATTGTGAATACCCAGCAGTCACTATAGTATTTGTGGGTAATAATTACGAGCCAAAATTCTAACTGATGACACATTGATGGAAATAAAAATAAGTTCCATTTGAAAAAAATTGTAATCAACGGTTGTCGCGAACCGGAAGTCTGTGGAGCCGTGCATGTCCACGGTAGAAAATTTCTGACTACGTTTCATCACAGTAAGGATAGAAGTCGACATTGATTATATCGTAGCAACACAGAAATGTATGCCTTCTAAGTCTAGAATAATTTAAGTATATTTCTCAGCATGTGGCAATACTACGGTTCTCCACAGATAAAATACAAAGCCAACAATGGCAAAGTTAATATTTAGGCAAGTTTTTGTAATTTCCTCACGATAAATTTACTATATTCTACCCTCTCTGTCTGGTGATAGCGTGAATAGCATTACATAGTTTAACACTGGAATACGTAGTGAAAACATTACGGCGTCTATGGTCATTTATTTAGCATCTTTAATAGAAGCGATTATATATCTGTTAACATTTTAGGTACTGCATGAAAAATATTTTGTTCAGCATGTTGACTCCAGCAGTTATTACTCAAACGATGCTTTTAAATGTATTTCCTTATGTAGGATGATTTATATGTTGCTGACAGATAATTAGGAAATACTACTGTGTTAACACAAAGCAGGCCGGCACATGAATTTTGCTTCCCATTTTCAAATATGCAGCGATGTAAATCGGTCTTGGTATAACTATTGCTGGGAATGTTCTGTAGTTGCATACGTGTATAAGGCAAATTGTATATTACAGAACCAACAATCCTGTCCCGAAAATCAGATTTTTCAGGAATAGTAACTGGAATGATTTCTGACTTTCCTGACGGAAAATCCTTTATTTGTTGGCGCGATTCAATAGTCGTTTATTAGATAGCGTATTAGATACATGATTTCACTTGGTCTACCCAACTTAACACGTCATTGCATATTATAAGCAGCACCGTACTTCGCCGCTGTATTGGTGTAGTTCCATCAATACAAATGAATTACGTAGTTCACAGTATGGGGATTTTGTAAGTTCGGCGAATTAGGTCATGATTTGTTTTTAAATATACAATGTATATGCTCAATGAGAATGCATCAACTGATTTCCCTATTTCCAGTGGTTTTGTGAAAGCCGGATCACGAAAACAAGCTTGATGGTAGTTTGATTTGTACTTGTGGTAATTCGTGTACATGTAAGAACAAGAAAGACTTCATTAAAACTTGCCTCATGAAAACGAGACAATGAAGTATCATAAAGATTTTAAAAAGTATAATGACTTTCAACTTTTCCAACATTTGGTGAACACGGACTGCATGATAGCGAAGCTACAATATAGGGCATATAACTCATGCGTGTCTTCCTAAACATGAGTCCCAGCTCCGCCTATTTGTTCGGGAGACCGTGCTTGCACCGGTCAGTGTTCGTGTAGCTACTTGTGATGTTAATTTTGGACTATCCAGCAACAACAAATTCGCTATCGTCACCAATAAATGTAATTGCGTATTCTCATTTTAACAAAATAAAGCTTTTCAAACTTTATCAATAGCGTGTCTTGTTCATGACGTAATACTTTCTTGATACTGTGGAAATTGCTGCAGCGAGGAAATATATCCGTGCTACTTATTGCGTCAGTTTAATAAATCACACCTGGCATTACATACGGCTTAGCAATAGATATATGCCAGTTCTAAATATGACATGACGTGCATTGTGCATCAGTCGTTGGATATAAAATTTGAAATAAACCTGTCAACGTGTGTATTAATTATAAAAGCTTTTCTTGCCGTACCCGGAAATATTATATAATTTCACAGGTGGTCTGAGTAATGTAATAATTACCATTTATGTAACCACGAGAGCTACAGATATTACGAATGTGTTTGCATATAACTAATACGAAAACGCATACGTTAATATTTCGTCAAGGACGACCCTATCTTCGGAGAAAGCAATTTCGAGTGGCACAAAAATAGCTGCATAGTGTGAATATTCTACACGTTCGACGGGGATATTACCGTTACCGTTTTTATGTCCCATCAAATATGCGCCTCTAAGCAAAATGATATAAATAATTCAGAAAAGAAGTTTATTACGCAACTTTAGCTGAAGCATGCAGAATTTCCATAACGATGTCCTCTCTGGGATGGAGCGGAGAGAATGGCAGGTTTTTGACAAGTCCGTGTTTCTGCACATATGTACGTCTTTGCAAATTGTTATGTGGATTGACTGAAGTGAAGAACCCTATTACAAAACCATATGGCCAGCTCGCCCCGAGTATAATGTCTCGCTGTGTGGATAGCAATTTGGACATTTTAATTTTCCGGACTCATAAATGTCAAGTTCGTCTCCTCTAAATACATTTCAAACAAGTAATATTTTATGCTGATATTGGACGATTTCTTATTCGATCTCAATTGTTTGTGAGTATACTTCTGCGCGATCGTACATGGGTTCCTGTCCAGGGCATTATTTGTCGTCACAGAAATAGGTTTGAGCGTTTAACTGGATGCTTACATTTTTAGTTTCAGTCTGCTAGAGAAAGTTACCGTTTCTTTAGAATGATGCACATGACCGTCATATCAGAAAATGGAACTAACAAGTAAGCGGCATAGAGGTGGCATCCTCAAAACGTTATCACTAGTCATCAAGTCCAATACACTACATGGTGGAATACCAATCTATTGGAACGACAGAACAAGGTCTATCAATGCAATGTCTAGACGATGGATTGTACTTTCGAAAATACAGTTCTATATCGCATCATCTCTATACTGCTTAGCATTTGGTCAGGTTTTGTGGTCGTACAAGAAAGCGACTACATTCGTCAATGCCGTTGGGATGATCATTTGCAGCATTGGCATCACTTGCATTGCGCCGGTCGACGTTGGGCTGACATCGTTTAAAGATATGGCCGCATTTCTGAAGCTACTGATTCATTTTGAACAACATAGACGGAGAGGTAAGCGGTCGACAATTACCAAATCGTATCCAAGGTTCCGCTTTTTAAAATTTTATTTCCATTTGCATCAAACAGATCTGGAATTCCAGCCGATACAGATGACGTCACATTCGGGACGAATTATGAAACTATTCTGCTTGGCTTTTGCACCAACCCAATTGATGCTGTAATTGTAGCTATCAACACTTTCTTTAACCCGTGCTTTTCCGCGTTTCCGGGTTACTGGCTGGTTCCCCAATGCAAGGACACGCTCGGATTTGTCGCCTCGACTAACTGGGATCTTACCGAACTCATTTCACGGGCAGTTGTTGCCTTTGCCTGGTTCTCTGAGTATCTGATATTCTCGTCTCCAACGGCACTAATACTTAGTTACTCAATCACATATGCGGTTTGCATACGTTCCTACATTCGTGCGTGTACTGTAAAACTGAAGCGGAGTAATCTTCAAGCTGTGTCCATGATGTACCGGGAAATCCAAATCATTCTGGTGTACTATCATGACATATATGGCAGGAACGCTATAGCCTGGTTTTCCTCTGGAATTGTGTGTCTGCAGGTTGTGATCACCTTCACAATGTTTGATATGAATAGAAGCGGAAAGGCGCTGGCGAATTGGAAGTTTTTCGTGCCGGTGGTTTGGGGTTCCGTTGTTGCCATCTTGTTTGTAATCTTTGTGTACGGAATCATGGGAGCTGTTTACCAGGCCGGAAGTCAGTTCGACGAAAAGGTGAAAAGAAAGATAATAGGTGCAGAGAATGTAATTTTGTCAAAATCTGTCGGCAGTTGGCGAACGCTGAAAATTAATTTGGCTGGTAGAAGCTATATTGAGCCATTGACCACGGTAAAAATGGAAGATATCGCATGGCAAAATACAATAAGCTTGATGCTTCTAGAATGAGTGGCGTGCAGAGGAAATGCGAAAAATGTAGGGCATCGGGAGTCCTGATTAGCAGATACGAATATACCTTTGACCTGCATTTAGAAACGTATGCTAAAAACAAAGTGCTTAATATTGTGGGGTAGGGAATATTTTAAAATAAACTCATTTTCATTGAATTGTCTACATTTTATTTCATAAATCACATTAGTCGTTCCCCATTGGGAACTTGTAGCAGCCAAATACAATCATTGGGTTAATTCCAGTATGTCGGTTATCTGGTCAAAATTGTTTGCGATTTTGTTTTAATACTGTTCCGTGGATCGAAGTGCAAATCAGAAAAAACATCCTGCAGCCTTTTGGGCTAGCGCGTCACGAGGATCATTAGAATTGTTAAATGCAATGTTCACGTTGTGCTCTACACGTGGCGACCAACGAAAGTCCATTTGACACGTCCAATTAAATATACTGCTTATATCAGAATGCTAGAAATAACTTCAGAACAATTTTATTTTGTAATATTATAACTGCGCTTTATGGAGACATGTGTTATATAACGATTATTAAACTGGGATAAAGCGAAGAGAATGAGAATCGTTGACAGCTGTCATTCGTTCTAAGGCACATGCATATTCGCAAATTATTTTGGGTACTCAATTTCATGCCGTTCTCAAAACTTGTCACTTCGCTACGGCCGGATTTTAATATGCTTCGAAAATAACTTCATAGCTCGAAACTAGCGGAGCGAAGGCTGTCATCGTGACAATTAGCAGAGTAATTACAGTTTCCGGGTGCACCAGGGTCACGTTTCTCTATAAATACTTGACACGCAAATAGAACGTATTATGTGGCTTGGAAATGCACTTTTGGAAATGTATATTATTTATTACATATATGTATTTATGTGCTTATATGCCAAGTGTACTCTAGTCTCTTATATTCTCTTTCGCTGTTAGGTTTGAAGTTTGTAGTTTGACTTTCGCTGGGCTGGTGACTGAAAGTTTTCATACTTCTAGTATTGATGAGCTCTCAATTGTTGGCTGCATAGCGGTTCTATGCATTAAAAGTGAAAGTGCATTCAGCATAATATTATTAACCGAAATAAACCTTTAACAACCGTTGACAAGCATATTCACCAGAATTTCAAACACGGGGGCACAATAAGCTTGCCAAAGAATATCTCCTTGTGTATTAATTCTACCAGAGAATATCTTTATATAGTTCTGAGATTTTGTACGTCGCCGGGGCACAATGGAGCTAACTGGACGATCAACAGGTCATAATCTTCTACATGTAACATCCAATATCGTAGTGGCTGCCGGAGTTTACGGTGGCATACCATTACAATGGAAGTCTGCAAACAAGTCACTCCATGTAACGTCAGTACCCCACATAAAACGCTGCCAGTTACGCCTTCTCTATGCTTTAGTCTGGTTTACTATTTCTGCTATTCAAGTGACTATGACCTGGAACAGGGCAGATTACCTTGTCCGGGCTTTTGGTGCCACTCACATTGCTGCATTGATTACGTGCATAGCATCTGCAGTCATTTCCGTGACTCAACCAGGGGAAATGTCGGACATGCTGAAAATGTTTGTTCGTTTTGAACAGAGGCGACGGAATGGTATTTAAAAACAAATTCCGTTGAATATTAGTATATGCTAAATATACATTTAACAGCTTTCTTCTCGTTTCATTTACAGCTCTATTGTTGCATCAAGTGGATGAAAATTCAATGTTACGAAAAGCCGTAAAACTATCCGGTCTAGTTGCTGCAGCAGCTTCCGCATTCAGCATAATCGAAGCAATAAACTCCTTCATCAATCCATGCTTCCCTGCATTTTCCGGATATTGGCTAAATCCTGAATGCAATGGTGTTCTGGGATTTCGCTCTACGGTTCAATGGCAACCACAATATATTCTGCACTAGGCCATTGTATCCATTTGCTACTTCTTGGCCTTGAGCACAATTTGCCAGCCAACTATTTTGATCACCACCCTAAGCATCAACGCTGCATTTTGCATGAAAACCTACATCGAAGTGTGTGTTACATGTCTCCAGAGAAATAAACACGCAACCGCCTGCGTCATGTACAGGGAAATCCAAATCATGTTAACAATTTTCCGAAACTTATATTTTAGGAAAGCAATTGTTGGATTTACAGGCGGCGTTCTTTTGGCACAAATTATGCTAGCATATGGTACCTTCGAAATATACCGCAGCGGGAAAGCAAAAGAGGCGATTGAGTTTTTTGTCCCAATTGCAATGTGTGTGGGTATCATCGTCGTCTTAATTCTGGGACTCTATGGAATTTTCGGAAGCATTTATACGGCAGGGCAAAGGTTTGATGTGACAGCTAAGCAAAAAACGGCCAAGTTGAAAAATGTGCAGATGAACAAGTTTCTGAAAAGCTGTGCCACCATGAAAATTCGGGTCAAGGGGAATAATTTTGTGGAGCCTTTGTCGGCAATTAGTATGGAGGATTTCGCATGGCAATCCACAATTAGTCTCATGTTGCTAGAGTAAATGTGTGTCAATTCATATCTTGCGTTAACAGCATGTTCTTATAGCAATAATTAATAATAACATTAAAGTTTAAAATAAAGATAAACTAGCGACCAATTAGCCATAAGATTCAATGAAATGCCTAACTTCGGCTGTTAATTGCTCTTGTTGAATGGTAAAAGGGTTAAATACAATTCAAAAATGAAAGCGGCAATGACAGTACCAAGATGAATGTTAATTAAATGCTCAGGGTAGGCACTTTAATGAAGTCCAGTAAAATTAGTCGCTAGTTAATGGAGGTTGCTACCCTTATCAATTCAATGCTAAATTTGACGATTTTTTCTTTCTTAGGTTCTGGTTCGTCACTGAACTCATTGAGAAATTTGGAATAAATCATGTGTAAAATTTGGATATCCCGTCTTTCAGATAAGCTCATACTAAAAGACCTGGCAGTTGTAGTTTTTACGGAATTTCAAATCTTTATCAGAGATATTTCACCGGGTCACCCGGTAGTATAGAATTTACAAAAATTACTAAAAGTTAGATGTAATTGCGACAAAAACGGTTAGTTTCATAGTGTCCCAATTTTTTTTAAATCCGGCTCCGGGGTACTCTGCGATCCTTGAACTCAAAAAATCCAAAAAGTATTTGATTATTTCTCTAATATCGTAAAAATCATCAAATTCTCAAATGGCCCCATTTTTTAAACAAATACTAACTCCGGGCTAATATGGATTGAATGAACGCAAAGCTTCCAAGTATATCTGATTATTAATCAAAAATTGCAAAAAGCAGCAAATTCTCACAATACCCCATTTTTACAAAAATGCTGCTCCGGGCTAATGTACAATCTGAAAGAAGCCGAAGGCTCAAAAATGTAAATATTTTTCTTCAAATATCGTAAAAGTCAGCAAATTCTCACAGTGCCCCACTTTTAATTTGCCCCCTTGCAGTTTCGTTCGCTAAATGCTTTTTTAATACAATAATATCTGCTTTAATGAAGTCTTGCTAAAACAAACAAAATAAAATGATCGGAATAATTAAACAATGTTTTTTAATTCCATTTCAATTGTGGTTGTAAATGTTGAAATTTAATTTGTAGTTATCAGTGTCCTGGGGATTCAAATGGTAATGAGCACAGCCATTTTCTGGGACTGGAGGGAGGGAGGTGTCGTCAGGTTATCTTTGTGAAGGGCTTATCAGTAACCAAATGGCTGACCATTCCTGACACTCAACTTGGACTTGAACCGAGTGTGACTTTGTTGGAGGATGAATGGACTGGAGTAGTTTTTTGGAGGAACTGCTTTTGGCTGCTGTTGCCGTTCTGCTTCGACGTCATTTCTCCGCTCAGCTTGGACTATTTTTTGTGCTTGTTTTCCTTTTTTTCCGGCTGACCACTGTCCACTCGACATGTATTAAAAAATATGACAGCAACTTCCGTAATTAACTTAAATCAGTTTAAATAAAACAGTAATTCATTTTGCAATTACTTTTAACTTATCTACCTGTTTTGTGATTTCTTATGGAGCTGTGCATTGAGGATTACGGAACATTCATCGAGAAAATGGAGTTTGTGAAAATTCGTGCAAAGGGATGTGATGGAGGCAATGGAGGAGGATTTGGAGGGTCATCATTTTTTGGAGGTCCCCTCCTCAAGTGGGCTTGTTCAGATTACCACACCTCTAAAAAGCGGACGGATCTTGCCGTCGATTTCGTCGCAGACTCTGGTGTCATCTTTGGAGGCGTCACGGTTCAAACCGTCAACTGCCACTCCATGGTCGTGTCAGCGTTTTTTCCGCTGCTGGACCGTAGGCTGGATAAGGACAAGAAGGAGGGTTTTGGAGGAAGGAGCGTTCAGGTCAGAGTACAAGACATGTCGCCCGTCGCCTTCAAGCAGGTGCTTGCTTTAATTTACGGCGACGGAGAGGTCATCATTCCGCGGACGGACCTGGACAAGTTTTCGGAATGCGCTCGGACACTCGGATTGGAGGTACCTTTGGAGGTGGTCGACGCTGAACGGGAGGCTACCCGGGCGCTGAACTTGGTTGCTGTAAAGCTGGAGGTGGAGGAACAGGAGACATGTGGAGGGGATGACTCATTCAGTATGGAGGAGACTTTACTTCCGGAGGCGGCCCTCACTGCAACCATTCCTCCAAGTAAAGTTATACATATTCTGGAGGAACCACCACCTCCGGAGCAGGTAAATAACTGGATTAGATGCAGTTGATGACCACTTCCCACGTCTTTAGTTATTTATTATTTATAAAGGAATGCATTCTCTTTTTTAAGAATATGGGCTACCGTGCGATTCACTATGAAGACTGGAGTGATGGAATCCCTCCATTCCCTCCGCCGTTCCCTCCTAAAATTACTGGGGATGAGGAGAAGGCGTCATTTGTAGTGGATGAGGAGATCCCTCCAAATAAAGATCTGGAGCAAGCGTCTCCCTCGACCCTATCAACTTGGAGTATGAGTCCGGAGCCACTTCATCCACTCCCACCCCGAAGACGCCTCCGTCGGTATCCCCCAGAGAACCTCAAGTCTGCGGTGGAGCTCGTCATTCGGGAGGGGGTGCCCTCCACTGTCGCCGCCCGCAAGTTTAATGTGCCCGCCTCCACAATCCGGACGAAAGTTTCCGCTCACAAGGCTGAGGTATATACAAATTGATAAGCTCACTTTGATAACCACAACCATTTGCTTCGTTTAATATGGAATAGCGGCTGTTACTGTTATTAATTAATTTTGTTTTAAAAATATTAGTTGCGGCAACTTGGGAATCGGGATGACTTAACTGGAGGAGTACCTCCATCCCGTTCCCGGCGATACCATTCAACAATTCGATCAAACTACTCCAAACAGACCATGGAGAAGGCGATTGATTCGGTGATCCGTTGCGACCAGCACGTTCGAACCACCGCAGTCATTTTTCGAGTTCCATTTTCAACCCTTCGGGATAAAGTTCGAAAAGAGCGACAGGTAATATTTTTAATATAATGGTCATTAAAAGCTGTTTTATTTTACTTTTAATTTGATATTTACATTTTTTAAATTGTAGCGCCTTGGCATTCCACCACGTCTCCCATAATTGGAACCAGCGTGCCACTTGGAGCTGTCATCGTCGCCTCCAACTCAATAATTAAATATATTTTTAATAATGACGAACAATAATTTTTCCAATATTTGCAAAAATAAAAAAATTGTTAAGTGAATTATTCAATTTTAAAAGAAAGCGACCGGATTATTGCTCATGACGCTCGTTGTGTCCTGCAAAACGTCCCAGTGATCACTCATCAATCGGTCGCAATTAATTTTAAATATATCCATAATGGCGTACTTGTGGCCGTTAATGTTGAACGAGCAGTGCACCCAAACTACATCATCGATCGCGTGACCTCTCTTAAAATCAACCGTTTGGCTAGGTTGGGGAGCCAGCGGTCAGAATGTCCACGAATCCTTGGCGACCTCGTGTCATTTGGAAGCCGATGTGATTCAGATAATCCTCCGCAAGAAAATTAACCATGACGTCCGGTCGTTTATCGTGTAGTGCGATTTGGTAAAAGTCATTGACAATCCGCTTGTGTCTTTCAAGGTCAGTATTGTTGTAGGTGGCTTCAGATGATCCAGTCTTCTGATAAGCCCAGAGAATCCCCGGCCGTGTGATTGGGTAACCCGTACACTCCACTTGGAATATGAATCGCGTCATCGTCCAGAGCGTCCGTCATCATGAATCTCATTTCGCCCCAAATTCTTTTTAAACAAAAAAATACAATTATTTCGTTAAAACTAATATAATTAATTCATTTAAAATGTGAGGTGGTTATCAACTACACCTTATCCATCTATTTACTTGCAAGCACAGAGACAGAAAGCAGGTAGATTCAGCAGTACCAGCCAAGCAAATTCTCAATCAAAAACTCCTCCACTCCATTTAGCCTCCAAAAAAACAGCTGTGTTGTTTCCCCAACCTCCGCCTCCAGTTGTTTCCAAAAATATGTTAAATAATGGGTTATTTAAACGAAAAAGTGCCAATAATTTATATATTTATTTCAAATTAAATGCGATCATTTACTGATGATTAGAGGCTAATTAAATGTAATTTATTGATTTACATGTACCAGGATTATGGATTTCCTCCTCCGCCGCTACCTCATCCTGATAGCCTCCTCCTCCTTCGCCTCCACACAGGACATATAGTTAACAGCTTCAAGTCAAGTCATCCTCCTCCATTCACTTCCGGTCGAAGTTGAGCATAAGGAAAGTTGAACAGTTTTAATTGATAAGCCATTCAAAAGATAACCACGACCAGAGTTCCCTCCAGTCTGCTCAACGCATCAAAGATCCTCATCCGCGTTCTCCTCTTCATTTCAGTCGCCACCAACAACACAGTAACCTATAATTTAAAAAAAATAAACATTTACAACAACAATTAAAATACAATTAAACATTCATTATTTAATTATTGTAGATATTTTAGAAGGATTTTGGATTCCCACCTCCTCCGCTGCCGAAGCTTCCTGATAGTCTCCACCTCCAACGGAACCTCCGACAAACCTAAAACAACGCGGGTACTTAACGGCTTCAAGCGAAATCCTCGTGCATCCACCTCCAGTCCAAGTTCAGTATCAGGGGAGCAGTTTAGCTAAGCAGTTTTAATTGATAAGCCACTCACAAGATAACCGCTACCACAATTTCCTGCAGTCTTTTCACTCGCCTAATATACAGTTAATTCGCACATCATCCATTTTCAGCCGAAGCAAATTCCTTGACATTTCGAAATCTACTAGCACGTGTCATGCGTCATCCAGCTACAATTGCGCAGTATATGTGTAATTATTAATTATTAGTTTCCATATTGCGCAACACATGCCCATAATTTGGTACTAAATCCTGACATTTAATCGTATTAGAAAAAAGATGGGTGTTGAAATACATTGCGCAATATTCCCAGAAAACGGTACTCACAGATTTATTGGTGAGTAATGGTCATGTTTCAGGTGGGATTGGTTCCTGCCAATCGAAGCGATGCGTTGAAGAATATGAAGCCAGGTAGTGCCTCTAAAATTATAGATTAGCTCAACAAGTAATTAACGGGACAATTTCGGGTACAATCCCATGGATGGAAATAAGTTTTATCTGGAAGGAATGTTTTTGTACCATTGGTAGTATTTCAACGATATAAACATGCGATTACAGCATTTCATTGCTAAGCCAGCCATCATTATGTGATTATTGAGCTGCGACGCAATTCTGTGTACTATTGAAAGTTTCATTTAAAATATACGGCAAGATGATTGAAAAATATAAGCGATTGAGAAATGTGCCAAGTTAATTCACGTGTTGTAAAATTCTTACATCAACGTGTGCAAGTAAAAAAATCATGAAGGTTAAAAATGCAGTTTAATTCTGACACATTAAAATACCAATTTAAACAAGCAGCGACATATATTATATATTTTTTATGATTCCGAACAGTAAGATTTCCCACGCTTGCAACCAATGACATTGGAGAACGGCTCGTGCATGATATGATTGTGCTCCATGTCACAATATCCATTCTCTAAAATGAATGACGGAAACTTGGATAGATTGTTTTTTCTTCATTTTCTGAGTACCATTTATTCAATCCAATTTAATGACAATTTAGAAATGAGATTTTTACTATAGATAATGAAAACCCAAATATGATACACATATTAGGTTTTGCAACCACAACACAACGGGCCCACCATGGTCGCAAAGTCCACTGTCGGGACCTTCACGTATATCTGTGGATCTGATGTACTGGATTCCATCAAATACTTCACCAACTCATACATGAACTGCTGAATAATGTGGACAAAAACTGAACGGACTAGTAGCATGCAGAACCCGTACAAAATAATTTCCGTCACAAATACAGATACCAAAGTTGATATCGTCATTAGGATTACGGTGAAAGTCCGCCAGCTCCTGCACCGACCCAGTGATTGCGTTGGATCCTGTCCCTATACATTTTCAAAGCAGATAATGATATCTAATTATTTTGGAGTACATTTCAGATCTGTAGAGAGAGGCGGTTTATATAATGAACTCACAAGCTCGGTAGCATTAATCAACGTTAGACAGTACCAGAATCGAACCATGAGCAATATAAGCAGGACACCAAGAAGTATCCAGAACAGAGTCAGGGTGTCTACGTGAAAATAAATTTCAAAACTCTTTCCATGAAAACCTAAAACTCTGGGATTGTGGCATTCGTACTGGATACATTTTAAGTGTACTTACAAATGTCTGCCTCAATGAAGTCCAAGTTTGCGTTTGTTTCTATGCTGAGCGAATCAGCAACACCGGTTATGAGGAAGGGAAACAAAATAATTTCGGCAGTTCCGATAATCTGCAAAAAAAAAAGATAATAAATATCATGCATAGTTGCAATGAATAATTTAGCACATATTATATGCGCACCATTTATAACAATTTATATAAAATGGTTTGAAAGCTATTGCGTGTGTTTAATTATTACCAAGTCAGTAAACGCGACAATTCTTGCTCTAGGTCTCCAAACGAATGTACTCATTTTTAGGAAAATTTGTAGTTAAGGAGTTTTTCGTACAATAATACCTACTTGTATTTGACGTGTTTTCATTGGAACAGGAATGCAAAATGAACCTAACAAATATATATCTTGTTTTGTATTAATACCGGATACAGACTCCAGAAATGATGCGATAAAAAAATCTGGTAAAAAATTGAAATAGTAATTTTTTGGGTACAATGCCCATCGCTTACTCGGTAAACACTTATTTTTAAATACTGATAAAATCTTATTTCGACAGAGTAAACTTTTTTTTGAAGCACGAATTGTCCAGACTATGAAATCAATAGAGACCCAATTACATTGCTTACGGAATACTCTGCTGGACTAAAATAATAATTGAGGCAACGAGCGGAAGTCAAACAAACCGCAGAACATTTTTAGCTTCATAACTCGGAGCCAGAAAGTACAAAAAAAATGTTTACGGAATGTCTTCGTGATTTACAACATCTGGTTGATGTAATTAATGCAAATACTTGTACTAATTTCACGGAATATAGACCAAACTAAATTTTATTACTACAATTATTAACACGCGAGCCCAGCAGTTATATTCTGGGGCATTACGGGAAAATTATTCTTTTCTTCATAATTGATTACTTTTGATTCTTGGCGATTATTAATTGCATTAGTGATAATTATAATTGTTCTCCTCATTTCTCCTCCTTCGAGTCATATAATTGCAAATGGAAAAATGATGCTGATTGAGTCTTTTATGAAATGAGCTCAAGATTCTTGGTGATTCTTACTGATTGTGAATGATGTATTATTAGCGAATTTGCTTCGTTAACTTTAATAAGAAACTGTATGTTCATTACACTCATTCTCAAGGCGCCCCAATTTTTTCATTGAAACAATAAATGGAAATATGTGGAAATAAAAAATAAATAACTAAGGACTTTACAAGACGGAATGGTTATCAATGAAGTGGAAGCTGCTGTGTTGGGGGAAGTAGCCGGAGGTGCCTCCTCATTCATCCTCCATGTGGATAAGATGGAGGGCAGGTGCCTGCTGCTGGAGGTAGGCTTTCAGTGGATACCGCAGCGATTATGACTTTAAATATTTAAAAGAAGGCCACGGGATTCTTGCTCATGACACTCGTCGTATCCTGCAATACGTCCCAGTGCTCGCTCATCAATCCGTCGCAATCAATTTTAAATATGTCCATAACGGCGTACTTGTGGCCGTTAATGTTGAACGAACAGTGAACCCAGACGACGTCATCTATCGCGTCGACTCTCTTAAAATCCACCGTTTGGCTGGGTTGTGGCGCCAGCGCTCCAGTTGTGAGAATGTCCTCAAATCCTTGGCGACCTCGGGTCACTTGGAATGGGCTGTGGTTAAGATAATCCTCCGACAGAAAGTTAACCATGAGGTCCGGTCGCTTATCTCGCAGCGCGGTTTGGTAAAAGTCCATGACGAGTCGCTTGTTTCTTTCAAGGTCAGTGTTTTTACAGGTTCCATCAGATAAGCTATCCGATAAGCTTAGTGGCTCGCCTGGCGTGTGATTCGGCAATCCGTAAACTCCACTTGGAATATGAATGGCGTAGTCGTCCTGAGCTTGAACTGCGGCGTTGGTCGCCAAGGCAATTAAAATTGCAAAACGGATTCCCAAGCGTGGCAACATGGCTATATTGACCAATTAAAATAACTGAAGACAGCTCCAGACGCCTCAGATAGCAGTTAACTGATGAAGTAAAACTTGATTTACCGCTCTATTTATATACCTATTTAACATCTAAAAATATAACAGTATTTTTTACGATAAAAATCTTCAACTTGAGACGAGGAAGCAAAGTGTAAAATAATTGGTCAATTGAAACAAAAAATTGCACCGTCATGCTCGTATTAAGTTTAACAAGTGGTCACGATGACAACGCAATAATTAATTATGTGCCTGTGAATATCTTTGAAAAGCCAAATGAGTCAATCATTTAATCAATTACAGTATTAAAAGTATGTAAATATTAACATAACCTTCAGCTTCACACTTCATGATTAAAAAATTGTAATTGTTGGAGTCGAGTTCCACTCAAGACAACAGGAATCTCAATCATTTATTTGCTTCTGGTCCAAAGTTTAGCAAGCCCCCGTTGGTGACGATACCGTGGAATGCCAAGGCGCTGTAATTTTAAAATAATTAAATTAATCACAATTAAATCAGTATTACAGCTGTTACTTTTTTTAAATAAATAAAATATAATTAAACTGATATTTAGTTTAAACTAACCCGTCGAACGTTGTCATAAAGCGTTGTGTGCGGAATACCAAATTTTTTTGCAGCAATTCTCAACGGCTCAGCTTTATTGCGAGTGGCGTAGTCTATGGCTGCGTTCAAGGTCTCTTGGGAGTAGTCCCAGTTTCGGCGGCGGTCTACTTTTGGAGGGAGCGGTGGAGGGCATGGAGGGGTACTGTCAGTCAAGCCGCCATGATGAATCTCAAGTTGTCCCAAATTCTTTAAAATAGAAAAAAGTACAATTATTATTTAAAACTTAATACGATTAATTAATTTAAAAGGTGAAATGGTCATCAACTCCACCTTGTCCATTTACTTACCTGATCCGGAGGTGGTGGTTCCTCCAGAATGTGCATCAATTTACTTGATGGAAGGGTTGGAGTGAACGCCGCCTCCTTCGTACAAGAGTCATCCCCTCCACATGTTTCATGTTCCTCCACCTCCATCTTCACAGCAACCAAGTTCAGAGCCCGGGTCGCCTCCCGCTCCGTATCGATCCATTTATTTGCCTGATCCGGAGGTTGTAGTGGTTCCTCCACAATTCGAACAACTTGGCATGGCGGAAGGTTTACAGTCAACGTCGCCTCCGTATGTAAAGTGTGCTCCATACCAACCGGGTCATCCCCTCCACAAATTTCCTCCTCCTCCGGTTCCTCCACCTCCATCTTAATATCAGCCAAATTCCAAGCACGGGTTCGCTCCCCCTCCGTATCGATAACTTCCAAAGCCACCTCCAATCGCAGTCGCGTAACGCATTCAGAAAACTTTTGGAGGTCCTGCCGCGGAATGACAACCTCACCGTCGCCATAAATTAACTCAAGCACCTTCCTGAAGGCGACGGGAGAAACGTCCTGAATCCTTAACTGGACGCTCCCTCTAAATCCCTTCTCCCTCTTGTCGAGATAACCGCCGAGTAACGGTAGAAACGCTGACACGACCAAGGAGTGACACTTGACGACTTCAATGTGGACGCCTCCAACGATGAACCCAGAGTCTCCGACAAAACAACCACCGTCCATAAACTCGACAGCTAGGTCAGTCCGCTTTTTGGAGGTGTGGTAATCCGAAGACGCCCACTGGAGGAGGGGACCTCCAAAAAATGATGACCCTTCTCCAGATCCTCCTCCATCGCCTCCGGGAGGAGATAATCCCTTTGCACGGATTGTCACTGTGTTCATTTCTGCAAGATGGTCACTTGTCTCCACTCCACAGTCCCTTTTAAAAAATCCCCAAAATAAGTATTTAAAAAAATAGTTTACTTTGCAATTAAATTAGATTTCTGATTAAACTGGGTGATTAAAACCGGGTTTAAAATTAATTACCAAAAGCAGATGATAATTTATTAATCCAAGTTGAGTGGACAGTGGTCAGCCGGAGAAAAGGGAAAATAAGCGGAATGAATGTATCCAAGCCGAGCGATGAGCAGCAAGCACAAAGACAGAAATGACGTCGAAACAGAGCTGCAGCAGCAGAAGCCAACAGTTCCTCCACAAAACTCCTCCACTCCAGCCTCCAAGAACAGCTGTGTACTTCCTCCAGCTTTAATGTTGACCAACAAAATATTAAATAATGGGTTAGTTAAAGTTAAAACAATAAGTATCAGTAATTAATTGATAACAAGCATGTTGTGAGTGGAGTGAAAGAAAGTGACATTATTTTATTTTATTTCTTCCAACTTTAATTAAAGTTTATTTCAAATGTGATCATTATCTGATGATTAGAGGTGAGTAATTAAGTGCAGTTCTTATTTATTTACAAGGATTTTGGATTTCCTCCTCCTCCGACGCCGCCGCCTCATCATTAAAGTCTCCTCCATCGGAGCCTCCGGCACTCCTCCTCACAGGACAGTTAGTTAACAGCTCCAAGTGAAGTCATCCGCCATCCACCTCTGGTCCTAGTTGAGTATCAGGAGAGCTCATCAATTTTAACAGATAAGCCTGTCGCAAGATAACCGTAACGAGATCCCCTCCAGTCTCCTCCCTCTTGTCTCTGTTGCTACTCCTCCTTCTCCTCTCCATGTCGCCAAATGGCCATCAACTCAGTTACCTACAATTAATAATCAACAATTAAATCTCCAATTAAAATACAGTTAAAAATACAGTATTTAATTAATTTTAGTCATTTAAATTAAAGCTGTTATCAAAAACGTGCCAAGTTAACCTTCTTCACTGCTCGCATCTCGCTTTCTCCTCAAGCCTCCCACCAAAGCCATACCACATTAAATACACTCACAATTACTTAACTATAGTGACCACATCCTCACGCTGAAAATAAAGGACGATTTTTGGGGTCATGAAAAATGCGTGAAAATGTCAAAAACGGTACTTAAATGTGAGGTTTCTCTGTTTTTTACGCATATAAAATGGAGAAAACTAGATTTTTGTAAAAACATTAAAATGTAGCTCTTCTACAAAACACTTTTTGTGTTCAAAAGTTAGACTACAAAAACCAAAAAAGTTTCAAATCACTATTACCGTTAAACGGCAACGTTTTACCCCAAAACGGTCTCAGATCTATGTGTTTTATTCATAGACGAGTCGAATGATATGATATTTGATATTTGTTATCATTTAAAATATTTGACCTCGTAACGGTTTCTAACAATTTCCGTTGACCTACAGGTCTGATAATCGATGGGACCCGTCTCTATGGGCTTATGCACCCACTGCAAAAAAATCTAATTCAAAAGTTCTGTTCCGTTCGCTAAATATCCTGCTCACGGGCGGATGGAATGGACACAGTTTCCAAAATACTAAGATTTCAGTGCCCCATAAAGCGTTAACACGCGACAAGTACTCGTACAAGACACGTTATTGTGAAGTAATACGACATATTTCTATCAAATTAAGAAGATATAGACAATGAAATGCCTATAGTTTTTGGAAAAGTAGGTGAAATTAATGAAATATTTACGATTCCAACCAATTAGTTGAAATAAAGGACATACAGGACAGACGAGTGAAATAAAGGACTGTCCTCTATTCAGTGATTTTGGGGGCTGAAATAAAGGACTGTCCTTTGAAATACAGGACGGATGGTCACTATATACTTAACTTACAACAATTAAACTACTGTTGCTAATTAATTAAAAAAAAAACTACATTAAAATTTAAACTTGTTGGCGTAACAAGCCGTGTTAAAAAAATCAACAGATGAGTGCATATTTTTTTGCTGCTGTTCATCCAAACAAGCGACCTTGAATCCACCAAAACAACTTGACTGTGTACGTACCTTAAGGGGCCCTTCCCTCATTCCCTCCCAATTTCCCCACAAAATTAACTGTCCATTAAAAAAAATAATTCTAACCCTAATTTAATTGCAGTTGTATAATACATTAATAAAGTGATAATTATATTCATTTTGAGTAGGGTGGGTGGTTAGGTTACTGTGGAGTATATTGGGTGGCATATTTGCTAAACGGCCCCATTGAAACAGATAAGCTTGAGTTGGGCTGCTGTCGTAAGCCGAGCTCTGTCTAGAGCTGCGCAGAGGGAGCGCTCATACTGTCACTGGTTATTGGCCATCTCAACCTCAACCAGGACTCCGTGGCGCAACGGTAGCGCGTCTGACTCCAGATCAGAAGGCTGCGTGTTCAAATCACGTCGGGGTCAAATAACTTTTTGCTCCTTTTTACCTCACCCTACCAACCCATACTTAACTTGTATCACCTTCCTCACTATTTTTAACACCCATTAAACCACAATTAATTTTTTAATTAAGTTTTTAACCATTTTATACCCATTTTATAACATAATGTGTACAAAGTGAAGGGAAAGTGAAATGTGTGCAGGTTTATTTGGTCCAAATAAATTATTTTAATTCAAGAATTTTTAAATTACAGCAAGTAAAAGTTAATTGTGATTAAGGTGTAAGTGAAGTTTGACCACTGGGCACTGGTTGAAGATGATTGTATCCGTGAGCTTTCGGAAATATCGGAGCTCCGCCAGAAGCCTCCCATTCGATTTTTTCGAGCCTTGCGGTTCGAAAGCCGTTTATTTCGGTAGGGCTCTGGGTTGCGTGATAAACCATCCACGTTTCAGTTCCATCTGAACACAATTAAATATTTTAACTATTGAAACCAGGGATCATTAAGAGTTACCAGATTTTGAAATATTACCTGGACTTGTAGTAAATGAGGCATGGCCGGTGGTATAAACGCTTTCCTCGTCATTTCTCTCAAAAACTGGTCCTGGTTCATGACGCCAGTTATTGGGGTCCATGGGATCGGCTTCGAAATGACAGCTCATTTGAGCCAAACAATAATTCGGATTCCATGTCATACTCGCGGAGTAGATAAGGTAGCTCGTATTACCATTATAAATCAGATAAGGGCCTTCACTAGTACAAATGTCCTGACATTCCCAGGATTCCGTTGGATGCTTAATTAGGACATATGGCCTTACGGCTAATGTAGGATTAACCATTGGAGCAATATAAATGGATCCTCTTCCGGTTCTCCCACTTGACCAGACGTAATAGAGTTTATCTCCATGCATCATAATTGTCCCGTCAATGGCCACGTGATCCCAATCGGGAAGGAGTCGTATGGGCTGTTCCCATGGCGACATGGGATCGGATGAGTTGGTCGCTTTCATGACGTACATGCGCCATTCGACGGAAGTGGTCCGCATGGTAAAGTATAGGTAGAGTTCTCCGTCAACTTGATGCATTTCGGAGGCCCACAGGTCGCTGTAGCCCGGCGGGGTTTTGAAGGCGACGTAACTTGGAGCGGTGCGGAAATTAGTGAGGATGGGGCTCTTGTAAATGGTCAGTTCCGTTTCGGAGTTTTCGGAGAGGGTGAGATAGTAGTGGGAATCGAGATGGAGGACGGAAGGGTCGGCAGAATTGCGGTCCAGGATCGGATTGGTGAAGGTCTGGCCATTGCAGGGATTATAATGGCTAGACAATAGAATGGTGAATATAACAAGGGGAACGTGAGACTTCATTTTGAGGATATTATTAGGTACAGGTAAGTACAAGCTTGGAATGCTGAAGTATGAATAATTGTTATTCCAAATTTCAATATGCATTGTAATGGGACCATTTGTTGTTATCAGGATGTTAACCGCATTTACGATAAGGTGAGTGTTACTCGCATTTTATTTTGACATTTGATTGAAAGATGAATCAATATTGTCCAGAAATATATCATGAAGCCTCTTTGATGTTCCATTATCATGCCATGTGAACTGACTACTTATTTCGCCTGTCAGAAATCGTGAAAATGAAGATAATTTATACATGCATATTTGTTGGAGCATATAAATTTCATGTAAAATCCGAGACAGATTTGTTTCCTAAATGTATTCACATTGCAGTGGGGCATTTGTTTCGCTCATTTCTAACCGTCATGAACACAAGACATGTATACAACTCGATGAACGCTCTCAAACTGTTTTCCCATCGGTCGGAATAGATGCCAGTGCTTGACGGGGATATAGACAAGAGTCAAAGGAAAGGATCATCAGATTTGGTGGCAGTGTTAACAGAGGGAATTAAAAGCAAATGTATTGTATCACATTGTATGTATTGGAAATTAAAAATAATTTAACGCTTCCATTTTTACTTGCTTCTTGGCTACTTTACTTCGTGAAGGATGGAAACGTACTCAACAAGTAAATAAATTACAGAAATAAAGTAATATTTTACACGAGAAATCATGAGCTTATGTGTTCAAATTATTGTACATCGGACCGGTTTTCATAATTACAGAACATTTTGTATAGGTATTATGCATACATGCTTAGATTCAAAGGTCAGTTTTCGTTTTATGCAATTCCTATTAAAATTGCATGTAGTAATGAATCTCGGTACTTTTTCATATGTAAAGGCATATTATTCCGTACTTCCCAAAAACAAATCTAATACAAAATATGTTACATGACTTGAGTTATGATTATGCATATGTGACTTGCTTTTCTTCTCTTCAGTGCAGTTTTTACGAAAGTATAATTGAGTAATCATGGTGACGTTAATCGTCAACTGACATTCTGAAAATTTATTTAGCTATGTATTTTTCGTGCTCATTTTATTTACTTATTATTATTTACATGCATTTGTTATGCCGATTTCTAATCAATAAATTGAGTTCTTACTAACAAACATTTGTAAAATAAATGTACGTACATTGCATGAATGAAACAGGTGTTTTTTTCAGATTGCATGCAATTATGCACTGAAATGCTTTGCAATTACTCACATCAGTTCAACCTGCTTGATTTGAAGGAACTTATGTATCTTGCTTATAGAATACCTATTTATTTTCTAATTGCCGTGTATCCTTAAGAAAACTAGCCTTTGATAAGATGAATAATGTCGTCATCACACATACACGCAACATATAAGCACGCTGAATCCTTGTATGTTATATATGTACACTGAAAACTAATTCATATTTCCTTAGCAACAAAAATTGCAAACCTGATTGGATGAGTTCATCGGATACGGGTATTATTTATACACTAAACATGTTCGTTATTTCAACATAATGGATTGCAGGTATTCGCCAGGTCAATGAAATCAACAAGTTTACTGGGAACGTAGTTTGGTGATGTGATAATGCTTATGCCTTCCATGTCAACAATGAACATGCTCAATAATTCATGATCTTGCACAGCTACGACCTTATTGATAAAGTCGTGTGAGCTGTACTTTTCCGTGGGGCAATGGCATTTCGAGTATCCTATGAATATGTACCAACTTCGGAGTGCAGGCTGCAAAATAGGATTCCGGAAATTGCCCGCTCCTGTACTCAGTCGCATTTTCGGTGTCGTCAAGAACGCATTTAAAGTTAAGCATTCTTCTCGTCGTAAAAATGAAACTTTCCTTACCGTCAATTGTGATGGTTTGGATATGGGCTAGTGGAGTGGTCTATGGAGTTCAACAAGAAAGCCGCAACATTTCAAAGGCCATATACGAGTTAAGAAACAATGTAACTGGAGATATGTATCCCAATGGCTACCAACTACACGAATTTGTGAGGCATGACCTCTACATGTTGCGCTGGTTAGAACACAGTAATTTCGATCAACATGTGGCTCGTCAACACATACTGGATCATTTGGCGTGGCGAAATACTGAAAGGATCGATTCCATTCATGTGGAGGATTGGTCCCGCTTCCGAGAAGAGTATCCCCAGTTTTTAAATGGAACTGACAAGGCAGGACGACCGCTGGCGGAAGTGTGGATGTCTGAATGGGATATTCGTGCCGCATACTGTGGGATTGGTCTTAATTTTGCGGAATCAAACGAAGAGAAGGGAATTACCACTCTTTTTCATACATGCCAGTATATATGCATGCTCCAAGAGGCATAGAGTGTTCTCCATCTACTTACATTATGCCCGGTAATTCCCTTCTCTTCGTTCGATGCCACAAACTTAGAGACAATCCAGCAGTATGTTAACGGTCGGATACACTAACTGGTGAGGTGGGCTGCTTGCTTATTTGAAATGGCTCAACGGACCCTCTACGAGACCAGAAAGCTAGAAGGAAATGGAAATGTAACTGGAGTGATTGAAATCATTGACATGGAAGGTTTTAACAGCTTTAAGCAGGGCTGCATTCCTTGTAAGTAATTAACAATTATTTAATATTGTTTAATAATAATGGCAAATTGATCTTAACGCCAAGCCAAAACAGACACGACGTTTTTCATCAACCTGGGCGGACTGTCCGATGAACACTATCCAAATCTCTGGGAAAAGAACTACATGGTAAATGGTATGCTCAAAAGTAAAAATGGCAGTGAAATAATAACTATGGAATAACGTTGAGAAATGAAAGTAATTATTATTTTATTTCTCTTATTAGTAGGGCCAGTATTCCGCTCCTTTCTGAGCCTCATGGACACAAATCATCGATACTACTCCAAGAACGCGCTCAAATTATTTTCCCATCGGAGGGAATGGCAGCCTGTGCTGGATCGGGAAATTGATAAAAGTCAGAGGAGTAAGAAATTTGGGGCACTGTTAGTAGAGGCCATTAAAAGTTTCTTTGATTCATCTTGACACTGGCAATTTGTCCACATAATATTTGTTTTTCGTTATGATTTTTATTTTAATACGAACTAGTAATTTATTTATTTAATACTAACAATAAGTCGATTCTCAAGTTTATATTTCTTATGAATTTTAATTCCTGGGAATTGGATGCATGGGTTGAGCGAGTAAAGAAAAAAACAATGTTTCACACACGACGAGAAAGCATAGGTTTGCCGAAAACATTTCCATTAGTGGTCAAAAAAGACGTATTCAACTAGAGACCGGTTTTCCTGCTTGCGTAAGCGTTTCAGGTTATCCGATTTCTTACATGGGTTCACAGGGAGCGATTAAATGTAGTAAGTTTTTTGCAATAAAATTGTGATCCGCCGTTTGACTGAGAAAAAGTACACACTACCTATATTAATTATTATGGGTTGGCTTTTGTATTAAAAATATTATTATCATTTATTTAAATAAAGTATTTTCTGAATCTCACAAAAAAATAAAAATTCCATCCACTACGCAACAGTATCACAGATACCTTGTGAATGATCTTAAAAAGCCGGGTTTTCAGATTTGTCGATTACATCAAGAAAGTTTTACAACTCGTACTACTTTCAGCTCTCACCATAAACTGGGTAATCACCAGACAGTCCAATGAAATATCATCGTATAAGTCAACTTTACATTTCATACTTCAAGTTTATTAGTGATTGAAACAATGGATAATGAAAATGCAGAAATTGAATCCATTACATAACCAGCACTATCACTCGCATTTCTACTGGTTCCAAGACAAGTTGAATATTTTTGCTTCGAAACTAAAAAATGCAAAATTACATTTACATTGTTGCGAGTTCATTGTTTGTTTTAGTAATTACAACGGTTTCCGGAATAAACCAAGTTAATAATGAAATACATCAAAGTGTACTAAAATTAAGGGCTGAAGTAGCCAACAAAATTTATCCAAACGCATCCAAGCTTCACGAGTTTATTCAGGACGACCTCTACATTTTTCGGTGGCTGGAGCTCAGCAATTTCGACCTGGCCAAAGCGCAGAAGCATATCTTGGATCACTTAGCTTGGCGCAAAGCAGAGAAAATCGATAGTAGAGTAACTATATCGAACCGTAACCCCCAAAAACTTGACCTATTCAAATGTCGTTTCCTGGTATATTTTCGAGTAGTACATCTCAAATATAGTATAAATCCAAAGTTTCAACCCGCCTATCCATCAGCGGTGAGAGAGAGCGGCGGGTGAATATATGGGTCGCGCTATCACGAAAATAAGAACGTTTGTAAGGATATCTTGGGAACGGTTTATCCGAGAGAGCTGAAATTTGGCACGCATATTTGCATCAATAACCTACTTCAGAAACTCAGCTTTTAGGTTTGTAGCCTGAAGTATACGCGAATTAAAAAATAATATATCCAATTTTTTGACCCCTCAAATTTTAAATGGTTATGTGTGCATAACCCCAACTGATATATAGGCCATTTCTATCCTGTACCAAGTACAACTTTTCTTCCTCTATCCAATGCAAAAGACCGCTTGTTAATCCGTCAATGCATTATGGAGATATCCATTCAAACACATATCAAGTTTGGGTATTACTCGGGAATTTTAAATACAAATGCCCGTAGTAGCCTTATATAGAAATGGTTGCCGGAAAACAAACACGCAGCATTAAGCCTAGGATACAGGGATACTGTGTGCAAAAGTTGGCCCAAAGACAAACAGCTGCATGCATTTAGTGGGGGCTTGTATCACGTAACTCAGTATGATTGAAAATCGCCCCCAAAAATACAAATGTCCAGAACTTTTTATCAGAACAAAAAAATAGAAATCTGAAAAACCCCATTTTAGGGCTTTTCTTCAGCTTCAATTCAAGTGCTCAACGGCCGAATTCGGTGGACAATATTTTACACAGCAGCCTGCTGAAGTTGCCCGTTCCAAGATTTTTGGTCTCTTAGCTTTATCAGAAACATTTTCAAAATGCTTATGAATGCAAGATATTTAGTCTATATCTTCGAATATTGAAGTAAACCACATTCAGTTGCAAATAGAAGACAATAAACTTGAGGGGCCAACGAAATACATGGAAGAATCAGATATACCATCGAAAAGGGGCATGCGTATATACAGAATATTAATATGTCATATAATGCATCGAAACTCATTTACCTACAACACTAATCACCAAATTTGTGCATAAAAATTAATTTCTTCCAGAATAGACCCATAAATACCCTTTTTCAGATTTTCTTGGAATGTACGTTTCAACCGAAAATCTTGGAACGGGCAACTTCAGCAGGCTGCTGTGTAAAATATTGTCCACCGAATTCGGCCGTTGAGCACTTGAATTGAAGCTGAAGAAAAGCCCTAAAATGGGGTTTTTCAGATTTCTATTTTTTTGTTCTGATAAAAAGTTCTGGACATTTGTATTTTTGGGGGCGATTTTCAATCATACTGAGTTACGTGATACAAGCCCCCACTAAATGCATGCAGCTGTTTGTCTTTGGGCCAACTTTTGCACACAGTATCCCTGTATCCTAGGCTTAATGCTGCGTGTTTGTTTTCCGGCAACCATTTCTATATAAGGCTACTACAGGCATTTGTATTTAAAATTCCCGAGTAATACCCAAACTTGGTATGTGTTTGAATGGATATCTCCATAATGCATTGACGGATTAACAAGCGGTCTTTTGCATTGGATAGAGGAAGAAAAGTTGTACTTGGTACAGGATAGAAATGGCCTATATATCAGTTGGGGTTATGCACACATAACCATTTAAAATTTGAGGGGTCAAAAAATTGGATATATTATTTTTTAATTCGCGTATACTTCAGGCTACAAACCTAAAAGCTGAGTTTCTGAAGTAGGTTATTGATGCAAATATGCGTGCCAAATTTCAGCTCTCTCGGATAAACCGTTCCCAAGATATCCTTACAAACGTTCTTATTTTCGTGATAGCGCGACCCATATATTCACCCGCCGCTCTCTCTCACCGCTGATGGATAGGCGGGTTGAAACTTTGGATTTATACTATATTTGAGATGTACTACTCGAAAATATACCAGGAAACGACATTTGAATAGGTCAAGTTTTTGGGGGTTACGGTTCGATATAGTTACTCAGTATCCACTTGGAGGATTGGTCAATTTTTCAGGAAGAATATCCGGTATTTCTTGACACGCATGACAAGCACGGAAGACCAATAGCAGAGCAATGGGAATCCGATTGGGACATTCGTGGCGCCTACATGAGCGGTAGACTGCACCAATTGGTAAGATGGACAGCATATATACTGGAAATGTCACAAAGGAGGCTATATGCCATTCGAAAAATTAGCGGAAACAAAAATATTACGGGAGCTGTCTTGTTAACTGATATGGAGGGCTTTAATACTCGGAAGCACGCCTGCATTCCTTGTAAGTTGTATGAACTAGCATTGTAACTAATTAATTTTGATGCGGATAATAATTAACAGTAAAGTTTTGTTTTCAATTTGTGGAATAGGTACGACATTTTTTATCAATTGGGGAAATCTTGCAAACCAGCAGTACCCAAAGTTGTGGGAAGTAGTCTACATGGTTAACGGTACGCTAAATAGATACACCACAAATTTCTCATTCTAAATTATACAAGCGGAATTTTAACGTGACTTGGCATTTAATTTTGTTTGCCTATTGATTTTTGTTTTGAAGTGGGACAATTATTCCGTCAATTTTTAACCGGCGTGAACACAAATTATGGCTATGACTCTCACCATTCAATGAAAATGTATTCCAGCAGATCCGAGTGGCTACCGATCGTGGACAGGGAAATGGACAAAAATCAGAGAAGCAAGCGGTTTGGTGGAAGTGTCAATAGAGCGTAATATGTGATGTTATTGTTTCTGCGTCTTCAATGAATTTCCCTTAATACATGTGAGCACACATGAAGTGTGACGTGAATACATAAATATTTTAATCAATTTGGTTTTAAAAACGACGATGCAGAGTAATTACTATTTTTAAGCGACCAACATATTTTTACTGTTCGACTCAAATAAACGGTTTATGCCTTTCCAAATTGTTTTATATTCATTTCGAGCGCTGGTGCGCCTACTCTATCCTTTTAAAATACAATATCCATAAATATATGGAAGCAATTTTTATGTAAATTTCAGCATAAAATGAATGATATAATTTACAGGGCTGTCGCATTCGTCGAAACAAGTTTTATGAACATATTCACAATTTTATTTTTATGTAACAAGGAAATGTTTTTCTGCTTATTTCGAACAGATACACTTCACTTCAACCACGTGAATGGAAACTCGCTGCCTTCGTACTAATTATCTATCATCGGTGTAATAAAAAATGTTTATGCATATACTCAGCGAGATAAATAACAAATGCGTACGCATGCCGGTAAGCATTACGCATCAAATCTGTGTGCAATATCTCTGCCTATACACATTACAATTTGCAATCAGTGACATTCTACCAAATTTTATTATTACAATCAGCGTTACTAAAATTTGTACTCAAAGCATTTACAAATGACAAAACAAATCACTACCAACATTCAAAAACTATTCATTCCACGATCTGTTATTTAGCCTTTCTTTTAAGTGTAAGCACACATAAAGAGCCAGTAAATCAATTTATTTCGTAAACATGTAAGTTCCAACTGCAGAAAAATAAATGGTATAATAAGTTTCATTTCAACATTAATTTTTTACATTTTTCTATTGGTTGGAAAATAAAATTTTATGAATACAAACAAACAGCTATCGTCTCTATATTGATTGGCCTTGTCTCAAGGTTGCTTTGGATGTACAACTGAAAGTTGACACATGTTGATCCAAGCACTCAAATATTTTTTTGTGCAATGTCAGTGTCATGGGCAATAAATTTGGAACTAGTTTGTCTAAATAGAATGCTGAAATGTGACCCAGCAGCAAGATTTATTATAGCAACAGCTGCTTATAATCATATATTCATTTTGAGTGACACGTAATGGTATAAATTTAGGGCTCGGTTTGTGACAGAAGCAAATACGATCTGGATCCATTCACAACAATCACAGTCAGACGGGACATATTTTCAAGCTCCAAACCGGACAGGCAGTTATACCCCAGTAACGATCAAAGCATTCGGAATGGATTTCAAGATAATCATATTGCTCTTGGTCTTTCCAGTGGTGTCAAGAGGAAAGCCGACATTTAATGATGGTAATTTCTGTACATTCTCATAATTTCGTATATTTCATTATGGAACGCTATAAACCACATACAACACTGACTTTCGTGATTTGTTTCAGGCATCGGAAATACAGGATTTGAACTCAGAATTGCAGGTGGACGTCCGGTCTCTCAAGGAGAACTCCCCTACCAGTTATCTCTTCAATCAAGGGGACGTCATATATGCGGAGCATCACTGATAAACGTACACCACATTCAACTTGCAATCACAGCGGCACATTGTGTCATGAAGCTGGACTTTCTTGCTCTCAATCTAGTTGCCGGTGACATCAATTTAAATGATAGTACTGGATACGAGCAGACACGACAAGTTGTTAGCGTTTTCCTTCATGAAGATTTTGATGGACCACACCCGGCAAATGATTTGGCTCTGTTATTTTTGGACTCTGAGTTCATCATCAGCGATTATATTCACGAAATCGCATTGCCTCATTTTTCAGGAGCTGAATCAGGAGATATAACGGTTTCAGGCTGGGGGAGGGAACATGGTAACGGGAGCATATCGCAGGAATTGAGGGCAGTCAACCTGACCGTTGTTGACCGGGATATCTGCAATGAAATGTGGCAAAATAATCCTGAGCCGGTTCAAATAGGTGATGGGATTATTTGTTTGGCTTCTTCTAATGGAGGCGGTGCGCCATGTCGAGGAGACAGTGGAGGTCCAGCAGTAGACGAGCACGGGACTGGTGTCTTGGTTGGAGTGGTATCTTTTGGTGGCGGTGAGTAACAAGCAACAAGTAAACGTAAAACGCTCTAATTAAATATGAACTCCATAAAGGTCAAACATTTCACGATACAGATTCCTGTCCAAACGAGTACCCAACCGGATTTACTTATCTGTCAAGATACATGGAGTGGATCACCAAAAATGTTGACGACTACGCAAACAGTAAGCCATAGGAGCAGCCAGCCTATAATTACTACCGATACATCTTGGAAACTATCATTCAATGCGTATAGTTTGTATTCATGTTATCAATTAGTGTTACCGTCTATTTTTTTAAAACAATATTTCACTTCACGTCAATTCGATCTTGAATAAAATATACAATATTTTGCTGAAACGTAGTAACTATACCTACATGCACGTTAATTTGCAAATGTAATTTCGTGATGCGATATAATGTGCGACCAAATAGTGTACACGTGTCAATGAGAATGAAGTTACTGACTATTGATTTACAAGTGTATTATCAGGCACTAATTTTTTCATGAGAGTGCACAGCAAGCGGACACGAAAATAATTGTATATTTGTTAGCATTTCCTTACCCTTAGTACAGATTTTAAACAGCAAATTTCGCATGATGCAATTTCAGTAAAACTATTGATATCTACCTGTTGGCTAGAGAATTATCATGTAATTTGTTATTATCATAAAAATCTTGGTGTACTGAACCAAATTTCGGAGTGGTGGCGCCAGGAACTTGGCGTCGACATGACAACAAATACAAACCTAAGAAGCATATAGTTTTAATGTAAACTCTAAATCAATTATAATGCCCGATGGAAAGTTTATAATAAACGTAAAGTTATACTGGTTAGAACGATCAATGTGGTGATGACGAAGGATGGAAAGAGGATGCCGAGTAGGAAGCAACTACCTGCTGCTGTAATGTTGCCACTAAATTACAAAGCATTCAAACTGTTTCAACTAATTTAATTTTTCTACTTCCCTAAACTTGCTATGCTGTATGTATTAAATATATTAAACTGTTGACAACACTACAGTACGTCTTCAGATATTCGTGTAAAACGACCAGAATAAAATTCTCTATTAGATTAGTCAATAAAAGATTTTTGCCTATAAGAATGCACGGGGTACCTTAGCCTGCAACCATTTCAATAGGTGTAAAATCAATACCAAACAACAGAATCACTCAAGGTTCCTCCATTCAAAATTTGAACCAAATCGGCCAATGTGGATGAAAGTTATAGTGTTTACAGTCAAACGGACAGACAGACACACAAACATATCAATCGCAACTAGGACGGGTGTAAACCCGAATTAGAAAAGTACCGGAAGCGTGTTGAATGTGACATTGAGGAACTTGACACTTAGGTCACCTTCCCAAACATTAATCTTGAATTTCTCGTGATACCCTTTCGTGACCACTCTGTTGGTTCGCCGAATTGACCAATGGTGACATGACAAAAAACGATCAGTATAAAATACTCTATCAGAGAAAACGATAAAAGATGTTTGCCCATAAGGATGTAGGGGTGACCTTACCACCCACCGTACCCCTAGGGTTAGGGTCATAAGCCCCAAAATCAATACCGAATTTTCACATGACCTGCGGTACCTCCATGCTCAGTTTGGTCAGTGAACACAATCGGTCAACGTGGAGGAAAGTTATAGTGTTTACAGACAAACCGAACAATCGCAATAACTACCTTTATAAGCACTTCGTGCTTCCGGTAGTTAACTAGAAAGGTGTAATATTTAATCCATAACTACCGGAAGTGTGAGGAATGCCAAAATAGCAAATTTGGATAGCCATAATCGACCTTTATATTACGTTTTTGAGGCTTTTTGTGTAAATAAAATTGTTTCAAACTGAATACAATTATTCTGGATCACTTGGATTTGTTTATTTCTGTCATTTACGTCCGGTAAGCGACCGGTTTCGACATTTCTTCTTCAGGCTGCGGGACAATTTTAGAACATTCTTAAATTAGTATAAAGACCGTAAATATATTAATAACAATATAAAAGTCAATTTTGATATTTAAAATAATAATAAAACTTCTATTATTAATATCAATGTCTACAGTTAGCATATTTTGGTAAAATAATATTTCTTGTTATAATTGCTACTAATTAACTACCTTTTGAGGACGCTGATTTTGTGTGCGTATCTTTAGTAACTCAGTATTTGACTGTTATTCTGCACCATTTTTCAAGAGTATTTGCATTACGGAATGCTACATAAAACTTATAGGTATTAAAAAAATTTGTATGCGTGAATCTGAGCTCCGTTTTGCTTCCTCTCTGATATGGTCTAGTAATACGGTTTTTAGTTTATAAACATTACTTTAAAACGGTATTGTAATATATATTTTTTCTGTTTGTGGACAGACACGGACAGACAAACAGACAGACAGACAGACAGACGGACAGACGGACAGACGGACAGACGGACAGACGGACAGACGGACAGACGGACAGACAGACGGACAGACAGACGGACAGACAGACGGACAGACAGACGGACAGACAGACGGACAGACGGACAGACGGACAGACAGACAGACGGACAGACAGACAGACAGACAGACGGACAGACGGACAGACAGACAGACAGACCGACAGACCGACAGGCAGACAGGCTACATTACTTTGCGCACTCCCTGTCACAAAAAGTATTCAGGTCCAATGACGTCAATCGTAATTACTGGTTATCATAAACAATTATGTTGACGCATCGATTGCGTCCTTCCTGTCTCTGTCTAGACAATAACAATATAAGAACATATTAATTCACAACCAAAGAGCGACTGCTATCTGATCACCATTCCTAATACTACACGCAAACATCTTCGTTTTCATAAGCCGTTTCACTTTGGTTAGGTCAGATTTTAAAAAATCAACAAGAAAAAAATGTTAAAAATATTACCAAGCGTTATACGCATTGGTTTCATACTATGCATCCACAAATTTATTGTGATAGCTGGTGCGCCAATAGACAGACGGATAGGCAGACGGACAGAAGGAAAGACAGACGGACAGACGGAAAGACAGACGGACAGACGGAAAGACAGACGGACAGACAGGCGGACAGACGGAAAGACAGACGAACAGACGGAAAGACAGACGAACAGACAGACGGGCAGACGGAAAGACAGACGGACAGACGGACATACGGAAAGACAGACGGACAGACACACAGACAGACCGACAGACTACATCACTTTGCGCACTCGCTCTTACAAAAAAGTATTCAGGTCCAATGACGTCAAACGTACTCACTTGTTTTCATAAACAATTATGTTGACGCATCAAGTGCGTACTTCCTGTCTATATCTAGACAATAACAATATAAGAGCAAATTAATTCACAACCAAACAGCGACTGCTATCAGATCACCATTTGAGTATTCCTAATACGACACGCGAACATCTTCGTGGTCATTAGCCGTTTCACTCTGGTTAGGTCAGATTTTTAAAAATCAACAAGAAAGAAATGCTAACAGTATTACCAAGCGTTATACGCATTGGTTTTATACTATGCATCCACAAATTTGTTGTGATAGCTGATACGCCAAAAGTTTGTCCTGAGCTAAATTCGCACTTAAAAAATGGGGGAACAGCCAACGTCATTGTCTACTTTGAGGGTGGCGTCCAGCCCGCCCTACAAAAGGCATCTTTGCTCCGACTAAACAACCGAAAACAGCAAAACGAGGCTATCATTGAAGCCCTCAAAGATCACGCGGACGAATCACAATCGGGAGTTCACCATCTATTGTCAGCACGAAGTGGAGCAAATGGGTTCAAATACTTTAAACAGTATTGGAACAACAACAAGGTGTTTATCAAGGCAGCAAACGCAGATACTGTGTACGCTGTTGCGCAGGATCCCCGAGTTTTAAAAATTAAAAATGAGATCATGGGAAAAATTCCGCAAGAAATTGAGGCTGCGGATGTGGCGGAACCTGAAATAAATTTACGGATCGATTCGCAGGCATATAAAGGATGGCACCTTGAGAAAATCCAGGTGGCTGAAGCATGGAAGGAACTAGATGGAAAGAAGGGCGAGGGAGTGGTGGTTGCAACAATAGACGATGGAGTTCGCCATACACACGAACAGCTGAGGAACAACTTTGTCGGAATCGAATACGGCTGGTACGACGCAACAGAAGAAAGGAGTCCTGTACCGACATGTGCCACAGGCCATGGAACTCACGTGGCGGCTATATTGGCTGGCAATTATACTGGGGTTGCCCCTGGTGTTAAATGGATGACTTGCAAAGCATGTAACGAGACCTATTGTCCTGGCGAAGCTCTGCTTGATTGCATCAAGTTTATGGCATGTCCAACGCTCCCTGATGGATCCAATTCTGATTGCTCCAAGGCTCCACACATTGTCAGCAATTCTTGGGTGGCAGACCGGGGTGCCGATGATTTTAACGAGGATATTTTGAGATGGCGCGCAATGGGAATAATTCCAGTTTGGGGTGCTGGCAATAATGGAACTATGTGCAATCAAACCATGGCACCGGCTGAACAAAACTTTGTGATTGCTGTCGGAAATACAGATAAGACAGACACATTATATGGCGGCAGTTCGGCCGGTTGGGCCTCTGATGGCCGGATAAAACCCGATATCGTGGCTCCTGGTACATCAATAAAGTCCGCCTGGCATTGGGGAGATGACAATTATTGGTACAAAGGTGGAACGTCCCAGGCATGCCCAGTAGTGGCTGGTGTGGTAGCTTTGCTAAAGATGCGAAATCCGGACTTGACATTTGATGAGGCTTATAATTTCCTTACGCAGAACACGGATCCAGCCGAGCTTGCTTATACAAGCGCTCACTATCGCTATTACTGCAACAGCACAGATAGCCCAATAGATCCCCGGGTGTACCCAAATATATTTCTCGGACATGGACGAGTTAATGCCTTCAAGGCAGTTCGAGCGCAGTCGCAAGTCCTTAGTGGCAAGCAATAACACATTTTGCTTTGTGACTGTTAATATACAGTATTCCATGCGAATTCTGAAGCAAAATTAATAAAACGTAAGTTATTAGCCACTGTCATTTACATGCATATAATTAGGTTTTCGCGAAGTTGGGAACGTGGTTTCCGTTGCATCATGCGTTCTTTTATGCATCGAAATATACATTCCAATTTCATTCCTACTCGATGTCCAACACAATTTTTTTGTAAAAGAACGAATAAAGTTTAATAAAAACACTTTTCCAAAGAAGTATTAAAAATGTGCGGCATTAATCTGAGGAGCCATGACGGCCATGTAAAAACATGTTTGGCTTTAAAGCCATGACTGTGGCGTTATTTGGTGGCACCCTACGAAATACACCACCACACTGTGTACGTGAGGAACCTGAATTATTTTGAGTCATCACACAAAGTAATGCGAATATATACCTGCAGAGGAGAGACAAATTCAAAATTTGGCGTGGTTGAAAGTTTTACACTTAATTGACTCTAAATGTCTTTTGTGGTTGACATGGACGGCCTCATTAAACACGGCACTAAGTCGTTGCATGCGGAATTTATTTCTAATACTAATTTATGATTAACTGATGTCCGCCTTTAACATAGGGTTAAGCATCCGAAAGCGAACATATGCTTAACCCCATATTACAGACACATTGCTTAATCCAATATTACAGCCACAATGCTTAACCCCATATTACATACACAGTGCTTAACCGCATTATCCCTTCACGCATAGTATAATGGCATTCCCATTTGTGAAACCGCATGTCGAAACCGTGTGCAAAACTAAAAGCCACTGGCTGCTGCGGCAGCAGTAGTAGTAAATATATATTTGTTTGTCTTTGGGCCAGAAGGCCCTTGTAATTAAATGTAATAAAGACAGTAGTTTAATTGTTGAATTAAACCCCTTCGGTGTCAGCGTCATTGTTTTATTGTCAGCGTCCTGGTCCTGTGATCCGAACCTCATCTGAGATGTGTTAGTGGAAGTGGGAGTCAGTTTAGGTAGCACCGGGGCATTCGGATTCCCCATCGCATCATTACCCTGACCTGACAGGCCCGTTTCCCGACAGAAAGTATCCATGGTAATTTAACTTTTGTGTTAAAGTATGTCTTGTCAAATTTTTTACAACGATCTCATCGGATTATTATTATTAGTGAGCACAACTAAAAATATTAGAAAAATACTCATCCAACGATACATTATTTAGTCCCGGTTTTAAGCGAAAAGCACTAATTAAATTTTTTGCATACACATGCACATGACAGGTGCAGAAATGTAATGAAACAAACAGTTTCATTTACGTAAAAGTTTGGCAATTTTTGCAGAGGATGCAAACTGAAACTATAAAACGTTACAAACACAAACGCAGTGCCGCAGCGTGACCTGCCCCGGCCCTGGTAAAATATTTACCCATATAAGTACAGTACTAACTGTACAAAATGGTAATTTTTCTATTGCTGCAATTTAACTAATAGTTGTTTGAATAAACGAATATTAAGTTTGACAACATGAATTGAAGATTTTCCCACTTTCAGTTTTTCCTACCACATTTATTGCCATTTTTCGACCGGAATTATTAACTACCGGAAGCATGAAATGCTTATAAAGGAAGTTATTGTGATTGTTCTGTTTGTCTGTCTGTGTGTCTGTTAATCTTTAACATTTAGCCTGTAAACACTATAACTTTTGTTAACGTTGACCGATTTGGTTCAAATTTGGCATAGAGGTTCCGCAGGTCAAACAAAAATTCGGTATTGATTTTGGGGCTCCGGGGCCCAACCCCAGGCGTACGGTGGGGGGTAAGGTTCCCCATGCATCCTTTTGCAAAAATTTATTATCGGCTTATCGGATAGCGAATTTTATGCTGATCATTTTTTGTCACCACACCACCGGTCAGTTCGGTCAACTGACGGAGTGGTGGCTCCATAACCCTCAGGGTCACGAAAGGGTCAAAATATAATATTTCGGAAATTCATGGGGAAGTTGAAGATTAGTGATTGGAAAGGTGAAATAAGTGTCCACTGTCTCAATTTAACACGCAACACGTTTCCGGTAGTTTGTTATTTCGGGTTTACACCCGTTCTAGTTGCGACTGATCTGTTTGTATGTCTGTGTGTCCGTTAATCTGTTCGTCTGTAAACACTATAACATTCCTCCACGTTGCCCGATATGGTTCGAACTTGGCGTAGAGGCACCTTAGGTCATTTCAAAATTTGGTATTGATTTTGGGGCTCCGGGGCGCAACTCCAGGGGTACGGTGGGGGTAAGGTCCCCCATGCATCCTTACGAAAAAGCAGCCACTGTCTAGACGCCAACATGAACATGAAGGCATAATGATTTAGCTCTGATAAAGAGTACATTTTGTCGTCACAATTTCACTCACAATAATAAATGTGCACGTCTTCATTTTCGTCAGCCATTTCACTTAATTTAATTCATTTTTTCCTTGAATATTCTAAAAAATGTGGAAACTTCTAGTAACTGGTGTATCGATTAGTGTAATAGTATCAACGCACAATACGTTGGGGCAAGCTGAGACGACGACGACTAAATCACTCCCTCTTACAACAAAGTATTCAGGTCCAATGACGTCAATCGTAATCACTTGTTATCATAAACAATTATGTTGACGCATCAATTGCGTCCTTCCTGTCTCTGTCTAGACCATAACAATATAAGAGCATATTAATTCGCAACCAAAAAGCGACTGCTATCTGGTCACCATTTGAGCACTCCTTATACGACACGCGAACATCTTCGTTTTCATTAGCCGTTTCACTTTTGTTTGCTCAAATTTAGAAAAATCATCTAGAAAAAACTGATCAAAATATTATCAAAAGTTATACGCATTGGTTTTATACTATACATCCACAAATTCGAGGTGATAGCTGGCACAACCACAGTTTGTCCTGAGCTAAATTCGCACTTGATGAATGAGGAGACAGCCAACGTTGTTGTCTTCTTTGAGGTTGGTGTCCAGCCGGCTCTACCAAAGGCATCATTGCTGCGCCTAAATGACCCCAAACAACGAAACCAGGCTATCGTTGACGCCCTGAAAGACCACGCTGACCAATCACAATCGGGAGTTGTGCATCTGTTGTCAGCACGAAGTGGTGCAAATGGGTTCAAATATTTTAAACAGTATTGGAACAGTAACAAGGTGTTTATCAAGGCAGCAAATGCTGATACTGTGTACGCCGTTGCCCAAGATCCCCGCGTCTTAAAATTAAAAAGGAGGTCCATGGGACAATTCCGCAAGAAAGTGAGTACGAAGAACCTGAAATAAATGCACTGAGAGAGGAATATTACGGATGGAATCTGAAAAATATCCAAGTCGCTGAAGCATGGGAAGAATTGGATGGGAAGAAAGGCGAGGGAGTGGTAGTAGCAACAATTGACGACGGAGTTCGCCACACACATGAATAGCTGAAGGACAACTTTGTCGGAATATAATATGGCTGGTACGACGCCACAGAAGAAAGGAGTCATGTACCGACCTGTGCCATAGGGCATGGAACTCATAGGACCGCGATATTGGCCGAAAACTACACTGGGGTGACTCCTGGCGTAAAATGGATGACTTTGCAAAGCATGTAACGAAACATATTGTTCTGGTGAAGCTCTCATGGATTGCATCAAGTTTTTTTCATGCCCCACATTACCTGATGGTTCCAATCCGGATTGCTCCAAGGCTCCTCACATTGTTAGTAATTCCTGGGTGACGCAGAGGGGAGTAGACGAGGACATTTTAAGATGGCGCGCAATGGGAATAATTCCTATTTGGGTAGTTGGCAACAAAGGGGCAGCATGCAATGGAACCATGGCACCGGCTGAACAAAAGTTTGTCATTGTGGTCGGCAACACCGATGCGATAGACAGGTTGAATGGTGGCAGTTCAGCTGGCTGGGCCTCTGATGGCAGGATAAAGCCCGATATCGTGGCTCCAGGCACAAATGTGAATTCCGCCTGGCATTCTGGAGATGACAATTACCGGAGGAAAAGTGGAACTTCTCAGGCGTGCCCGGTAGTGGCTGGTGTGGTGGCGCTGCTCAAGGTGCGAAATCCGGACTTGACGTTTGACGAAGCTTATAATTTCCTTACCCAGAACACGGATCCGGCCAAGCTTGCTTTTACAAGCGCTCACTATCGCTATTACTGCAACAGCACGGATAGGCCAATAGATCCGAGGGTCTATCCCAATATTTTTTTTCGGATACGGACGGATTAATGCCTTCAAGGCTGTTAGAGCGCAGTCACAAGTCCTTAATATCAAGCTATAACTCATTTAGCTTTTTTGTCGGTTTGTATAACCTACTCTCCGAGTCCGCTTCGTAAGCACATATTTTGTAGTACATCAACCCAATCTTATGAGATACACATTCCCGACGAAGACTAATAAGATCTGCTATCAAGATTTCATCATGAAACTTGTACACCTCAAACCATAAACTGAATAATCTCCGGAGAGTCCAGTGGGAATACTATCATCTGAATCTACTTTGTATCTCATATTTGAACGTTGACATCTAAACAATGTATAATAAAAATGCAAATATTCTACACTATACATTTCCAGAAGAATCAATAGCATTTCTTCAGTCTCTATTACCAGTTGGATAATACTTTACTTGAAGCCGACGAAATAGGTAACGCTACATTTACGTTGTCGGTTCATTGATGATTTTTGCAATAACGACGGTTACTGATGTAAACCAAATTAATAATGGAATACATCAAAATTGACTGATATTTAGGGCTTAAATAGCCAGCAAAATTTATTTAAATTGGTCCCAGCTTCACGAGTATATCTAAGATGACATCTCTATTTTCCGTTGGCTGGAGCTCAGCAACTTTGACCTGGTCAAATCCCAGTAACATATTTTGGGTCACTTGGCCTCGCGAAATGCAGAGACGGTAGATGATATCCACTCGGAGGATTGGTTAATTTTACAAGAAGAATATCCAGTATATATTGACACGTACGATAGGCACGGAAGAGCCATTCCTGAGCAACGGGAACCCGATTGGAATATTGGTGGTGCGTACATGAGCGGTAGACTGCACCAATTGGTAACATGGACAGCATATATATTGGAATTATCGCAAAGGAGGTTATATGCCATCCGAAAAATCAGCGACAGACACAATATTAATGGAGCTGTCTTGTTAACTGATATGGATGACTTCAATACTCGGAAGCACGCCTGCATTCCTTGTAAGTTATAGCTTTGTAAAAAAGTAATTTTGATGCCTATGATAATGAACCGTAACTTTTTGTTGTCATTTTTTTCATACACATGTAATTTCCAACCGTAAAATAATTAATGAAATAATAAGTTCATTACAACATCAAATTTTTGACACAATTCTATTGGTAGGAAAATAAATCGATATTATTAATACACAACTTGGAACTAGTTCGTCCAGCTAAACACTGTTGCATTCGTCAACGTACACGGGTGATCAAGGTGTCACCCGACTCCAAATTCAACGGTGGAGGGCATTGGGGGCTTTACATTGTGTAATACTCAGCCGTTAAGTCTATAGTTGAGGTCGAAAGTCAATAATTAACACAAATATGTGTTCGTGTTCAAAATTAAATGTTGAAAAAGGATCACTCCATTACCAATCTACCAGTAAATGTCGAAGGTGACAATGTTAGAAATATGCATTCTCTTTGAGGTCAAAGGTAAAGTTTACAAACTTAGTGAAAACGGAGAACATGATTACATCACTGTGTACGCTAACTAAGTATAGTTTAAAAATGTTTATTAATGTTGAATTAAAATCCATTGAAATAGTAATTAGGGGAAATGTTATAACATTGACGTATTATATTACTACATATCAACAAAACATTCACAAACTTTTAATTTCATTCAAACCGCTAAAATAGACCACTGCGGTGGCTGCTGATAATTTCTGCTGCTACCGTCTCTACATTGCTTGGCCTTGTCTGAAAGTTGCCTGGGATGTAAAACTGAATAGTGAAACACATTCAGCCAAGCTATCAAATCTTTGTTGTACAATGTCAGTGTCATGAGCAATAAATTTAAAAATGACACGTAATGGAAGCCATAAGTGGTATAAATTTAGGGTTGGATTTGTGATAGAAGCAAATACGATCTGGATCCATTCAAACAAACATTAAATATATAACTAAATATTTTAAATGACAATTGAAAGTTAATTGTAATTAAGGTGTGAGTGAACTTTGACCACTGGGCACCGGCTGGGGATGATTGTACCCATGAGCTTTCGGGAATATCGGAGCTCCGCCAGACGCCTCCCAGTCGATTTTTTCGAGCCTTGCGGTTCGAAAGCCGTTTATTTCTGTAGGGCTTTGGGTTGCGTGATAAACCATCCATGTTTCCGTTCCATCTAACAACAATTAAACATATTTAACTCTTGAAACCGGGGTACATTAAAAGTTACCAGATTTCGAAATATTACCTGGACTTGTGGTAAATGACGCATGACCTGTTGTATAAACGCTTTCCTCGTCATTTCTCTCAAAAACCGGTCCAGGTTTATGTCGCCAGTTATTGGGGTCCATGGGGTCGGCTTCAAAATGGCAGCTCATTTGCGCCAAACAGTAATTCGGATTCCATGTCATACTTGCCGAATAGATAAGGTAGCTCACGTTTCCATTGTAAATCACATAAGGGCCTTCGCTCGTGCAGATGTCCTGGCATTCCCAGGATTCCGTGGGATGCTTAATTAAGACATAAGGTCTTACAGCTAACGTGGGATTGACCATTGGAGCAATGTAAATGGATCCTCGACCAGTTCTCCCACTTGACCAAACGTAATACAGTTTTGTCCCCCATGCTTCATTATTGTCCCGTCAATGGCCACGTGATCCCAGTCGGGTAGGAGACGTATGGGCTGTTCCCATGGCGACATGGGATCGGATGAGTTGGTCGCTTTCATGACATACATGCGCCATTCGACGGAAGTGGTCCGCATGGTAAAGTAGAGAAACAGCTCGCCGTCCACTGGATGCATTTCGGAAGCCCACAGGTCGCTGTAGCCTGGCGGCGTTTTGAAGGCGATGGAGCTGGGCGCTGTGCGGAAATCGGTGAGGATGGGACTCTTGTAAATGGTTAGTTCCGTTTCCCCGTTTTCGGATAGGGTGAGATAGTAGTGGGAGTCGAGATGGAGGACACAGGGGTCGGCGGAGTTTCGGTCCAGGATCGGATTTGTGAAGTTGAGGGTCTGGCCATTGCTGGGATTAAAATGGTTTGACAGGATTATGGCAAGGATGATATGGGGAACGTGAAAATTCATTTTTAAGACGGTTATAGGCAGATATACACATACTTGGAATGCAGCAAGTCGCTTGAATAATTTAGTTTGCTTGGTCCATTTCAATTGACATTTTATTGGGAACACTTGTTGTTATCACCATGGCACCTGTCATGATAAGCCAAGTGTTATCGGCATGATATTGCCACATTTGATTCAAGTGTGAATTCACTGCTAATGGGATTGCTCGACCCAAAATGGTAAAAAACAATCCTTCGCTGTCTGCTTGCCGTAGTAGTAAATGTCATGCAAAAGTGGAAACATATTTACAATGTAAGCGTTCACCGGGTGAGTTTGCACGGAGCGTGTGAACCTTATGTTCTAAACCCGTGTTTTTCTCAATCACACAGACAACATCACAGCAAAGGAATCAACAGATTTATCAGTTTACGGGGAACAACGTTGCCGGATAGTGATAATATGGATCATTTTTATAATTTAACGTATTTCCAAGATGTTATGCTTTAAAATAGATGCACATTTTATTCCTTGTCATCACTGACTTGAACATATGCAATTGTATAGCTGTCAGCAATCTTTATTACATTCCATACCAAATTATTGTTGCATAACATTGGCTTATGTATTCATAGAAGCTTATTCCAAAATCTACAAGGAACTCTCAGTCTATTTGGTAATGTCGTCACGACCAGGTATAAAAATTATCGGTTTCTTTGTCATTGGGGAAATGCATCCCTGTGTAAATATAATCATAATTCTAGGACTGTTGTTGTGCACACATATGTGGTATAACCCACACATTGTTGCGAATTTATTGACACGAGGTTCTTGTGCAAAAAATATAGGCCACACATTTTATATCGTAGTAGGTGGCTTGCTAAACGAATAATATCCTAATCCCTGGACTAGGAACCACATGATCAACGGTATGCATATGAATGCACTTCAGCACAGTTTCAACATGAGTATCGTTTCAGCTTTCATGCAATTGTGTGTGTAATGTAATGCTCAGCAACTACTCAGTTCAACGTCCTTCTTGATCTATGTGCAGCATACAATGTACATTTAGGTAATGTATATATTTTCTAACTTCAATATGTAGCACATCTTATGAACGCAAATAAGCTTGTCGTCATCATATCACACGCCCATGCAATACGTTAAGAGGATGTATTCATGTATGTTTTCTCTATGCCATGCAATTTTTTCCATATTGGCGTAGCAACAACAAAATCCCAACTTGATGAGGTGAGTTCATCGGATACATGCATTTTTTTCCCTCAAACCTGTTCCATTCTTCAGCATAATGTATTGTGTCTAGCGTTCGTAAGGTCAATGAAATGAGAAGCGAGTTTACTGGGAACGAAGTTTGGCAATAATGCTTATACCATGCAAGTCAACAGTCAGCAAGATTAAAAATTCATGATCTTGCACAACTACAATCTTATTGCAAAACCCGTGTGAACTGTAATTTTCCGTTTGCAATGGCATTTCGCATATCTTATGCTAGGATAGAGAAAAAAGATTCCGGAAATCATGCACGGCTGTCGTCAGTCGCATTTACGGTGTCGTCAAAATGCAACTGAAATTAATCATTCGTCGTTCTGTGATCATGAAACTATCTTTTCTCTCAATTGCACTTATGGTAGACTTACTGACTAGTGAAATGGCCTTAGGAGCTAAACAGGAAGGCCGTAACATTACACACGCCATATACGAATTAAGGGACAATATAACTGGAGAAATGTATCCCAACAGCTCTCAACTGCACGAATTTGTGAGGCATGACCTTTACATGTTACGCTGGTTGGAACAAAGTAATTTCAACTTCCATGTGGCTCAAAATCACATTTTCGACCATTTGGCGTGGCGAAAGGCGGAAATGATTGATTCCATTCATTTAGAGGATTGGTCCCGATTCCAGGAGGATTATCCCCAGTTTTTAAATGGAACTGAGAAGGCGGGGCGACCAGTGGCGGAAGTGGATGTCCGACTGGGATATTCGGGCAGCTTATGTTAGCGGTCGGATACACTCTCTGATGAGATGGGCCGCTTATTTATTTGAAATGGCACAGAGGGCGTTATTCGAGACGAGGAAACGGGCAGGAAATGGAAATGTAACCGGAGGGATTGAGATAATTGACATGGATGGGTTCAATAACTTTAAGCACGGCTGTATTCCTTGTAAGTAATTAAAAATTATATCACGATTATTTAATATTTCGGATAATGTGTCTAATTTATCTTAACGATAATAAATAGGCACAACGTTTTTCATTAACCTGGGACAATTGTCAAATGAGCACTATCCAGATCTATGGGAAAAGAATTACATGGTTAACGGTATGCTCAAAAGTATAAATGGCAGTGAAATAATAATTATGAGATAACGTTTGCAAATGTAAAAAAACTATAAGTTCTCTCAATATTGGGAACAATTTTCCGCTCCTTCTTGACCGTCATGGAAACAAATCATGGCTACAATTCCAAGACCGCACTCAAGTTATTTTCCCATCGGAGGGAATGGTTGCCAGTGCTGGATCGGGAAATTGATAAAAGCCAGAGGAGCTCGAGATTCGGTGGAAGTATCAATAGAGAGAATTAAAAATTTATTGGATTCGCCGAGACTCTTGTTATTTGTCCATATAGCTTGGCGTTGGAACGTATATGTGTTATTTATTTATTTATTATTATCAATAATTAGAATATTCAGTTTTTACTGATGCCACGGGTAATTCTTGAGAATATATTAAGCAAATAAACTAAAGAAAATCAATGTTTCACAAATGACGAGAAGAAATACTTATGCTTAAGAAAAAACACTCGTTCATCGTATACCGGTTTTCTTTTGCTTGCGTAAGCATTTGAAATTATTCGAGTTCACAGGGAGCGATTAAATGTAGTATTTTTTTGTACGTGCAATCAGATTGCTAGCTCTCATGGGTAATAAAAATAATTCGCAGGAGCAAAAGTGTAATGGATTTCAGTTCCAAGTCGATCCGGGTTAGTTTTAAAAAATGCCAATTACTATGCCTGTATATGTACACATTTGCCAAGATAATTTGAAAGAAACCTAGTATTGTGTATTACGCCAATAACAAAATTCCCATCCATCACATAAAATTATGAAAAACAATCTTGTGGATGTTCCTAAAAGCCGGATTTAATGCTATGAAGATTACATCAAGAAACTTTCATAACCCAAACCACTCCAGCTCACACCACAAACTCAAAATCTCCGGAGAGCCCAGTGGGAATAGCATCATATCAATCTACTTTGCACCTCGTTTTTTACTATGTTTGCCATGCAAACAATGTATACTAAAAGTGCAGAAATTGTAAACTTTCATAACCAGCACAATCACTAGCATTTCCACTGTCTCCGTTACCAGTTGGTCATTTTCCCTTTGAAACAAAAAAAATGCAAAATTTCATTTACATTGTCATCTCTCTGTTGGTTTTGGCAATAACAACGGTTATTGGGGTTAACCAAGTTAATAATGGAATCCATCCAAGTGTACTAAAGTTAAGGGCTCAAATAGCCAACAAAATATATCCCAACACGTCCAAGCTTCACGAGTTTATTCAAGACGACCTCTACATTTTCCGTTGGCTGGAGCTTAGTAATTTCGACCCTGCCAAAGCACAGAAGCATATTTTGGATCACTTGGCTTGGCGAAAAGCAGAGAAAGTAGATAGTATCCACACTGAGGATTGGTCCATTTTTCAAGACGAATATCCTGTATATATTGATACGCACGATAAGCACGGAAGACCCATAGCGGAGCAATGGGAATCAGATTGGGATATTCGTGGTGCGTACATGAGCGGAAGACTGCACCAATTGGTAAGGTGGACAGCATACATACTGGAAATGTCGCAAAGGAGGCTATATGCCATCCGGAAAATCAGCGGAAACAAAAATATTACCGGAGCTGTCTTGTTAACTGATATGGAGGGCTTCAATACTCGGAAGCACGCCTGCATTCCTTGTAAGTAATATGAAGTACATTGTAACTAAGTAATGTTGATGCCGATGGTAATTAACATTAATTTTGTGGAATAGGTACGACCTTTTTTATCAATTGGGGAAATCTCGCAAATCAGCAGTACCCAAAGTTGTGGGAAGTAGTCTACATGGTTAACGGTACGCTAAATAGATACGCCACAATTTTCTCATTCTAAATTATACAAGCGGAATTTTAGCGTGACTTGGTATTTAATTTCATGTACCAATTAATTTTGGCTTTGAAGTGGGACAATTATTCCGTCAATTTTTAACGGGTGTGAACACAAAGTATGGCTATGATTCTCACCATTCAATGAAAATGTACTCAAGCAGATCGGAATGGCTGCCGATTCTGGACAGGGAAATGGACAAAAATCAGCGGAGCATGCGGTTTGGTGGAACTGTCAGTAGAGCATAGTGTGTGATGCTATTGTTTCTGCGTATTCTATGAATTGCTCTAAATACAAGTGAGAACATATGTGAGGATATTTGGTAAAAGGTATGCTATCTGGTTTTTGTCCGTTACAAAGTTGTATGCTCGATGCATTTGCCGACCATTGAATTTTTCAACCGACAAAAAACAGATAACATATCTTTTACCAAAAATCCTCACATATGGTTTGAATGTGTGAGTACGCGGATGACACATAAATATATTAATAAATTTGGTTTATAAAAAACAACAATGCAGAGTATTTACCTTCCAACTTATTTAATTGTTCGACTAAAATAAAAAGTTTAAGCCTTTCCAAATTTTTTCATAATTATTGCTCGTGTTCTTGCGTTAGCATTTTTAAATGCATTATCCAATTTTATGAATGTATTCATAATTTTATTTTTGGACAAGAGGAAAATGTGGTTGTGCTTATTTCGAATCAATACATATTACTTCAAACATTTGAATGCGAACACGCTGCCATAGTAATAATTGTCTCTTATCGGTGTAATGAAAAATGTTTATGCGTATACGCAGCGAGATAAATGACAAATATTTGTACATGATGGTTAGCATGACGCTTGTTATTTCTGGATGTAGTTTCCATGTCTATACAAATTGCCATTTAAAAACAGTGCGCTCTATTTATCTTATTTATTATTACAATCGGCGCTCCTGAAATATGTCCTGAATGCTTTTATAAACAACAAAACAAAGTACTAATTTTTTTTAGATAAACACTCTACCAGCGACCTATTATTGAGCAGCGCTTATAGTAAGCGTAAAACCACCAGTATATGAGCTGCAGAAGCATAAGTGGAATAACATTTTTAATGACACTATAAAGTTTTACTGACACAAACCAACACTGATCGTCTCTGCATTGCACGACCTAGCGTGAAGGTTGTTTTGGATGTGCAACTAAAAATTTGAACACAGATTGAGCGCAGCAATAATTTTTTTGTACAATGTCAGTGTCATGGGCTATAAATTGTGCATTTGTTGGTGTAAATAAAATGTTTAAACCCCACCCAGCAGAAACATTTACTACAGCAGCTGCTGGTTTTAATTATATATTCATGCTGATTTACACGATGGCTATTAATGGAAACCATAAATGATATAAATTTAGGGCTGGGTTTGTGATAGAAACAAATCTGATTTCAACCCACTCACAACAAGCAAACTCAGGCGAGACATATTTTCAAGCTCGAAAACCGGACAAGCAGTTATACTCCAGTTTGCAATGAGAGTATTCGGAATGGATTTCAAGATAATCATATCGCTCCTTTTTTTGCCCTTCGTGTCATTTGGAAAGCCTACATTCAAAGGTGGTAATTTCCGCACAGTATCAATAATTTCGTAAATTTCGTTATGGAAGTCTATAGACGAATACAGCACGGAATTTCTTGATTTGCTTCAGGTATCCAAAATATGGAATTTGAACCCAGAATTGCAGGTGGACGTCCGATCTCTCAAGGAGAGCTCCCCTATCAGTTATCTCTTCAATCAAGGGGAAGTCATATATGTGGAGCATCACTAATAAACGTACACGACATTCAACTTGCAATCACAGCCGCGCATTGTGTACTGAAGCTGGACTTTCTTGCTCTCAATCTCATTGCCGGTGACATCAATTTAAATGATAGTACTGGATACGAACAGACTCGCAAAGTTGTTGGTGTTTTCATTCATAAGGATTTTGATGGACCACACCATGCGAACGACCTAGCTCTGCTCTTTTTGGATTACGATTTTAATACAAACCACAACGTTCACACCATAGACTTGTTTCAAGATTCAGGAGATGTGTTCGGAAATGTTACTGTGTCGGGATGGGGATGGCAATTCGAGGGTGGAAGCACATCAGACGATTTGAGGGCAGTCAACCTGACAGTGGTGGACCGAAATGTCTGCAATGAGATGTGGCAGCATAATCCGGAGCCAGTTGAAATTGGTGATGGAATTATTTGTTTGGCATCCTTGAATGGAGATGAAGCTCCTTGTCGAGGGGACAGTGGAAGTCCAGCTGTAGTCACCCAGCTTGAGTTAAATGCCTTGGTTGGCGTGGTTTCTTTCGATGGCGGTGAGTATAAAACAACAATGTCATGATCCTGATCAATTGTAATTAAGCAACAAATTCATTTATATCAAACTGTCAACAATCTAGGTTACTGCCCGAACAATTACCCAGCGGGTTTCACCTATATACCGAGATACATAGACTGGACCACCACCACCACATCAAGTGATATGTAGAAGACCCTGGGTGTCCTTAATGACCGACCAACACCATCATAACATACATTGAGTAAAGCGTGTCATGCAAATAATTGTCAACGTGTATAATTAGCCTTAATATTTGTTTTGAACATTTCAACGTGCATTTTCCAATAGTTCATAAAATTTGTCGCTCTACATTAATCCCTGCTAGATTAAATTTAGAAAGTATTGGCGAAACGCAAAATATAAAATTTATTGAATCCTTGATATGATTGATTCGTATATTTAACTGATGCACTCTTCCGTAACCCCCATTTTTTACATTTTTACATTTTCGTTTTACATACTACAAGCATTCCCATTGTAATCTTATCATAACTCAAGTTATGTTTAGTTGTTTGCAATAAATGAATGCTCAGTGACTGAGGTTGAAAATAACATGCCTTTGTGTTCCCATGAGAATATTGTATTTTGTATACATATTTTCATATTTAATTAAATCATACTCATGAATAACTATACTATATCATTATAGCGAATATGGATATAACATTCAACAGTGCGTACAGGGATATTTATTTTGCTTCGAAAAATTCCGCATTTTCCTTCTTTACATCCCAAAACCGTGGTCGCTGCGTCTCGTGGACACAGCTGACAACTGATGCATACAACCGCAATACAGCCTACCATGTTCACTGTTTATCATTATAATTTGTATTCCCACATAGCCCCGTTCCTTTCTGCGTATTGGCGCGAGCCACTACCACTGATCTAAAAAGCAACTGATACGTTGCGTTCCCTATTCCGTGCGTGTCGAAACCTGTTCCTGCTCAGGTTTGCTTTGCGCAGCTCAGCTGCAGGTTTGTTTTGTTTTGGTTGTATTGTATTTACTGAGTACTGAGCAATGCAGATGAATACGTCGTGTAATTCTGCTATTACGTATAGGTAAACGAGCCCAAATATGGCATCACTTTTAAAATCCGTGGCTTATCAAGGACTAATAACCGGTCATTATAAGCCAAGAACTCTCTGTAAATTTATGAAACTCATTACGTATAGGTAAACGAGCCCCCTGATTTCAGCTATGGCAACAGTTTTAATGTACATATGTGGCTTATTAAGGACTGACAAAAGGCCATGATAACCCAAGAATTCATTTACCGTAGCCATTTTTCTCATCTTTGCGTACACACACACCAAAGTACATACCTAACTACCTACCTACGAAGTAACACGCATCTTCTTCACTCACCACCGCACCGTAGTCGCCCACGGTCCAGCAGCAAATTTATAAGTCGTCATTCTCTCATGCCCAACTACCGAACCAAAGCAATGTACACCTTTTTACTATTTTTACCTCTCGTGCTCTCTAGTCTTGCCACCACTACCACCACCTACATCCTTAATTATTTCTGCAATTTTAATAAGCCAACACACCCAAAGCACCATTGACTGCCCCAAGTCCTGGTGGCATTGAGCAACATTTTACTGCCGTGACCCTTTATTGGCACCACCACCGCCGACCTTGCCGAAGTTATTATATTTCGATAGGGTCTGACGAAACACTACATGTAAAGTTTCGCAGTCTTGCATGGAGTACTATGGTGGTGAGGCTAGTACACCCAAGAGTTGCGGTTTGACATTTTTGGCACGTGTTTACGGGGAAACGGGTTAAGGTAGAATTCTAAGATTTTGCACCGATAATGTCGGTATGGATCCCTATCAACGTACATATATACGTAGAAAATTTACATAAGTTGGGTTGAGATATAAGTTCTTGGATCATTTTGGAGACATTTTTCGCCGTCTTTTACACAATTATTGTTATTTTGCGAAACGATTTTCTGCAAACTTTCAAAACCTAAATGGCGTACCAGGAATAATAACAAATGATCAAGAACAGTAGTACTAGCCTCACCAACATCATGTACTAGTACTCCATGCACGACTGCGAGACCTTATCATCAGACCCTATCCAAATATAACTAGGACGGGTGTAAACCCGAATTATAAAACTACCGGAAACGTGTTGTGTGTGAAATTGACACCCCGTTTACCTTCCCAAACACTACTCTTGAATTCTTGGATGAATATTCCAAATATTATATTCTGACCCTTTCGTGACCCTGTGACCCCTAAGGGTCATCGAGCCACCAGTCCGACAGTTGAGCGAATTCACCTATACTGTCATGACAAAAAATTATCAGCTTAAAATTCTCTATCAGATAACCGAATAATTTTTTTTGCACATAAGGAAGTATGGGGGACCTTACCCCCCACCATTCACCTGGAGGTAGGGCCTGGAATCCCAAAATCACTAGAGAACTTACTTTTGCCCTTGGGTACCTCCATGCAAAATTTGGACCGAATCGGTCAACGTGGAGAGGAGTAATCGTGTTAACAGACATACGGACACACAGACGCACAGACACACATCTTAATCGCATTTGCTACCTCGGTAGTTAATAACGTCGGCCATATCGGCGATGGTCGAGCCAAAAAGGGGCCACCGTAGCAAAAATGTTGCTCAATTATAGACGGCTTATGCATTTTCGCAGGAGAGTGCGAAACAGGACAACTGCTCACCAGCACAGTTAGATGCAAACTAGCAAAATATGTATACGAGCCAAGGGTAGAAGAGTGATTAGATAATTGTATTCGTTTTGAGTTGCTTAGTATCACTTATCGATGTGTGTAGTTGGAAATATCAATGGAATTGCTCAACGTTGGAATTGGTACCACTTTGGTTTGTTAGCATGTCGCCAATGGGATTAAATTTTGTACATATGATGTTCGAAATGTTTAATTTCGTAACTCGGATACAACATGACACTTTAACTTAGACAAGTTTTCAGTGACAACGATGATTGCCGGTCAACGTAATAGTGTGAAGCAAATAAGAGCGGACGTGCCAATGGTAAATGACAGAACAAATGGGTCCAATACAAATAATCATCTCTCTCCGGACATCCAGGCCTCGAGTCCTCCCAAATTACTTAACATTGTGTCATCCCGTATGAACATATCTTTACATAGTGATGCATAAAATCACGAGGTAGGACATTTAAGCCGAAGTCGCTAGTCACGTACGAGTACCAATATAGTTACATCAGTCATAAAATTAGCCGTGATAAAAACCTTTAATTACAATGACGCAAATATTCCTTGTTATTCATTAAGGAAATAACCAAATTGACAGGGCAATTACATTCGCAGCCATTGTCTAGACAATATCAACAGGAAAGCATGATAATTTACTACGGACGACGAGAACATTTTGCAGTAACCATTTTAACCTTTTCCAATCATATATGTACACGTCCTCATTTTCATCAGCCATTTCAATTATTTCGGTTAATTTTTTGTTTCACCATTCTAAAAAATGTTGAAACTTCTAGTAAGTGTTGTATCGATTAGTGTAGTAGTATCAACAATCAAAACCACGGTACAAGCTGGGACGCTGAAAATATGCCCTGAGCTAAACTCGCACCTAAGGAACGGGGAAACAGCTAACGTTGTTGTCTACTTTGAGGGCGGAGTGCAGCCTGCACTACAAAAAGTATTCTTGCTCCGACTAAACGACCGCAAACAACAAAACCAGGCTATCGTTGACGCCTTGAAAGATCATGCCGAGGAATCCCAATCTGCAGTGGTACATATGTTGTCATCACGAAGCGGCGCAAATGGGTTCAAATACTTCAAACAATATTGGAACAGCAACAAGGTCTTTATCAAGGCAGCCAATGCAGATACTGTGTACGCCGTTGCGCAAGATCCCCGCGTTTTAAAAATCAAGAAGGAAATCATGGGGAAAATTCCGCACGAAATGGAGTCTGCAGAGGGGCAGGGACATGAACTTAATACACGTAGTGATCCAGAGCGATATACCGGGTGGCACCTTGAGAAAATCCAGGTGGCTGAAGCATGGAAGGAACTAGATGGAAAGAAGGGCGAGGGAGTGGTGGTTGCAACAATAGACGATGGAGTTCGCCACACACACGAACAGCTGAGGAACAACTTTGTCGGAATCGAATATGGCTGGTACGACGCCACAGAAGAACGGAGTCTTGTGCCGACCTGTGCCACGGGCCATGGAACTCATACAACGGCGATATTGGCCGGAAATTTTACTGGGGTAGCCCCTGGTGTACAATGGATGACGTGCAAAGCATGCAATGAGACATATTGTACTGGTGAAGCTCTGCTGGATTGCATCAAGTGGATGGCTTGCCCCACCCTTCCTGACGGTTCCAACCCAGATTGCTCCAAGGCTCCCCACATTGTCAGTAATTCATGGGTTGCAGATAGGGGAGCTGATGATTTCAACGAGGACATTTTAAGATGGCGAGCAATGGGAATAATTCCAGTTTGGGGTGCTGGAAATAATGGGACAGAATGCAACCAAACCATGGCACCTGCAGAACAAAAGTTTGTCATTGCCGTCGGCAACACCGATGCGAAGGACAGGTTGAATGCTGGCAGTTCTGCAGGTTGGGCCTCTGATGGGAGGATAAAGCCCGATATTGTGGCTCCTGGTACACATGTGAATTCTGCCTGGCATTGGGGAGATGACAATTACCGACGCAAAGATGGGACGTCTCAGGCATGCCCGGTGGTGGCTGGTGTGGTGGCGTTGCTCAAGGTTCGAAATCCGGACTTGACGTTTGATGAAGCTTATGATTTCCTTACCCAAAACACGGATCCGGCGAAGCTTAGTTACACAAGTGCTCACTATCATTTTTATTGTAACAGTACGGATAATCCAATAGATCCCCGGGTGTACCCAAATATATTTCTCGGGTATGGACGAGTTAATGCCTTCAAGGCTGTTCGAGCGCAATCTCAAGTCCTGAACATCAAGCAATAGCACATTTCGCTTTGTAGTTGTTAATGGGCAATTTTTATTTAAAATGCAGAAATAAAAGATTACAATATGTAAAAAGGCAAATGTGTGTTTGGATAGGTAGGGTATAGAATGATAGTTTGCGCTAACCAGATCCAGTCTTGACTTGCCTTTGACCGACTTGACTCTGAAACTGGTTGCATGAATAATAATTGACATAATAAATTTTGTATGTTATATGATAGGTAGAAATAATTAAGGTTGACTTTACTTCTTTATACATTAACTTACCTTAGTGTACGATATCCTTAATAAACTATGTACAACACATTTTATGTATTCGGCCCGTTCTAGAGCATAGACAAATTTCCAATAAATATGTATATATTGGTAACTAAATATCATCATTCATTTACTTCCGCTGTATTTCATCACTCGCGTATTTCCCATATGAATGTTCGGGGCTGCAATTTCCACCTAGAATCGAACTGGTAACATTTTGGTGCCTTCTCAGTTGGTAAAGAAATCCTTTGTTTTTTATGCGTACACCTCAACTGACTAGGCAGAACGACAAATGGCGGAAGATTGTAACATCCGGTTGGAATTGTCCCGCGGTTTACGTGGTCAACTATATAGTTTGGTGAGATGGGCTGTATATTAACTGCAAATGTCCAAGAGCTCACATTACTAGACCACAAAACTATCAGGGAATTGCTACATCACTACATTTATTGACAATGCAATATTATATTTACCTTGTGAGTTCTCTGTTGGTTGTAGCAATTACATTGGTTTCTGGTTTAAACCAAGTTCATAATGGGATTCATCAAAATGTACTAAAATTAAGGGCTCAAATAGCCAACAAAATATACCCAAACACCTCCAAGCGTCACGAGTTTATTCAAGACGACTTCCACATATTTTGCTGGCCGGAGCTCAGTAATTTCGACGTCACAAAACCTCAGAAACATATTTTGGCTCACTTGGCCTGGCGAAAGGCATAGAAGGTATATGGCATCCACTCGGAGGATTCGTCAAGTTTCCAAGAGTAATATTCTGGCGTCAATACAAATGGGAATTTTACGTGATTTTTGTTGATTTTTGTTTTGCGGTGGGACAATAATTCCCCCAATTTTTAACGGGTGTGAACACAAAGTGCGGCTGATTCCCACATATCAATGAAAATGTACTCCAGCAGATTGGAAAGGCTGCCGATTCTGAACCTGGAAATGGACAAAAATCAAAGGAGCAAGCGGTTTGGTGGAAGTCTCAATGGACCAGAATATGATATGATGTTGTTGTTTCTGTGTGTTCTATGAATTGTCCAGAATGCATGTGTGAACAAATTAATAGAATGTATGAGTGTCAGTTGACAAATTATAAATATATTAATCAATTTGGTTTAAAAAACGACACTGCAGAGTAATAAGTATTCTTTACCCGACCAACATTTATTAACTGTTCGACTCAAATAAAAAGTGTATGCCTTTCCAAATTGTTTCATATTCATGGTGTGCCAGCTTTAACCATGTAAAATAAAATATCCAAAAATACATTAAGGTTTTTATGTAATATTCAGCAGATGATGAATGAAATATTTACTGGGATGTCGCATTTGTAGAAATATGTGTTATGAACATATTCACAATTTTATTGATGTGCACTGAATTTCCTCATTTGTTTCAGGCATCGAAAAGACAGGATTTGAACCCAGGATTGCAGGTGGACGTCCGGTCTCTCAAGGAGAAGTCCCCTACCAGATATCACTTCAATCAAGGGGAAGTCATGCGGAGCATCCCTGATAAACGTTAACGACATTCAACTTGCAATCACAGTCGTACATTGTGTCATGAAGTTGGACTTTCTTGCTCTCAATCTAGTTGCCGGTGACATCAATTTAAATGACAGTACTGGGTACGAGCAGACACGACAAATTGTTAGCGTTTTCCTTCATGAAGATTTTGATGGACCACACCCGGAAAATGATTTGGCTCTGTTATTTTTGGACTCTGAGTTCCTTATCAGCGACTATGTTCACGAAATCGCATTGCCACATTTGTCAGGAGCTGAATCAGGAGATATAACGGTTTCAGGCTGGGAGAGGGAATATGATAACGGGAGCATATCGCAGGAATTGAGGGCAGTCAACCTGACCGTTGTCGACCGGGATATCTGCAATGAAATGTGGCAAAATAATCCTGAGCCGGTTCAAATAGGTGATGAGATTATTTGTTTGGCTTCTTCGAATGGAGGCGGTGCGCCATGTCGAGGAGACAGTGGAGGTCCAGCAGTAGACGAGCACGGGACTGGTGTCTTGGTTGGAGTGGTATCTTTTGGTGGCGGTGAGTAACAAGCAACAAGTAAACGTAAAACGCTCTAATTAAATATGAACTCCATAAAGGTCAAACATTTCAAGATACAAATTCCTGTCCAAACGAGTACCCAACCGGATTTACTTATCTGTCAAGATACATGGAATGGATCACCAAAAATGTTGACGACTACGCAAACAGTAAGCCATAGGAGCAACCAGCCTATAATTACTACCGATACATCTTGGAAACTATCATTCAATGCGTATAGTTTGTATTCATGTTATCAAGTAGTGTTACCGTCTATTTTTTTAAAACAATATTTCACTTCACGTCAATTCGATCTTGAATAAAATATACAATATTTTGCTGAAACGTAGTAACTATACCTACATGCACGTTAATTTGCAAATGTAATTTCGTGATGCGATATAATGTGAGACCAAATAGTGTACACGTGTCAATGAGAATGAAGTTACTGACTATTGATTTACAAGTGTATTATCAGGCACTAATTTTTTCATGAGAGTGCACAGCAAGCGGACACGAAAATAATTGTATATTTGTTAGCATTTCCTTACCCTTAGTACAGATTTTAAACAGCAAATTTCGCATGATGCAATTTCAGTAAAACTATTGATATTTACCTGTTGGCTAGAGAATTATCATGAAAATATTGGTGTACTGAACCAAATTTCGGAGTGGTGGCGCCAGGAACTTGGCGTCGACATGACAACAAATACAAACCTAAGAAGCATATAGTTTTAATGTAAACTCTAAATCAATTATAATGCCCGATGGAAAGTTTATAATAAACGTAAAGTTATACTAGTTAGAACGATCAATGTGGTGATGACGAAGGATGGAAAGAGGATGCGGAGTAGGAAGCAACTACCTTCTGCTGTAATGTTGCCACTAAATTACAAAGCATTCAAACTGTTTCAACTAATTTAATTTTTCTACTTACCTAAACTTGCTATGCTGTATGTATTAAATATATTAAACTGTTGACAACACTACAGTACGTCTTCAGATATTCGTGTAAAACGACCAGAATAAAATTCTCTATTAGATTAGTCAATAAAAGATTTTTGCCTATAAGAATGCACGGGGTACCTTAGCCTGCAACCATTTCAATAGGTGTAAAATCAATACCAAACAACAGAATCACTCAAGGTTCCTCCATTCAAAATTTGAACCAAATCGGCCAATGTGGATGAAAGTTATAGTGTTTACAGTCAAACGGACAGACAGACACACAAACATATCAATCGCAACTAGGACGGGTGTAAACCCGAATTAGAAAAGTACCGGAAGCGTGTTGAATGTGACATTGAGGAACTTGACACTTAGGTCACCTTCCCAAACATTAATCTTGAATTTCTCGTGATACCCTTTCGTGACCACTCTGTTAGTTCGCCGAATTGACCAATGGTGACATGACAAAAAACGATCAGTATAAAATACTCTATCAGAGAAAACGATAAAAGATGTTTGCCCATAAGGATGTAGGGGTGACCTTACCACCCACCGTACCCCTGGGGTTAGGGTCATAAGCCCCAAAATCAATACCGAATTTTCACATGACCTGCGGTACCTCCATGCTCAGTTCGGTCAGTGAACACAATCGGTCAACGTGGAGGAAAGTTATAGTGTTTACAGACAAACCGAACAATCGCAATAACTACCTTTATAAGCATTTCGTGCTTCCGGTAGTTAACTAGAAAGGTGTAATATTTAATCCATAACTACCGGAAGTGTGAGGAATGCCAAAATAGCAAATTTGGATGCATAATCGACCTTTATATTACGTTATTGAGGCTTTTTGTGTAAATAAAATTGTTTCAAACTGAATACAATTATTCTGGATCACTTGGATTTGTTTATTTCTGTCATTTACGTCCGGTAAGCGACCGGTTTCGCCATTTCTTCTTCAGGCTACGGGACAATTTTAGAACATTCTTAAATTAGTATAAAGAGCGTAAATATATTAATAACAATATAAAAGTCAATTTTGATATTTAAAATACTAATAAAACTTCTATTGTTAATATCAATGTCTACAGTTAGCATATTTTGGTAAAATAATATTTCTTGTTATAATTGCTACTAATTAATTACCTTTTGAGGACGCTGATTTTGTGTGCGTATCTTTAGTAACTCAGTTTTTGACTGTTATTCTGCACCATTTTTCAAGAGTATTTGCATTACGGAATGCTACATAAAACTTGTATGTATTAAAAAAAAATTGTATGCGTGAATCTGAGCTCCGTTTTGCTTCCTCTCTGATATGGTCTAGTAATACGGTTTTTAGTTTATAAACATTACTTTAAAACGGTATTGTAATATATATATTTTCTGTTTGTGTATTAGTGATTTCTGTCCTACTGTTATCTGTGGTTATGGTAATATATCTGGATATAATTTGAATATTATGAAGAAACAGATTTTCAATAAGTGGTCAATATGGTATCTTAGGGACTAGCGTAGAATATCGAGTTACATTACATATTTTTGTCATACATTCGTCTAACGTTCTCTTTCGATAACAACGCAGTTTAAAATTGCTTAGCATTAAATTTATCTCTTTCTCAAATTCACTTTCTATAGAACAGATTCTTTTTATTCTTATAGCTTGGCTGTAAGGAAGCGAGTTTAAGAGATGACGTGGATGATTAGAATGATAACTCAAGCAAAACGGACGCATGACGGACAGACAGACAGACAGACAGACGGACAGACAGACGGACAGACAGACAGACAGACAGACAGACGGACAGACAGACGGACGGACAGACAGACGGACGGACAGACAGACGGACAGACAGACGGACAGACAGACAGACGGACAGACAGACAGACGGACAGACAAACGGACGGACAGACAGACGGACGGACAGACAGACGGACAGACAGACGGACGGACAGACAGACAGACGGACGGACAGACAGACAGACGGACGGACAGACAGACGGACGGACAGACAGACAGACGGACGGACAGACAGACAGACGGACGGACAGACAGACGGACAGACAAACAGGCGGACAGACAGACAGACGGACAGACGGACAGACATACAGACGGACAGACAGACGGACAGACAGACGGACAGACAGACGGACAGACAGACGGACAGACAGACGGACAGACAGACAGACGGACAGACAGACGGACAGACAGACAGACGGACAGACAGACAGACGGACAGACAGACAGACGGACAGACAGACAGACGGACAGACAGACAGACGGACAGACAGACAGACGGACAGACAGACAGACGGACAGACAGACAGACGGACAGACAGACAGACGGACAGACAGACAGACAGACAGACGGACGGACAGACAGACGGACAGACAAGACAAACAGACGGACAGACAGACGGACAGACAGACAGACGGACGGACGGACAGACGGACAGACGGACAGACGGACAGACGGACAGACGGACAGACGGACAGACGGACAGACGGACAGACGGACAGACGGACAGACGGACAGACGGACAGACGGACCGACAGACAGACGGACAGACGGACAGACAGACAGACAGACAGACGGTCAGAGAGACAGACGGTCAGAGAGACAGACGGTCAGAGAGACAGACGGTCAGAGAGACAGACGGTCAGAGAGACAGACGGTCAGAGAGACAGACGGTCAGAGAGACAGACGGTCAGAGAGACAGACAGACGGTCAGAGACACAGACAGACGGTCAGAGAGACAGACAGACGGTCAGAGAGACAGACAGACGGTCAGAGAGACAGACAGACGGTCAGAGAGACAGACAGACGGTCAGAGAGACAGACAGACGGTCAGAGAGACAGACAGACGGTCAGAGAGACAGACAGACGGTCAGAGAGACAGACAGACGGTCAGAGAGACAGACAGACGGTCAGAGAGACAGACAGACGGTCAGAGAGACAGACAGACAGACCGACAGACAGACCGACAGACAGACCGACAGACCGACACACCGACAGACAGACCGACAGACCGACCGACAGACAGACCGACAGACAGACCGACAGACAGACCGACAGACAGACCGACAGACAGACCGACAGCGACCGGTTTCGCCATTTCTTCTTCAGGCTACGGGACAATTTTAGAACATTCTTAAATTAGTATAAAGAGCGTAAATATATTAATAACAATATAAAAGTCAATTTTGATATTTAAAATACTAATAAAACTTCTATTGTTAATATCAATGTCTACAGTTAGCATATTTTGGTAAAATAATATTTCTTGTTATAATTGCTACTAATTAATTACCTTTTGAGGACGCAGACAGACGGTCAGAGAGACAGACAGACGGTCAGAGAGACAGACAGACGGTCAGAGAGACAGACAGACGGTCAGAGAGACAGACAGACGGTCAGAGAGACAGACAGACGGTCAGAGAGACAGACAGACGGTCAGAGAGACAGACAGACGGTCAGAGAGACAGACAGACGGTCAGAGAGACAGACAGACGGTCAGAGAGACAGACAGACAGACCGACAGACAGACCGACAGACAGACCGACAGACAGACCGACAGACCGACACACCGACAGACAGACCGACAGACCGACCGACAGACAGACCGACAGACAGACCGACAGACAGACCGACAGACAGACCGACAGACCGACAGACCGACAGACAGACCGACAGACCGACAGACAGACCGACAGACCGACCGACAGACAGACCGACAGACCGACCGACAGACAGACCGACAGACCGACAGACAGACAGGCTACATTACTTTGCGCACTCCATGTTACAAAAAGTATTCAGGTCCAATGACGTCAATCGTAATTACTGGTTATCATAAACAATTATGTTGACGCATCGATTGCGTCCTTCCTGTCTCTGTCTAGACAATAACAATATAAGAACATATTAATTCACAACCAAAGAGAGACTGCTATCTAATCACCATTCCTAATACTACACGCAAACATCTTCGTTTTCATAAGCCGTTTCACTTTGGTTAGGTCTGATTTTAAAAAATCAACAAGAAAAAAATGTTAAAAATATTACCAAGCGTTATACGCATTGGTTTCATACTATGCATCCACAAATTTATTGTGATAGCTGGTGCGCCAATAGACAGACGGATAGGCAGACGGACAGACAGACGGACAGACAGACAGACGGGCAGACGGAAAGACAGACGGACATACGGAAAGACAGACGGACAGACACACAGACAGACCGACAGACTACATCACTTTGCGCACTCGCTCTTACAAAAAAGTATTCAGGTCCAATGACGTCAAACGTACTCACTTGTTTTCATAAACAATTATGTTGACGTATCAAGTGCGTACTTCCTGTCTCTATCTAGACAATAACAATGTAAGAGCAAATTAATTCACAACCAAACAGCGACTGCTATCAGATCACCATTTGAGCATTCCTAATACGACACGCGAACATCTTCGTTGTCATTAGCCGTTTCACTCTGGTTAGGTCAGATTTTTAAAAATCAACAAGAAAGAAATGCTAACAGTATTACCAAGCGTTATACGCATTGGTTTTATACTATGCATCCACAAATTTGTAGTCATAGCTGATACGCCAAAAGTTTGTCCTGAGCTAAATTCGCACTTAAAAAATGGGGGAACAGCCAACGTCATTGTCTACTTTGAGGGTGGCGTCCAGCCCGCCCTACAAAAGGCATCTTTGCTCCGACTAAACAACCGAAAACAGCAAAACGAGGCTATCATTGACGCCCTCAAAGATCACGCGGACGAATCACAATCGGGAGTTCACCATCTATTGTCAGCACGAAGTGGAGCAAATGGGTTCAAATACTTTAAACAGTATTGGAACAACAACAAGGTGTTTATCAAGGCAGCAAACGCAGATACTGTGTACGCTGTTGCGCAGGATCCCCGAGTTTTAAAAATTAAAAAGGAGATCATGGGAAAAATTCCGCAAGAAATTGAGGCTGCGGATGTGGCGGAACCTGAAATAAATTTACGGATCGATTCGCAGGCATATAAAGGATGGCACCTTGAGAAAATCCAAGTCGCAGAAGCGTGGGACGAACTGGGTGGAAAGAAGGGCGAAGGTGTGGTCGTTGCAACCATAGACGACGGAGTTCGCCATACACACGAACAGCTGAGGAACAACTTTGTCGGAATCGAATACGGCTGGTACGACGCAACAGAAGAAAGGAGTCCTGTACCGACATGTGCCACAGGCCATGGAACTCACGTTGCGGCTATATTGGCTGGCAATTATACTGGGGTTGCCCCTGGTGTTAAATGGATGACTTGCAAAGCATGTAACGAGACCTATTGTCCTGGCGAAGCTCTGCTTGATTGCATCAAGTTTATGGCATGTCCAACGCTCCCTGATGGATCCAATTCTGATTGCTCCAAGGCACCACACATTGTCAGCAATTCTTGGGTGGCAGACCGGGGTGCCGATGATTTTAACGAGGATATTTTGAGATGGCGCGCAATGGGAATAATTCCAGTTTGGGGTGCTGGCAATAATGGAACTATGTGCAATCAAACCATGGCACCGGCTGAACAAAACTTTGTGATTGCTGTCGGAAATACAGATAAGACAGACACATTATATGGCGGCAGTTCGGCCGGTTGGGCCTCTGATGGCCGGATAAAACCCGATATCGTGGCTCCTGGTACATCAATAAAGTCCGCCTGGCATTGGGGAGATGACAATTATTGGTACAAAGGTGGAACGTCTCAGGCATGCCCAGTAGTGGCTGGTGTGGTAGCTTTGCTAAAGATGCGAAATCCGGACTTGACATTTGATGAGGCTTATAATTTCCTTACGCAGAACACGGATCCAGCCGAGCTTGCTTATACAAGCGCTCACTATCGCTATTACTGCAACAGCACAGATAGCCCAATAGATCCCCGGGTGTACCCAAATATATTTCTCGGATATGGACGAGTTAATGCCTTCAAGGCAGTTCGAGCGCAGTCGCAAGTCCTTAGTGGCAAGCAATAACACATTTTGCTTTGTGACTGTTAATATACAGTATTCCATGCGAATTCTGAAGCAAAATTAATAAAACGTAAGTTATTAGCCACTGTCATTTACATGCATATAATTAGGTTTTCGCGAAGTTGGGAACGTGGTTTCCGTTGCATCATGCGTTCTTTTATGCATCGAAATATACATTCCAATTTCATTCCTACTCGATGTCCAACACAATTTTTTTGTAAAAGAACGAATAAAGTTTAATAAAAACACTTTTCCAAAGAAGTATTAAAAATGTGCGGCATTAATCTGAGGAGCCATGACGGCCATGTAAAAACATGTTTGGCTTTAAAGCCATGACTGTGGCGTTATTTGGTGGCACCCTACGAAATACACCACCACACTGTGTACGTGAGGAACCTGAATTATTTTGAGTCATCACACAAAGTAATGCGAATATATACCTGCAGAGGAGAGACAAATTCAAAATTTGGCGTGGTTGAAAGTTTTACACTTAATTGACTCTAAATGTCTTTTGTGGTTGACATGGACGGCCTCATTAAACACGGCACTAAGTCGTTGCATGCGGAATTTATTTCTAATACTAATTTATGATTAACTGATGTCCGCCTTTAACATAGGGTTAAGCATCCGAAAGCGAACATATGCTTAACCCCATATTACAGACACATTGCTTAATCCAATATTACAGCCACAATGCTTAACCCCATATTACATACACAGTGCTTAACCGCATTATCCCTTCACGCATAGTATAATGGCATTCCCATTTGTGAAACCGCATGTCGAAACCGTGTGCAAAACTAAAAGCCACTGGCTGCTGCGGCAGCAGTAGTATTAAATATATATTTGTTTGTCTTTGGGCCAGAAGGCCCTTGTAATTAAATGTAATAAAGACAGTAGTTTAATTGTTGAATTAAACCCCTTCGGTGTCAGCGTCATTGTTTTATTGTCAGCGTCCTGGTCCTGTGATCCGAACCTCATCTGAGATGTGTTAGTGGAAGTGGGAGTCAGTTTAGGTAGCACCGGGGCATTCGGATTCCCCATCGCATCATTACCCTGACCTGACAGGCCCGTTTCCCGACAGAAAGTATCCATGGTAATTTAACTTTTGTGTTAAAGTATGTCTTGTCAAAGTTTTTACAACGATCTCATCGGATTATTATTATTAGTGAGCACAACTAAAAATATTAGAAAAATACTCATCCAACGATACATTATTTAGTCCCGGTTTTAAGCGAAAAGCACTAATTAAATTTTTTGCATACACATGCACATGACAGGTGCAGAAATGTAATGAAACAAACAGTTTCATTTACGTCAAAGTTTGGCAATTTTTGCAGAGGATGCAAACTGAAACTATAAAACGTTACAAACACAAACGCAGTGCCGCAGCGTGACCTGCCCCGGCCCTGGTAAAATATTTACCCATATAAGTACAGTACTAACTGTACAAAATGGTAATTTTTCTATTGCTGCAATGTAACTAATAGTTGTTTGAATAAACGAATATTAAGTTTGACAACATGAATTGAAGATTTTCCCACTTTCAGTTTTTCCTACCACATTTATTGCCATTTTTCGACCGGAATTATTAACTACCGGAAGCATGAAATGCTTATAAAGGAAGTTATTGTGATTGTTCTGTTTGTCTGTCTGTGTGTCTGTTAATCTTTAACATTTAGCCTGTAAACACTATAACTTTTGTTAACGTTGACCGATTTGGTTCAAATTTGGCATAGAGGTTCCGCAGGTCAAACAAAAATTCGGTATTGATTTTGGGGCTCCGGGGCCCAACCCCAGGCGTACGGTGGGTGGTAAGTTTCCACATGCATCCTTTTGCAAAAATTTATTATCGGCTTATCGGATAGCGAATTTTATGCTGATCATTTTTTGTCACCACACCACCGGTCAGTTCGGTCAACTGACGGAGTGGTGGCTCCATAACCCTCAGGGTCACGAAAGGGTCAAAATATAATATTTCGGAAATTCATGGGGAAGTTGAAGATTAGTGATTGGAAAGGTGAAATAAGTGTCCACTGTCTCAATTTAACACGCAACACGTTTCCGGTAGTTTGTTATTTCGGGTTTACACCCGTTCTAGTTGCGACTGATCTGTTTGTCTGTCTGTGTGTCCGTTAATCTGTTCGTCTGTAAACACTATAACATTCCTCCACGTTGGCCGATATGGTTCGAACTTGGCGTAGAGGCACCTTAGGTCATTTCAAAATTTGGTATTGATTTTGGGGCTCCGGGGCGCAACTCCAGGGGTACGGTGGGGGTAAGGTCCCCCATGCATCCTTACGAAAAAGCAGCCACTGTCTAGACGCCAACATGAACATGAAGGCATAATGATTTAGCTCTGATAAAGAGTACATTTTGTCGTCACAATTTCACTCACAATAATAAATGTGCACGTCTTCATTTTCGTCACCCATTTCACTTAATTTAATTCATTTTTTCCTTGAATATTCTAAAAAATGTGGAAACTTCTAGTAACTGGTGTATCGATTAGTGTAATAGTATCAACGCACAATACGTTGGGGCAAGCTGAGACGACGACGACTAAATCACTCCCTCTTACAACAAAGTATTCAGGTCCAATGACGTCAATCGTAATCACTTGTTATCATAAACAATTATGTTGACACATCAATTGCGTCCTTCTTGTCTCTGTCTAGACCATAACAATATAAGAGCATATTAATTCACAACCAAAAAGCGACTGCTATCTGGTCACCATATGAGCACTCCTTATACGACACGCGAACATCTTCGTTTTCATTAGCCGCTTCACTTTTGTTTGCTCAAATTTAGAAAAATCATCTAGAAAAAACTGATCAAAATATTATCAAAAGTTATACGCATTGGTTTTATACTATACATCCACAAATTCGAGGTGATAGCTGGCACAACCACAGTTTGTCCTGAGCTAAATTCGCACTTGATGAATGAGGAGACAGCCAACGTTGTTGTCTTCTTTGAGGTTGGTGTCCAGCCGGCTCTACCAAAGGCATCATTGCTGCGCCTAAATGACCCCAAACAACGAAACCAGGCTATCGTTGACGCCCTGAAAGACCACGCTGACCAATCACAATCGGGAGTTGTGCATCTGTTGTCAGCACGAAGTGGTGCAAATGGGTTCAAATATTTTAAACAGTATTGAAACAGTAACAAGGTGTTTATCAAGGCAGCAAATGCTGATACTGTGTACGCCGTTGCCCAAGATCCCCGCGTCTTAAAATTAAAAAGGAGGTCCATGGGACAATTCCGCAAGAAAGTGAGTACGAGGAACCTGGAATAAATGCACGGAGAGAGGAATATTAGGGATGGAATCTGAAAAATATACAAGTCGCTGAAGCATGGGAAGAATTGGATGGAAAGAAAGGCGAGGGAGTGGTAGTAGCAACAATTGACGACGGAGTTCGCCACACACATGATTAGCTGATGGACAGTCTCGGAATATAATATGGCTGGTACGACGCCACAGAAGAAAGGAGTCATGTACCGACATGTGCCACAGGGCATGGAACTCATAGGACCGCGATATTGGCCGAAAACTACACTGGGGTGGCTCCTGGCGTAAAATGGATGACTTGCAAAGCATGTAACGAAACATATTGTTCTGGTGGAGCTCTCATGGATTGCATCAAGTTTTTTGCATGCCCCACATTACCTGATGGTTCCAATCCGGATTGCTCCAAGGCTCCTCACATTGTTAGTAATTCCTGGGTGACGCAGAGGGGAGTAGACGATTTCAACGAGGACATTTTAAGATGGCGCGCAATGGGAATAATTCCTATTTGGGCAGTTGGCAACAAAGGGGTAGCATGCAATCAAACCATGGCACCGGCTGAACAAAAGTTTGTCATTGGGGTCGGCAACACCGATGCGATAGACAGGTTGAATGGTGGCAGTTCAGCTGGCTGGGCCTCTGATGGCAGGATAAAGCCCGATATCGTGTCTCCAGGCACAAATGTAAATTCCGCCTGGCATTCTGGAGATGACAATTACCGGAGGAAAAGTGGAACTTCTCAGGCGTGCCCGGTAGTGGCTGGTGTGGTGGCGCTGCTCAAGGTGCGAAATCCGGACTTGACGTTTGACGAAGCTTATAATTTCCTTAGCCAGAACACGGATCCGGCCAGGCTTGCTTTTACAAGCGCTCACTATCGCTATTACTGCAACAGCACGGATAAGCCAATAGATCCGAGGGTCTATCCCAATATTTTTTTCGGATACGGACGGATTAATGCCTTCAAGGCTGTTAGAGGGCAGTCACAAGTCCTTAATATCAAGCTATAACTCATTTAGCTTTTTTGTCGGTTTGTATAACCTACTCTCCGAGTCCGCTTCGTAAGCACATTTTTTGTAGTACATCAACCCAATCTTATGAGATACACATTCCCGACGAAGACTAATAAGATCTGCTATCAAGATTTCATCATGAAACTTGTACACCTCAAACCATAAACTGAATAATCTCCGGAGAGTCCAGTGGGAATACTAAGATCTCAATCTACTTTGTATCTCATATTTGAACGTTGACATCTAAACAATGTATAATAAAAATGCAAATATTCTACACTATACATTTCCAGAAGAATCAATAGCATTTCTTCAGTCTCTATTACCAGTTGGATAATACTTTACTTGAAGCCGACGAAATAGGTAACGCTACATTTACGTTGTCGGTTCATTGATGATTTTTGCAATAACGACGGTTACTGATGTAAACCAAATTAATAATGGAATACATCAAAATGGACTGATATTTAGGGCTTAAATAGCCAGCAAAATTTATTTAAATTGGTCCCAGCTTCACGAGTATATCTAAGATGACATCTCTATTTTCCGTTGGCTGGAGCTCAGCAACTTTGACCTGGTCAAATCCCAGTAACATATTTTGGGTCACTTGGCCTCGCGAAATGCAGAGACGGTAGATGATATCCACTCGGAGGATTGGTTAATTTTACAAGAAGAATATCCAGTATATATTGACACGTACGATAGGCACGGAAGAGCCATTCCTGAGCAACGGGAACCCGATTGGAATATTAGGGGTGCGTACATGAGCGGTAGACTGCACCAATTGGTAACATGGACAGCATATATACTGGAATTATTGCAAAGGAGGTCATATGCCATCCGAAAAATCAGCGACAACCACAATATTAAAGGAGCGGTCTTGTTAGCTGATATGGATGACTTCAATACTCGGAAGCACGCCTTGTAAGTTTTAGCTTTGTAAAAAAGTAATTTTGATGCCGATGATAATGAACCGTAACTTTTTATTGACATTTTTTTCATACACGTGTAATTTCCAACCGAAAAATAATAAATGAAATATTAAGTTCATTACAACATCAAATTTTTGACACAATTCTATTGGTAGGAAAATAAATCTATATTATTAATACACAACTTAGAATTAGTTCGTCCAGCTAAAAACTGTTGCATTCCTCAACGTACACGGGTGATAAAGGTGTCATTCGACGCCAAATTCAACGGTGGAGGGCATTGGGGGCTTTACATTGTGTAATACTCAGCCATTAAGTTTATAGTTGAGATCAAAAGTCAATAATTTACACAAATATGTTTTTGGGTTCAAAATAAAATGTTAAAATATGATCACTCCACTACCAATCTAACAGTAAATGTCGAAGGTGACAATGTTAGAAATATGCATTCCATTTGAGGTCAAAGGTAAAGTTTAAAAACTTAGTGAAAACGGAGAATATGATTACATCACTGTGTACGCTAACTAAATGTAGTTTAAAAATGTTTATTAATGTTGAATTAAAATCCACTGAAATAGTAATTAGGGGAAAGGTTATAACATTGACGTATTGTATTACTACATATCAACAAAACATATTCACAAACTTTTAATTTCATTCAAACCGCTAAAATAGACCACTGCGGTGGCTGCTGATAACTTATTGAAATATTTATGCATCCGAGTTTTGAACTAATACAGAGTATCATTATTAAAGCGTCCTTATTAAGGACGGGTTTGCTAATTTTTATGAATACGAACAAACTGCTACCGTCTCTACATTGCTTGGCTTTGTCTGAGAGTTGCCTGGGAGGCAAAACTGAATAGTGAAACATATTCAGCCAAGCTATCAAATCTTTGTTGTACAATGTCAGTGTCATGAGCAATAAATTAAAAAATGACACGTAATTGAAGCCATAACTGGCATACAATTAGTGTTGGATTTGTGATAGAAGCAAATACAATCTGGATCCATTCATAACCTCAGCTTCAGTAACGCTGAGAGTATTCGGAATGTATTTGAAGATAATGACTTTACTGTTGGTATTGCATGTCGTGTCTAGTGGAAAGCCTACATTTAATAGTGGTAATCTCTGCACATTCTCAATAATTTCGTACATTTCATTATGATATATAGTAAACGGGAACAGCACTGAATTTCCTCATTTGTTTCAGGTGTCGAAAATAAGGAATTTGAACTCAGGATTGCAGTTGGAAGTCCGGTCCCTCAAGGAGAACTCCCTTACCAGTTATCACTTCAATCAAGGGGAAGTCATATTTGCGGAGCATCGCTGTTAAAAGTACACGACGTTCAACTTGCAATCACAGCCGCGCATTGTGTCATGCAGATGGACTTTCTTCCCCTCAATCTTGTTGCCGGTGATATAAATTGAAATGATAGTACGGGATACGAGCACACCCGCACAGTTGTTGGCGTTTTCATTCATAAGGACTTTGATGGACCACACCATGCAAACGACCTCGCCCTGCTCTTTTTGGATTACGATTTTAATATAAATGACAATACTCACACCATAGACTTTTTTGAGGATGTAGATGATGTGTCTGGAAATATTACTGTGTCGGGATGGGAATGGGAATTCGAGGGTGGAAGCACATCTGACGATTTGCAGGCAGTCAACCTGACAGTGGTGGACCGAAATGTCTGCAATGAGATGTGGCAGCATAATTCGGAGCCAGTTGAAATTGGTGATGGAATTATTTGTTTGGCATCCTTGAATGGAGATGGTGCGCCTTGTCCAGGGGATAGTGGAAGTCCGGCAGTTGGTACCCAGCTTGAGATGAAAGCCGTGGTTGGCGTCGTTTCATTCGATGGCGGTGAGTGTAGAACAACAATGTTATGATCGTAATCAGTTGTAATTAAGCAACAAATCCATTAATATCAAACTCAAAACAATTTAGGTTACTGCCCGAACAATTACCCAGCGGGTTTCACCTATTTACCTAGATACATAGACTGGATCACCGCTAGTGTTGACTTATGGTCATCAAGTGATATGTAGAGGACCCTGGGTGTTGCTAATGACCGCCCAACCCCAATCATAACATAAATTTTGTAATGCGTATCATGCAAATAATTGTCAACGTGTATAATTAGCCTTAATATTTGTTTTGGCAATATCAACGTGCATTTTACTATGGTTCTTAAAATATGTTGCATTACACTATACCCTGCTAGATTACATATCACAAAGTATCGGTGAAAGCAAAACATACATTTGATTGAATTCTTGATTTGATTGATTCGTGTATTTAACCGATGCACTCTTCGGTATCCTCTTTTCTACATTTTTACATTTTTGTTTTACATACTGCAAGCATTCGCATTGTAATGCTATCATAACTCAAGTTATGTTTAGTTGGTTGCAATACATAAATGCTCAGTTTTCGCTGAAAGTAACATTTTTCAACATTAAGTACTACAGTAGTCTTAGACATGGTCCTTTGCATAGATCCCATGATAATGTTGTATTTTGTATACATATTTTTATATTTAATTAAATTGTACTCTCAAATAACTATACTATATCTTATAGAGAATATCGATATAAAATTCAACAGTGAGTACAGGGATATTTATTTGGCTTCGCAAAATTCCTTCTTGTGTGACAACAATACTGCACAATAATTCACAGATCACATTCTGCCCTGCTATGAAATACAGGTGACTAATTGACTATTTTTCTTGATTTCTGCGCCTGCCCTTGTTTTCTGGTTTTCACACCATACGTCACACAGCAGATTCGCTCTGCTTCTACGTATAAGTTAATACGTGGTGAGTTCACCTTTTTTACGCAATGTGAGTCCATTTGACTACCTGTGTATATCCCCATATTCATTACTATAATCATCATCGGCACTATCACCGGAAAGGCAATACGTAATAATTTGTTGTCTAGGAATCTTATTGAACGAATAAATGCCCTTCAATTTTCTCCAATACCAGTTCAGGTCAACATGTTTATGATACTTTGTCCTTGAGTGTTTTCTGATTTTCTTGTTCCCAGTTGTTGCCATGCCAGTTCGACTCTCCATTTTCTCTTGTGAAAACTATTGAATTTTCCATCTTCTCCGTTGTTGTAGCTAGATCAAATAATTGCCGTTTCTTTGCATTTTTATTCTAGCCATTTCTCTTCCTGCGTTGGCGTCAAATGTCTATCACAAAAATTCTTGAACCAGTCCAAGTCACGTCTATTTTTACTGTTACGATGCTCAGGTTACGATATGACCGATGAATCGGGTGGGCTTAGGTTTCGATTTTTTAACTAACTTGACACTTAAAATTATTAACTCAAAACGGACAAATAGTTACTTGCAGGCGTTAACAATTTTAATACTTTTATTGACTTTCAAATAATTATCTTCAACAATTAAATCCAGACGCCTTTACTATAATTTAGACGCTTTTCTAACTGATTGGTCTGTGGGCTCACCACAGACTGCTGAAAACTACTAATTTTGTCGCTTACGACCTTGACCTCTGACTTCTGACTAACAACAACGAGATGACGACTTGAGCTGCTTCTTATATACCCACTCTGCTTCTCCATGCAGCTAACGTAACGTTCAGTCAACAAAGTAAACAAAGCTTTACCTACACTATCTAGACAACTACGTCACACCACAGCAATGACGCATGCTACTACACACTAAATGCACTCAACTTTGACCCTTACTTTTTACATGTGCGACTGTACTGAATTTTCTTATATTTTGTACGTATGTTTAGTTAACTATTAACTATCTTTTTACCAATTTTCAGAAACCAATTGCATAACATACAACAATTACGACTAATTAACTTTTAGATGGGGTTGACATACAGACTACACAGACTATGCTACATATTATATTATATTTGATTCTACACTACATATCTTCTATCTTCATTCCTTCGTGCGACGCTCCAACACTTTCTGTATTCACAACTGCATAAATTATAGTATTTGGCCCGCAAATTATCCCAATTGGTACTCTAGTCTTCAGGTCAATCATAACACGAACGGTAACCTTTTCTTGTGTTTTTACACTCAGTTTTAACAATACCTACTTTTTGCTGCGATTTGTACTGTTCCGAACTCCACTGACACATGAAGTCCATTGTCTTTTTATTATCTGGTAACACGTCTTTTTGTAACATTAGTTTGCTCTATATAGCAAAGTATTCACATTTATCATTTTTACAAATTTCTCTATTTTTACAGATTTCATCAATTGCAATTGCATCATCAATTTCCCAACGATTCAATTTCTTCTTCAACTGCATTGATATTCTGTAGCTCGTTTATTCTTAGTCCTGATAGCATTGAGCAACATTTTTCGGCCGTGACCCCTTTTTGGCACCACCTTCGTCAATCTGACCGAAGTTATTATATTTGGATAAGGTCTGATGAGAACTACTACATGTAAAGTTTCGCAGTCCTGCGTGGAGCACTATTGCGGTAAAGCTAGTACACCCAAAAGTTGGTTTTTAATATTTTTGGCACGTGATTACAGAGAAACGGCTTAAGGTACAATTCTAAGATACGTACATATATACGTGGAAAGTTTACATACCTAAGTTGGGTTCAGATTAAAACACTTGGCTCATTTTGGCGACATTTTTCGTCTTCTTTTGCACAATTATTGTCATTTTGCGAAATCATTTTCTGCACACTTTCAAAAACTAAATCGTGTACCAAGAGCAGTAAAAAATGTTCCACAAACTGCAAAATTTTTCATCAAAAAACATTAATTCCTTTCGAAGATACGGAATCAAATATCTTCTATAATGCTGCTATTCTGGTATGTTAATGTAATAAATTAAAGTCTTTTAACAATAAATTCTTATTGACTGAGTGCAAATGTCAATTTTTAAAGATGATTTATCTTATAATTCTTTTTAATGTCTATAGCGAGTGAATAAACCACGCCTATAATCCGCTTATTATGATGTACCTAAATCATATATGTATGTATAGTCGCTTTTACTGACTGAAGACGTCGGTAAGCATTATAGCAGTAAATGCGGCACGACAAAACCTGCACATTTCAAATATATAGTAAGTCGATGTAAAGGTTGGTCATGCACATATCCTCACCGAGACTCTTTTTTTGCATCCAGCACACAAAACATTTGCAATTAATGTATTTTGATGAAAGTCTTTGCAGTTTGTAAAGTATCTGTTATTGTTCTTGGTACACGATTTTGTTTTTGAAAGTTTGCAGATAATGGTTTCGCAAAATGACCATAACTGTGTAAACAACGGCGAAAAATGTCCCCAAAATGAGCCAAGTATTTTTATCTCAACCCAACTTATGTAAAATTTCCACGTATATATGTGCGTATTTAGGGTTCCATACCGACATTATTGGTGCAAAATCTTAGAATTCTACCACCAATATTACTGCACGCCGGATTGCAAAACCTTACATGTAGTGGTTTATCATCAGACCGTATCCAAATATAATAACTTCGGCAAAATCGGCGATGGTCTTGCCAAAAAAGGGGTCACGGCCGAAAAATGTTGCTCATTATAAACCGCTTTTGTATTTTCGCACGAGAGTACGAAACAAGACACCTGCCCACCAGCACAGCTAGATGCAAACCAGCAAAACATGTATACGAACCAAGATTAGAATTGGTCCAGTTATAAAATAATTGTATCCGTTTTGAGTTGCTTGGTGCCATTTATCCATGTGTGTAGTTGGAAATGTGAATGGAATTGCTCAACGTTGGAGCTGGTACCACTTTGGCTTGTTAGCATGTAGCCAATAGTATTAAATTTTGTATATATGAAGTTCGAAATGTTTAATTTCATAACTCGGATACAACATAACACGTTAAGTTGGACTGACAAGTTGTCAGTGATAACGATGATCACCGTTCAACGTTAATAGGGCGAAGCAAATAAGTGTTGACATATCATTGGTAAATGATTTTGTTACAGAACAGATGGGTCCAGTACAAATAATCATCTCTCTCCTGACATCTAGGCCTCGAGTCATCATAAATTACTTAACATTTCGTCATCCTGTATGAACATATCTTTACATAATGATGCGTAAAATCACGAGGTTGGAGATTTGAGCACCAATCGATAGTCACGAACGAGTATAATACCAATACAGTAACATCAGTCATAACACAAACCGTGACAAAGACATTCAATTGCAATGACGCAAATATACGTTGTTATTCATCAATGAAATAACCGAATTGACAGCGTAATTACATGCGCAGGCATTGTCTAGACCGTATCCACAGGAAAACCTAATAATTTACTTCGGACAAATAGAAAACCTTGTAGTCACAACTTCAGTACTCACAATAATATATGTGCAAGTCTTCATTTTCATCAGCCATTTATTTCAATTAATTTGGTTCATTTTTCCTTGAATATTCTAAAAAATGTGGAAACTTATAGTAAGCGTTGTAACAATTAGTGTAGTAGTATCAACCCACAAAACCATGGACAACAAAATTTGCCCTGAGCTAAATTCGCACTTGAAGAAGGGGGAGACAGCCAACGTTGTCGTCTTCTTTGAGGGTGGGGTCCAGCCGGCGCTACAAAAGGCATCTTTGCTGCGCATTAACGACCTCAAACAACGAAACCAGGCTATCGTTTACGCTCTGAAAGACCACGCTGACGAATCACAATCGGGAGTTGTGCATCTGTTGTCAGCACGACGCGGCGCGAATGGATTCAAATACTTCAAACAGTATTGGAACAATAACAAGGTGTTTATCAAGGCGGCAAATGCTGATACTGTGTACGCTGTTGCGCAAGACCCCCACGTATTAAAAATCAAGAAGGAAATCATGGGGAAAATTCCGCACCAAATAGAACCGGCACAAGTAGATGAATTTGAAATAAATATGCGGAGCGATCCAAAGGCAATTGAAAACTGGCACCTTGAAAGAATCCAGGTCGCCGAAGCATGGGACGAACTGGGTGGAAAGAAGGGCGAGGGTGTAGTCGTTGCTACAATAGACGGTGGCGTTCGCCACACACACGAGCAGCTGAATAACAACTTTGTCGGCATTGAATATGGCTGGTACGACGCTACTGAAGAAAGGAGTCCTACACCGACCTGTGCATCAGGCCATGGAACTCATACGACGGCCATATTGGCCGGAAAGTCCACAGGGGTAGCCCCTGGTGTAAAATGGATGACCTGCAAAGCATGTAACGAGACCTATTGTCCTGGTGAAGCTCTGCTGGATTGCATCAAGTGGATGGCATGCCCCACGCTCCCTGATGGATCCAATCCTGATTGCTCCAAGGCTCCACACATTGTCAGCAATTCTTGGGTGGCAGACAGGGGAGCTGATGATTTCAACGAGGACATTTTAAGATGGCGAGCAATGGGAATAATTCCAGTTTGGGGTGCTGGCAATAATGGAACGGAATGTAATCAAACAATGGCACCTGCGGAACAGAAGTTTGTGATTGCCGTTGGCAATACCGATGGGAAGGACAGATTATATGGTGCCAGTTCTGCTGGTTGGGCCTCTGACGGCAGGATAAAACCCGATATCGTGGCTCCTGGGACCGTTGTGAGGTCCGCCTGGCATTGGGGAAATGACAGTTACCAGTACAAAGGTGGGACGTCTCAGGCATGCCCAGTGGTGGCTGGTGTGGTGGCGCTGCTCAAGGTTCGAAATCCGGACTTGACTTTTGATGAAGATTATGATTTTCTCACCCAAAACACGGATCCGGCAAAGCTTAGTTATACAAGTACTAACTATCCTTTCTATTGTAACAGTACGGATAACCCAATAGATCCCCGCGTTTACCCAAATATTTTTCTCGGGTATGGACGAGTTAATGCGTTCAAGGCTGTTCGAGCGCAATCTCAAGTCCTCAATGTCAAACAATAACCCATTTATCTTTGTATTTGTAATCCACCATACTTGATAAAGATGCAGAAATAAAACATTATAATATACAACAGAGAAAAAATGCGCCTGTTTTTACAGAGTCAAAAATGACAAATTAGGTTAGCCGGATTCAGTAGTCACTTGACGTTGGCCAACTTGACTCTGAAAGTCTGGTTGCGTGTATAATGATTTAGATAATATATTATGTAAAGGTGTGATATGTAGAAAGAATTAAGGTAGTCTGAAATAGCATACATGATGTAACTTACTTGATGGTCATGGACAAAAAGTATGACTACAATTTCAAGAACGCCCTCAATCTATTTTGTGATATCTAATCTCAATCTGTCATGCTGAATGGTCAGAAATGTATAACGGTCAGAGAAACTACTGATTCGGTGGCAGTGTTAACAGAGGAACTTAAAAGTTGCATGTATTCGCATGCAATCCAGGACGTTTGTCTCGTAATTAATTGGACATAAAGATATTCTCACTACTCATATATATTAGTTATCCTATTTCATTATGATTGCTTGTGAAAATAAAGTAGAGTAGCTGACCGTGCAGCATTACAGCGCCGTTGTACGACTCAATGCGCCAAATGTTTTCCAGCAGCTGGACGGGAACGTTGCATGATCCAATCGGATCCAGTGCGTCATTTGCTGTCATGACGTTAGTCTTGTTCACTTCTTTAGATCGCATTCAATTATAAAAAATTATATGTCCAGACCACTTTCAACCAGGTGCATATAGGTTCCACGGTAACTATTGTAACCGGCCGGGACCCTGTAAACTCGCTTTTTCTTTCCGTACCTGAAATCAACAAGACGCGGACTTTTGTAAATGAAGATTTCATTGCCGGACTAAGAGTAGAACGTGAGATAGTTGTACCCGGATCCTTTCAGGATACGCGGGGTTCCCGGGTTTATGTCGATAATGGGATTTGTAAACTTCGTAATTTGTCCTGCACCAAAGCACAAATATGTGCTCAAGAGCAGCACAAAGGGACACATATTTCATGTCTTAAAAACGGATTTCTGTCTAGGCGGGAATGATTGACGAAACTGAGACGAAATTTGAAGACCAACATTTATCTTTATACTAAATTTAAGTTCCCAGGTGATGTTACCTTTAACAGGTTAAAACCCGGAAACATGATCGATTCGTCGTATAGATGTGAGAAAATAAAATCGAATAACTTCTACTCACGGTAATTAAAAAGAAAATTAAGTGATGAATGAGACCTGCGCGAACACCTTTTTATTTGCATACTTGTTGAATGAATGAGTGATATATTTACTAAATGTCGCAATGCCATACATTGCGTAAACATGCCCAGCTGCCGATAACCATGTCAATTAATTTCTTATACCAATTAGGCTTGCTTCAGCCAAGGTGGCTAAGGCAAATGGCTTATCTATCATTTCTGTAGCATTCCATGCGTTCCATCGTAGAGCACATTTACAGACTGCTTGAATGAAATATGTACCTGATTGTCGTCATTTGATGGGACAACTTTCAACAATGCTAGTCATATTTAGCGAGGAGAGTGCATATTCATATATTTCAGTATTTTATTATAAATTGACGTATTCAGCAAAATCATTAATTTATTAATATTTATAGCATTCCGAGTAGTAAAACAAATTGAGCGAAATTAATTCCACCTCTGTCGAGATGGAATCACCTGCGGAGTACCAACTCCATGAGGTTTAGTAAAGGCAGGTGTTCCATCAGCGTTCCAAGTAACCTTTTCAATTCTGACTTGCCTAGATCCATCGGATGCATTGGGTGACTCGTCGGAGAGATATGCCATCCATGTCTCTTCTCCATCTTTTAAATCATGTTTATAAAAACTACAATCAGTATAGATGCAAATTTGATTACATTTTTCATTCGAGGCTGCAAATACCTGGCGACGTTGTGAATGAGACATGTCCGGCGCAGTAAGCGCCTTCCTCCACATTCCTTCCAAAAACTGAACCCTTTCCCCGAATCCAATTTGTCGGTTCCATGGGGTCATTTCCGTCTTCAATACTCATCCATGTTACGGAATAACCTCCAGAGCAAACTGGACCCATCGTGTGTACCATGTAGGATTTCTCATGATTATAAATGAACGACGGTTCTGCCAATGAACAACCGCCGCTACATTCCCAGTCTTCCAACGCCTCCCTCAGTAAAGTCACGGCTCCATTGACCTTTGTTGGTGTCTCCAGCTCTGCAATGAAAATGCCATGAGCACCAGTGGTAGGATCAGGACTCGACCAGACCAAGTAATGTTTGCTGTTGTGCTTCAGCGTTGATCCATGCATGGTAGACAATTTCCAAACATTTTCCAGCAGAGGCGTGGGAGTGCTCCAGTTTGTCATTGGGTCACTGGGATCATCAGCCTTCATTACGTACATGGTGTGGTTATGGGTAATATTGCTCATTGAAAAATATATGTAAAGGCTGCCTTCCACTTGGTGCATTTCGGGATCTGCAATGTCACTGTAGCCTTCAGGCGTCCTTGAATTAAATAAAATATTAGAAAATGGAGGATATATTCAGGATCTCAAAGATAAGCTTTTCATTTAAGTAACATATGAATCTACCTGTAAGCAATTCCTCTTTCAGCGTCTCTAAAGTTTGTCAGCTTTCCGCTTTTAAATATTTTCAGCTCAGTTTTCTTCCCGCTTGAAAAAGTCAGGTAGTAAAATGCACCAATCTTTGAGACGGCGGCGTTGTCGACAGCATATTCCAATATGGGATTGGTGAACGTTTCCGGTGAGCTTGGAACTGGTTGGGGATGATTAAATCCATGCGGCCTCGGGAATATGGGACGGCCGTCCAGCTCATTCCACCTGATTCTCTCCATCCTTGAAATCCTATTTTCCCCAAGATACTCCTCGTTGTCAGTGGCATGATACGCCATCCATGTCTCAGTTCCGTCCGGACTGGTTGTGAATGTCGCTTGCCCAGTCCCATACACAGCCTCTTCGTCATTTCTACTGAAAACAGGTCCTGGAGCCGAATACCAATTTACAATATCTAAAGGATCCTTGCCCGACTCGATGGACATGTAGGAAATGCTGCAATTTGGATGTATCTCAGAACTCGCCGTGAAGAACATAAATGTGGTCCCATTTCTCGAAACGGAAAATGGCGAGTTAACATGACAGCCGCCGTGACATTCCCACGCCTCCTTGGCATCCCTTAGAAGAGTAACTGGTCCAGTTACTTCCGTTGGGCTACTCATTGGGGAAATGTACAAGTTTAGGATGTTATCAACGTTAGATGCCCACACGAAATATAGTCGCTGGTCGTGCGTCATGACTATTCCTACGTCTGAATCTGGAGACCAGACCGACTCCAACAAGTTCACCGGAGGGCCCCAGCCGCCCATCGGATCGGACGCGTTGTCTGCCTTGTAAACGTAAGGTCGCGTCATTGTACCGTTATAAACGGAACAGTATAAATACAGTTCTTCGTTGATGACCTGCAGTTTATAGTTCAGGATTGCCGTGTACCCCTTCATGCGCCAAAGTCTGAAATACAAATTACAATCCATATTATGAAACGGATGAAAGGAATATAATTGTTTAGGTTAGAGTAGTGCATGTTACCTGATTACTATATTCCTTTCGGCGTCACGAAAGTCTGTAAGAGTTTCGGATTTTAATATTTGAACTGCTTGGGCAGCCTCAGCCAATATTGCTAAATAGTAATAATTCCCAAGTCTCAGAACACCGGGATCAGGAGAAAACGTATCCAGAACGGGATTCACGAACGTTTCCGGCTCACCACTTGGTCTGCTTTGGGAAATATTTAAGCGGACCGGCTTTGGAAATATCGGTGTTCCGTTGTCCGTGTCCCAGCTAACTTTCTGCGCCATTGTCATATAACTTCCGTTTGCGTTGGTTTCGGATGCTTGATATATCATCCATGTTTCTGTACCATCAGGACTTGTTGTAAATGACGCGTGACCGGTAGCGTAAACATCTTCTTCAGCGTTTCTTGAAAATACGGGCCCTTTATGAGGAATCCAATTTGATGGCTGTAGTGGGTCCTTCTCGGACGGAATTGACAGGTAAGACAAGCAGTAGCCAGGATCACTGGCGGAACCAGTCGAGAACACCATGTAGGTAATTCCTCGAGTGTACAGAAATGCTGGTGCTTCGTTTGCACATTTCCCGGCACATTCCCAATGCGCTTTCGTTGGTGTTTTGAGAAGGATCACGGGTTCCAGGACTTCCGTCGGGCTAGCCATTGGAGCAATGTATAGGCTAGGGTGCCCTGTTTCGTGATGCTTGCTCGTGAATACAAAAAACAGCTTATTACCATGATACATTAGCGCGCCGTGATATGAGTTATCAATGTGCTCCATAAGGCGCTTCGGAAGGCTCCATGAACCAAATGGGTCCTCCGGGTCACGGGCCGTCACGGCATAGATTTGTTCCCGTTTGTGAGTCTCGTTCCGCATGGAAAAGTATATGACGAAACGACCTTCAACCAGCTGCATGTTGCTGCCACGGAGTTGGCTGTAGCCACTGGGCGACTTGTAAATTGTTTTTTTCTCGGCATACCTGAAGTCGGTGAAATATGGGCTTCTGTAAATGACTATTTCCGTACCTGAATCAGAGTCAAACGTTAAATAGTAGTGCCCAGATCCTTTCAGGATGCTTGGGTTTTTGGAATTTGCGTCAATAATCGGGCTAGTAAAATTTGGAAGTAGTGCGACACAAGCGGAGAGTAACGTGCAGAAAAACACGGCCAAAAAAGTAAACTCCATTTTTCGGAACGCGTATGACTGACTTGATGAAAGAGGTTAATAAATCTGTGACGATATATGCGAGATGTCCAAACAATTTATACAAAAATTGGATACATTAAACTCAGACTCTCGTATTTTATTCCATGCTTCTGCATAGTTTCAGTAAAATTTCTCAACTTCAGTTTGCCTTGCATGAGTGTAGGAAATGGTGTACACGTGGAAGATAAAATTCAGCAAGATAAGAGTTTCGTCGTAAAGAAAACGATCGGGTTCCATGAAACTTGTAAGCTCTACTTGGTAGTAATGTCTTCTGAATAACCTGTCCCATTCATTATCCTTATCTACAGTAAATTTCGCAAACAGCAATACCTATTTCTAAGTAAACATTGCAGCTATTATCTTCAAAGATGTTTTAATATGATGTACATATGATACTATGAGAAATGTTATATTACGATGGTACATAAGTGTAAATGCGCAGGCAAATCATGTAAATATGGAACGTAAACGGCCTTGTTTACCAATGCCAGAGTACAAAGTTACGTCTGTGATAAGAGCGTCATTTCTGGGACTGACTGGTCGGCCGCCGGTGTCCAATGCCATAATGCCACCCACCACCGATCCATGAGCTGGTCACCAGGAATCAATACCGCCGGTCACCACCTCATGAACTGGTTAAAATGCAACCACGCCAACAGCCACAACCTCAGGAACCGGCACACTGTGGCGTGTTGACTGTGGGTACATATTCTGCCGCCGGTCACCCGTAACCGCACAGCTATATATCCACGAAAGGGTCAAAGTGTAGTGTGATGAGCGTTTCGCCGTAGCGCAAAAGATGACAAATTGGCATAAGTTTAGTGCTTGGCAACAAAGCAATTACAGACATAATGTCCAAAAATAAGAATTTCTTGTGTGATGGTGCTTTACTGCGACACGATAATATTGAAATATGTCATCCATACGGGGTCAAAGTTAAGAGACTTTATGACTTTAAGTTGATGATGACATAAAAATTAAAAACTACTTATCGGTCATTTCTTCCAGTTTCACAGCATACTCAATTCCAGATATTAGGAGTTTATTGATGTTCCGTTAAATTCTGTGATATATGTTTTTTAAAATGTTTAAAATTGCAAACTGATGAAAATGTTGAATCCAAACTGGTACGGTAAGCATAGTTACTAGGGTATACTTTGTCGAATTAATCCTTGCTGGGCATCGGGTCATGAACGCTTACTAAATATTTTTGATCTACCCAGTTTAAAAAAACTTCCATAGTATGCCCAGCGACTTCAATTTGAAGCGTAGGAATATCTTAAAGTCGTCTACAATTTCACACACATGAAATTGCTACGGTATATTTGAAAACCATCCTTGTTGAAAACTCTCGTAATGTTTGAATGTGTTACGCAATAACGAAAACAAAAAAGTTCAATAACGTTGCTATATGAAACTAATAGTTTATCGCCTGCATTGTTCTTTGTATGCAGTTTATTAGCTTGGCACATGTGTCCAGCTCGCGCGAATGAAATTACTTATGCAACCAATATGAATGAAAGAATCCAGTTTTTTAGTTCACGCAATTCAATCATGTACTATGAGTCGGGATGAATCATGCAAGGGCAATGATGAATGAAGGGACCCGATGGAATCCCCATCTTAATCATGTTTCAATAGTACAATCCGAAAAAATGCAAAGTTCATACGAGAATACAAGTACCTGGTGAAGTAAACGAGGAATGTCCAACGCAGCAGACCCCTTTGACCACATTGCCCCTAGAAACGGGACCAGGAGTTTGACTCCAATTTGCTGGTTCCGTCGTATTCCATACCGTCATCAAAACTCAACAATGTGTGGGAATTACATTCAGTGTAAATACCATTATATAATCATGCAGCTTGAAAATAAATTTTCAAGCGTAAATCTTCATTTTCGCATCGTAATTATCACACCTAAGGAAAATGCTGCTGGTCCAAACTTTAATTTTGGGTGAAAATTGGATATGTTATAAAATGATGTATTCATTAATGTTAAAGGCACACATAGTTCACTTTGTTCCCACTCCTTCCCTTACTAAAACACAACTAGCAACGTCGGAAAAACCTTAACATCAGCTTCTACTGCTCCAACAATTCCCAGTTATATCGGCTCAGGAATGACAAAGTATTCTGCCCATGGTACAGATGATATTCATTTAACTGTGTGTCGTCTAATATATAATTTCATAACATCACTAAGACATAAATCCGACATACTCAATTCAAGCGGTGTGTATGTATTATGGCGTTTCTGTGATACAATATCTAAATGTCAAATACTTCATCTCGTTTAGAAATAATAAGCGTAGTGAAATTGTGGTTATTTAAGCTCTAATAGTAAGGTATAATTTTAGTACCGCAACCATATTTCAATGAGAACCAAATGGCACTCAAGGTTTGCAGTGTCATCCACTTTGTTTGGTGCCACATTTTATATCTTATCTCAATAAAGAAGGACACCATGGATGCTGATATTCCAACCAGTTGAACATAGAAAATTAAACATACGTTTCCTTTCATCGATGCACCCATTGGAGTAGGTGAACCATGAATATCTAAGGTGACATTAGGCTGAACCATGTTAAGGAGCCACCGGAATATATGGGATTCGTGGATTTGACTGAGTCGGGTTAGCAAATATGGTGGAGTATAGCCCAAAATGTCGATATTCAAAGTGGTTTCACCAAACGCATCGTCCACAATAGACACGTCCGTGTGATTTTGGGCACGTAGAATATTTCGTGCAAAGGGAAAAGTGAGATACTCTGGCAACATAACGGCGCTTTTGTTGCATGATTTCAGTTCACGTTTAAACCAAACTATTTTCTGGACCAGTTTGATTAGCTCCGCTTCAAAGCGTGCTGAGTTTTCCGACTTGACATAATAGTCCTTATTTGAACCATACAAAGAATTAATAATAGGATCCATTACCGAAGAAACGTGTTGCATTAAATCCGAGACGTTTGGATGCAACATTGAGTAATTCCATATTTGAGGCAGTTCCAAGTCTACGTCTGGCAAAAATATTGGGTCATATATACTTGCTACTTCAGAAATAACGGAGAAACGGTTTGCCTCGGACACATGGTCTCTCCAGAAACTCGATTTTGTGTATGCTTTGTGGTAAATGGGACTCATGAATAGAGCCATTGACCTGGACTAGATCATAAACGCGTTTTGCTGCAGCTCATTAAACGTTTTATACAGAAGTGGCTCACGCGGCACAATCATGTTGTAAACGTTGTTATTTTTGTACCCGTTACTTAGCACCAGTGCTGCCAAAAGAAACGAGGCGACGATAAACCTCAACGACGTAGGCACCAATGTTTGTGCTGCAAATGGGTCGCCTTGTTCCAATAGAGCTTTTACCAGACACACCAGCTGGTTCAAAATCTTTGTCTACAACAACAACTTTGACAGACCAGTGGCTTTGATTCCCCAATCAGCCGCAGCAAGACTTGCCGCTAGGACCAAAATTGTAGATCCCACACTTATCCAAACGTAGTTGTCGTACACGTTTAGCAGCTCTATGAACGGCAGCTGGGTTAAACCTCTGCGTCCACAAGCAATAATTCTGAGCCTCATTAGCCGATTCTCAATCACAATCATATGAAGACATTGTTGAAAGGTGATATCTTTTGCTGCACTTGTAAGTTGCAATGCTATAGTAAATGGCGTCCAACCAGGCGCCCGTACCTCGTCTTCTTCTGAGATTTGTCCCATCTTGCAAGACGTGCCGTTTCCCGCGGGGAATGAGTAATTTCCTATTGCTGTCTGAAGAAAAGACGCAATCGTCAGTTGGAGCCGCGTCAATTTGTCACGTGCACCACTCGGATCCAAGTATAAACTAGTGAGATGTAAAGGACTGCAACTTTCGATATGGCCTATTACGGCACGCATTATCGGTTTGTAGTGTAAGTTCGAATCCATTTGTGTCCACTCCAGTTGGATAATTTGTGGTGAGAACATTTTGGATTCCAATTTGGCCAAGGTTACATGCCGTTTAAACTTCTTCAAGTGTAGTTGGACTGTTTTGAGACACTCATTTTGAAAGCAAGGTAAGTACAGGTGGACTGTAGAAGCATTTTATTTATTACCTTCAACAGGAACGTAAATGAAAACATCGTGTGTATTTGTTGGTCCCGACTCGGCAGTTCCCAATGCTCGTACCACCCTGCCTTCGGACCACCTCTTCATATTTATTCGGAATTGTGGAGAATTCGGTTCTTCTCGCGCCAGTAAAATATTTATGACCGGAGAGGAAGAGGGCAAGAAAACGTCATAGTAATAGGTCATGTTGTATCGAAAAACAGGCATGTAATTAATAAGTCCTCCGCTTAGCATGTGAATGGGAAAATGTAAGTCCACATGTATAACCTCGTGCCACGGCTTACCGGACGACGAAAGATGGAAGAAGTCTAGCCACGCGCAATGATCTCTTGTCAGCTGATCGAATTCCGGCGGCACGTCACGTATCCCTTTGCAAAAGTACAAACTCATCTCGTGCGATACATTAGAAAACGGCAAGGGTTTTTGAAGCCAAAACAATTGATCGCCGAACCCTTTGCCTTCCGACATAGCAAATGGTATCGGTTTTCTCACAACCACAGGATGCACCAACTCGCATAGGTCCACTCCCATGTAGTTACTAATTACCGTGAACGTGCGGCGGCTTTGGAGCGGTTGCAGGATCTCGTCTAGGTTGAGCATTGGCTTGGGACGATCCCGGTTTATTGCAAGCATCCACTGCGTGCGAGCACCGACAATATTGCGGTCATTGAATGCAGGACCATCGTACATTTCTAATGGCATTACGTGGTAAATTTTAGAGTTTACACAAGCCGAGTACACTAATATTAACAGGAGCCAAGTTGTTTTTGTCATGATGCTGCGGGCAAACCTGCCCATTTTGTAAAATATGTAATTTCCTGAGTTTTATTTAGGAATCATCCACAAGCTGATGCAAATGGTAAATAGTAACTACGTTGGATTTCCGCATCGATGGACTGTAATATGTGGAACTAAGTGAGCTGTTTGTTGTCGGATTGACAACTTAAAATAAATATCGACTTGATCTGGACAATTGATTGGAAACTACTGTCACCGTTTAAGTACATGATTTGAAAACTGCGTGATCACTGTTTAGGTTTTATTTGTTCGGATTTGGATTAGCTTTAAATATACTTGTTTTAAGAAGTGCTTTAACTTCACATATACATCGCTCGCGAATACGTTTTGCAAGCCACCCAGAATCACTAGATTCGCCACTTTCTTGAATCCATGAAATGATCGGTAAGGCCCACCACAGATATCTTAATGACACACATGGTGAATTAATGTACTAAATTCACTTTATTAACAGGATCAGTAATCATTTGCCGATATAAGCAGATTATTTCAAAATTGAAACATTAGGTTTTCATCAGCCGCTTCCCAACGGTAACTTGTACACACACTCGTATTTCGTATGCATCACCATCGTACTTTTCCAATGACATTACGTGATACATTTTAGACTTCACACAAGCCAAGTGCACGACCAGGAGCCAATTTGTTTTAATCATGATACATACTTGCCCATTTTGTAAAATATATAATTTCCTCAGTATTATTAGGAAATCATCTACAAGCTGATTTTCTGATGCAAATTGAAAATAGTGACAACGTGTGGTGTTTATTTGTATGTATTTGGATTAGCTTTGATTATACTAGTTTTCACAAGTGCTCGCGAATACATTTTGCGAGTCACACATTACCACATGAATCACCAATAATTTCAATCCATGAAATCATCCGTAAGGATATCCACAGATATGTTAAGGACAAACGTGCTGGCTCAATGCACTTACTTCACATTGATCGAAGAATCAGTAATCGTTGACATAAGCAGATTATTTCAAAAACGGAATATCTGTTTTCCACCAGCCGCTTAGCAACGGTAACCTGAATACTCACTAGTATATCACAGCTCGTCTGACATCGTCGAGCAAGCAACATATGATATAAGTGATATATGCTAAGTAGTTCAATAATGTCAGTTTACACAACCAGAATAACTTTCTTCTTAGTCATAGCTAAAAAATTTCGCTGAATAATTTATTACTTACGCGACCACAATGTTCGGATATATAATCCCAGGCTATATACATAATTTCCACTAGGTTACACCTGTTAGGTGAATATGAATTATTAACCATTTATTCTACCTTTTCGTGCATTCCACCGAGCGAAGAAAGATGAGCAAACTAAGAACTAATTCGATATAAATACACCGTGGAAACAACTTGCTCCTTCAATGTGCAATACTGAAAATATTCTCAAAGCAGACATTTACTGAAATTGTAGTGAACGTGTGAATATAGCATGGTAAACACGGGCCCAATAAACTATTATATGCGCCATTTCCCTGTCGATGTTGAATATTATCCCATTATATCAGGTAGCTTATGCATATTTTAAAGTATTATGTTCAACTATGTAAAATACGGCGGAGTAAACTCATGTAACCAACTTTCTTCCACTATATTAATTATTAACCTATCGCTTTTATCCCACAAGCATGCATATATCCAGTGTTATGGCAATAGCAACTGGAGCTGCCATGCTCGTGTAAATAGATTCCGACGGAGGCTGCATTATTCATGATGATATCGAGGCCAATATTTTGCACGTGCTTGGCATTTCAGCACTGGCAATGTTATATCACGCAGCACTTGAGACTTAAAAATATATCGTGCATGCTTAGTATTAGTAAGTCAGTCTGAAAATTAATTATTTTGCCGATTCTTTGTTTTATAAAATGATGCATAGTAACGTGTCATAATTGTAGCGCCATGTGTGGTTCCCATTTTCTTTTTATGATTTCGACGTACATTCAACAGAGCCAAAAATATTCTTACACTGTGCACTGGAATAAAAATAGGATGTTATGCCTTTCAAATGTGTGTTATATCGTACTTATATATATAATAAATTGGCCAAATCTAGAATATAATTATTGCTGCTGCAGTACGTAAAATATTTTTCATGTTTTGTGGTATCTACCATTCCCGGTGCTGAAATGCCAAGCACGAGAAAGATATTAGCCTTGATATCATCATCAATAATTCAGTCTCTTTCCCCTGCCTGAATCTATTGGCATGAGCATTGCAGCTCATGTACCAGCATGCCAGTATACTGAAATGCGCAAAAGGAGGAACGATATAATACGGAATAATACGACAACGCCCAGTTTTAAAGTTCAACATAATACTTTAAAATATGCATGAGCTACCGAATATGATCGAATATTTTTCATCATCGGCACGTTAATTGAGCATTTCATAGTTTAATGTGTCCGTGCCTGCCACGATATGTTCATACGTCGCTACAATTTCCGTAAATATCTGTTTTAGGATTTTTTTCAATCTTCCCAATTGTACCACTGTGGTGTTCAAATAGCATTGGTTCATAGTTCGGTCATCTTTCCTCGATCGGAGGAATGCACGGTAAGGTAGAATAAATGATTAATAATTCATATAGAGTTAACACGTGTAATCTAATGTAAGTTATGCATATTGGATGGTTTTATGTATACGAGGATTACCCTGGAGAAAGTAATAAATTATTTAGCCCAAAAATTCTAGCATTAGCTAAAAAGAATGTTGCTCTGCTTGTGTAAAAAACACTATTGAAAGACTCAACACCTATACCACCGATAGCAATGATATCAAACACGTTCGCATATTTTCAGATTATAAATGTTGGACAGATACATTGAATGCTTCAAACACTCCCTAGCTTTAACAGAATATTATACAATATTACAGTGCTGACTAATATTTCACTTATTCAAAAACGTCTAGCGTCAACACTGAGATGCAAGGAGTGGGCTGTTCGATTCAATACGCTCTTTATACAACACATTATAAGTTGAGCTTAATTGCTAGCATACGAGACACTATGTTGCTTGCTCGACGATGTCAGACGAACTAGGAATTAAGAGTGAACATACGAGTTGTCATTGGTAAACGGTTGATGGAAAACTGATATTTCCATTTTGAAATAATCTGTTTATATCGAAGAATGACTACTGATTCTGTTAACAAGGTGACGTGAGTGCATTGAGCCAGCAATTGAGTGATTAGCGTATCTGTGGATGTTTGTGATAATGCGTGATTTTCAAATCGTAGTCACGAACGATGTATATGTGAAGTTAAAACAAGCGCAATCAAATCAATTATACTGCACACAGATAAAAACTTAAACGGTAAAAGTTGTTTTGAATCAATTAACCAGTTCAAGTGACCGGAGACAAATATTATCACTCAGCCGAATAGTGCGGAATTTCAACGTTGTTACTATTTACAATTTGCAGCAGAAAATCAACTTGTGGATGATTTATATGTAATATTAAGGACATTATATATTTCACAAGATGGACAATCTTATCCGCGGTAACATGATTAAAACAACTTTGCTACTGTTCGCATACTTGGCGTGCGTAAACGCTGATATTTACCACATAATGCCATTGGAAAAGTACGATGGTGATGCATTCAAAGATCCCAATGTTGTCGCTGCTCGAATGGAGTGGGTCCGTGCAATACAAAAAGACCGTTCCGTGCTAATTCTCAACCTTGAAGAGGTCGTACATCCGCTCCAAAGCCCTCGCACGTTGACAGTGATTAGTATTTACATGGGAGTGGATTTACTCGAGCTGACGAATCCTGTGGTCGTGAGAAAGCCGTTACCATTTGCCCTCTCGAAAGGCAAAGGGTATTTTGATCAATTGTTTTGGCTTCGGGAACCCTTCACTTTCTCTAATATATCGCATGAACTGCGCTTCTGCTTTTGCGACGGTGACCCAAAGACACTGCTTGAATTCGATCATTTGACAAGAGATCATTGCACAACGATGGATTACTTCCATTTTTCCTCGTTTAGTAAGCCGTGGTACGAGACTATACATGTGGACTTATATTTTCCCGTTAAAATTTTATGGGAAGGATCGAAAAACTTCATGCCCGTTTTTAGATACAACATGACCTATAAATATGACGTGTTCATGCCAACTTCCTCTCCGGTCATAAATATTTTGCTGACGCGGGAAGAACAATTTTCTAAAGAATTCCGCATACCAATGAAGGAGTGGTCGCAAGGCAGAGTGTTCAACAGAAGGAGATCGGTAATTGGCGAATCGGGACCAACACATTCTCACGATGTTTTCATCTACATTCCAGTTGAAGCTAGCAGTCAAAAAGTGTATTCAGTCTACTTGTACACACCATGCTTTCAAAATGAGTGTCTAAAGGCACTCGAAGTACACTTGGAAGAATTTAAACGGCATGTAACCTTGGAGGAAATAGAATCCAAATTGTTCTCGATACAAAATATCCAACTGCAGTGGCGACGTATGTATTCACATTTATCCAACCCACCGATAGTACGCGGCGTGTTGGGCCATATCGAAAGTTGCAGTCATTTACAACTCGCAAGATTATACTTGGATCCGAATGGTGCTCGTGACAAATTTGCGCAGCTCCAATTGACGATTGCGTCTTTGCTTCAGATAGCAATGGGAAATTACTCATTCCCTGTGGGAGAGGACAGCTCTTGCAAGATGGGGAAAATAGTGAACGAAACAGAAGACGAGCTGTGGTCGCTTCCTTGGACGCATTTTACAATAGAAATGCAACTTACAAATGAAGAATCCAATATTACCTTGAAACATCTTCGTCATATGATTGTAATTGAGATTCGGCTAAGGCGGCTCAGAATCGTTGCTTGCGGACGCAGAGGTTTAACCCAGCTCCCGTTCAAGGAGCTGTTGAACGTGTACGACATTTACGTTTGGATAAGTGTGGGAGCTACAATTGTGGTCCTAGCGGCAAGTCTTGCTGCGGCTGATTGGGGAATCAAAGCCTCCGGTTCGTCTAAATGGATGCTGAAGACAAAGATTTTGAACCAGCTGGTGAGTCTGGTAAAAGCGCTACTGGAACAAGGCGACCCATTTGCGGCACAAACATTGGTGCCTACGTCGTTGAGGTTTATCGTCGCTTCGTTTCTTTTGGCAGCACTGGTTCTTAGTAATGGCTACAAAAATAACAATGTTTATAACATGATTGTGCCGCGGGAGCCAATACTGTATAAAACTTTTAACCAGCTTCTTGAAAACGCGTTTATGATCTACTCCAGGTCAATGGTTGTATCCATGAGAGCCCACTACAGCAAATACTATTACCAAAAGTGGAGTATGTTGAGTTCGCATGAATCTATGGCAAAGGGATGGTTGCCGTTACCTCTGAAGTAGATGGTTTATATAATCCAATTGATTGGTTCAAAACCGTCTCGGATATGTCTGAAATTTGGAATAACTCCATGTTGCATCCGAATGTATCGAATATTATGGAACACGTTTCATTGGCAATGCTGCCGATAATTAAAGTATTTTATGGATCAACAGATGAGTATTATCATTTTGAGTCGGAAAATGAAGTAGGTTTTGAAGCGGGGCTAATCAAACTGGTCCAGGAAAAGGAAATGTTATTGTTTCAAAGTGAACTGAAGTCGTGCAACAAAAGCGCTGTCATTTTGCCAGAGTATCTCACTTTCTCCCTTGCACGAAATATTCAACGTGCTCAAAATCATTCGGATGTGTCAATTCTCGACGATGCGTTTTTTGACACCACTTTGAATATCGACATATTGGGCTATACTCCACCATATTTGCTAACCCGACTCAGCCGCATCCACGAATCCCATATTTTCCAGTGGCTTATTAACATCGCTCAGCCTAATGTCACCTTAGATATTCAAAGTTCACCGACTCCAAAGGGTGCATCGATGCAGGGAAATGCGTGTTTGATTTTCTATGTTCAACTGGTTGGAGTATCAGCGTCCATGGTATTCTTCATTATAGAGATAAGAAAGAAAATTTGGCACCTAGCAAAATGGATGACACTTCAGACAGTGAGAAGCATTTGGTCTTCAATGAAATATAGTTACATGAGACTTTGGTCGTTAATTGGAAGACTAATAGTGTATTTGCTTTCGGGGGAAAGGACTCGAACAATAGCGTGGAGAAACTAATCAAAATTTTACAAGTTACCGTATTTTGAGGTTTTTCGATTTTTTAGGTTATAGGATGATATACGTATATACTCAAAAATGGTTTATGATTGAAAAACATGAAAGTTGTGATTAATTACCATCGTGTTGGGGTCCGTGGAACATACCAGGCAGTGCAAGCAACCAAACGGTTCACGAGCAAATATAATTTTGTCCAGTTAAATTTGACAATTGATGAAATTTAACCGCACACACTTATCAAGGTTCAATTACATTTAGCTACATTATTAAAAGCTTTCTTGAAAGAAATTATCCCAGCTTAATTTTAGTAAGTCAGCTTTCCTTCCAAAATAAATAATTTTCCCGATTCTTTGTTTTGTAAAATGATAAAACTATATATTCAAAATTCCACGTAATACATACTAGTATATAATATAAATGTAAGAGTATTGCATTACGTTCCCGGTAAATGCCTATGGAATACGTAAACCTACTCTGTTTACTGGTCAGAAGATCCTAGCTGAATGCTAGCATCCAGTGCGTAGATACATGACGCGGCACCGAATTGCGTGAGGTAGCGGTTCTCGGGGCTCTGCCGTCCTCAGCGTATCGCATTCGAGCCTTAGCTCACGCCTTTCCCAGAAATGTGCAACTGCACGCAATTTGGTGCCGACGCATGTTTCCTTGTTTCAGATGCTTGCGTACCTGTAGGATGCGCAGGTGCAGGATTGCTCATATAGATGCGATGTACATGATACAGTACGTTGACTTGACGTACCGCTTAATTGAGTTTGATTTGTATGACTTTATTACAACATGCCATGTAAATAATTGTTAGTGTCATTTATTGAATTGCAAATTGCCAGTGTAAATTTAATATAGGGTTATTAAGCCATTTACAACATCAAGTTTTCTGAGTGTACATTGCACCTTGAGTATAGTAGTGTTTGTAAGAATAAATGGTCTGGAAATTGCATGGGAAAAATGCGCAATCAATTAGCTACTTGCATTTAAAGTAATTTCGAATTTCACAAATATGGCAGATAATAATCAAGGATTAAATTATGTTTCCTCATGTAAAATTTCTCGTCTGAGGAAAGATTATATATCGGAGGTATTTGGCAGCTGTGTCATTTATAGAGCAATTAAGGAGCTGCGTCGTTTGAGCTTGTGCCAATTAAACTTTTCGGCCCGGTGTTATATTTGTAAAAAATTGAATCTGGTGGTCTGTTCAGAAAAATTTTGGCCCGTGTCTTAAATCATGAAAAATGTCATGCCTGGTGTTGAATCTTAAAAAAGATTGAGCTTCGTGTTCAATCCTGAAAAATTTCGGGCCTGGTGCGCCATGCAGAATAAAATTGAGCCTGGTGTTCAATTAAAATTTTGTTTGGGCCTGGCGTTCAATCGTGAAAAATTTTCAGCCTGGTGTTATATTCGGGAAAAATTAAGTCTGGTGTTCAGTTCAGAAAAAATTGGGCCTGGTGTTGAATTCAGAAAATTTTGGGCCTGGCGTCGGATTCAGAAAAAAATTCAGCCTGGTGTTAAATCTTGAAAAAATTAGACTCGTGTTCAGTCCAGAAAAAAGACACCCCGTGCTGAAATGCAAATTCCGACTGCCCCAATAAAATTAGTCCTGCTGAGTGAATGAGTGATTAATTAATTTTGCCCAGCCATACATTGCGTAATGAGAAATTGTTGGCGATAAGCAAGTCAATTATTTTCTGAAACAATTTTGTCTTGCTTTAGGTAAGGTGGCTAGCCAAAACGATTATCTTCCTTTTCTGTTGCATTGCTTCCGTAAGACAAGCGTTTCTCAGACTCTTGTATTTCATTCTGTACTTCGGCAGAGTTATTAGTAAAATACTGAATCCGGATAACCTATTTTATCGTTCATGACCCTGCATAAATACATACTCTGTTGACTTTGTGTACATTATGTATTATTTTTTCGTTTCTTAAAAGAATGATGTATTGGAAAACAAAAGTCAAATCGGTTACTGCTTGGTATTTAGGACTTGAGATTGCGCTCGTAAAGCCTTGAAGGCATTAACTCGCCCATACCCAAGAAAAATATTTGGGTACACATGGGGATCTATTGGGTTATCCGTACTGTTACAATAAAAAGGATAGTTAGCACTTGTAAAACTAAGTTTCGCGGGCTCCGTGTTTTGGGTAAGGAATTGATAAGCTTCATCAAAGGTCAAGTCCGGATTTCGAACCTTGAGCAACGCCACCACACCAGCCACCACTGGACACGCCTGGGAAGTTCCATCTTTGTACTGGTAACTGTCATCTCCCCAATGCCAGGCAGATTCCACATTCGTACCAGGAGCAACGATATCGGGCTTTATCCTCCCATCAGAGGCCCAACCTGCAGAACTGCCACCATTCAACCGGTCCTTCGCATCTGTATTGCCGACGGCAATCACAAACTTCTGTTCCGCAGGTGCCATTGTTTGATTACATTCCGTTCCATTATTGCCAGCACCCCAAACTGGAATTATTCCCATTGCACGCCATCTTAAAATGTCCTCGTTGAAATCATCAGCTCCCCTGTCTGCCACCCAAGAATTGCTGACAATGTGGGGAGCCTTGGAGCAATCAGGGTTGGAACCGTCAGGAAGGGTGGGGCATGCCATAAACTTGATGCAATCCAGCAGAGCTTCGCCAGTACAATAGGTCTCGTTACATGCTTTGCAGGTCATCCATTTTACACCAGGCGCTACCCCAGTATAATTTCCAGCCAATATCGCCGTTGTATGGGTTCCATGGCCAGTGGCACAGGTCGGTACAGGACTCCTTTCTTCGGTGGCGTCGTACCAGCCATATTCAATTCCGACAAAGTTGTTCCTCAGCTGTTCGTGTGTGTGGCGAACTCCATCGTCTATTGTAGCAACGACCACACCCTCGCCCTTCTTTCCACCCAGTTCCTCCCACGCTTCGGCGACTTGGATTCTCTCAAGGTGCCATCTTTCAATTGCCTTTGGATCGCTCCGTACATTTATTTCAGATTCGTCCGCTGGCGCGGTTCCAGTTTCGTGTGGTATTTTTCCCATGATTTCTTTTTTAATTTTTAAAACGTGAGGGTCTTGCGCAACAGCGTACACAGTATCTGCATTGGCTGCCTTGATAAACACCTTGTTACTGTTCCAATATTGTTTGAAGTATTTGAATCCATTCGCGCCGCGTCGTGATGACAACAGATGCATCACTCCTGATTGAGATTCGTCCGCGTGATCTTTCAGGGCCTCAACAATAGCTTGATTTTGTAGTTTACGGTCGCTTAGTCGGAGCAAAGATGCCTTTTGTAGGGCAGGCTGGACTCCGCCCACGAAGTAGACAACAACGTTGGCTGTCTCCCCATTCTTTAAACGTGAACTAAGCTCAGGACAAATTTTTGGTGTTTCCGCTTGCACCATTACATAATGGGTTGATAGTATGAAGCAAATAGATATAACACTTAGTAAAAGTTGGAACATTTTTATAATATTGTAAGAAAAATTAACAACAAAAGCGATACGATGGATGAAAACAAAGACGCGGGCATGTAATACTAGGAATGTTGAAATGATGACTACAAACTGTTTGCTATCCTTCTTATCCGGTAATGTGCCTTCCTGTTGCCAGTGTCTAGACAGCGGCTTGCATATTAATTGCCATGCCAATTTTATTGTTTGCGTGATTAATAACAACATATATTTGCGTCGATTTATTGGAACGTATATATCCCAGTGGGTTTTATTTATTTGTTATTGTGCTCCAAGTTGCTTATCGCTATCATATATAAATCGCCTTCATTTCTAGCTTTTATGCATTTACATGCTGCCGTATGTACGATCGGGATTAAGCGATGATTAATGATTTGGTGCGACAGATGATTAGGAGGTCCGGAAATGGATTCAAAAATGAATTGCGAATTTACACCTGAAGGAAAAATGATTGTCAACAAATGTAAAATTTTATTCACTCGACCCAAACCTAGTACAGACGGAAAGAAAAGGACGTAAATATTGCGCTTTATGCTACTCACTTAAATGTGAGGTGCACTGCGTAATACTGAAAGGGAAGTAAACTGTTAGCAAAACGCATCGTTTTTTGTACAAACACAGTGGCTTGCTGTCTATTCACAAAGTCGTCGAATATTATCGATACAAAATACCAAAGATGAAGATGTTGCAGAGGCATTGGGGCACCTCTACCTTTCTGGGGAAAATCATTGAACGTTCATCCAAAATATATTCAAGTACTGAAAGGAATTTATAAACATTTAAAACCATGACAGGGTCACTGGGTTATCTGGAAAACTTTGCGGCTTTGCCATTAAGTAATATACATATTTTCCGTTTGAGCCAATAAAAACCTAAATTATTTTCAAACAGGAATTAGTGTAAGGTAACATATTTTAAGAATCACAGAAGTATGCAATTTGATATCTCCAGTATAAATATTAATGCTAACTGAATACGCTGATAATTATTGGCAAGCTTCGTTTACTCACCCTACATGGGTTTGCTTAGCCATGCATCAAAACTGAAGCCGACTTCCTTAAATTTGATGACCATAAATCAACACTGCTGGTGATCCAGTCCATGTATCTCGGAATATATGTGAATCCGGCTGGGTAGTTGTTTGGGCAGTAACCTGGATCGTATATGATTTTATATTAATGTATATTTCTTAATTACAGCTAATCACATTCATATCATTCATGTTTAATACTCACCCCCCTCAAATGAAACCACGCCTACCAAGTCTTTCAACCCAGACTTGAGGATTACTGCTGGACCTCCACTGTCCCCTCGACAAGGAGCTCCATCCCCATTCAAGGATGCCAAACAAATAATTCCATCGCCAATTTCAACTGGTTCAGGATTATGCTGCCACATTTCATTGCAGGCATTTCGGTCCACCACTGTCAGGTTGACTGCCCTCAAATCGTCAGATGTGCCTCCTTCCTCGAATTCCCATCCCCATCCCGACACAGTAATATTTCCAGACAAATCTTGTGAATCTTCAAACAAGTCTATGGTGCGAACATTGCTGTTTATATTAATGGCGTAATCCAAAAAGTGCAGAGCTAGGTCGTTCGCATGGTGTGGTCCATCAAAATCCTCATGAATGAAAATGCCAACAACTTTGCGAGTCTGCTCATATCCAGTACTATCATTTAATTTGATGTCACCGGCAACTAGATTTAGAGCACGAAAGTCCGTCTTCATGACACAATGTGCGGCTGTGATTGCAAGTTGAAGGTCGTGTAGGTTTATCAGTGATGCTCCACATATATGACTTCACCTTGATTGAAGAGACAACTGATAGGGGAGTTCTCCTTGAGAGATCGGACGTCCACCTGCAATCCTGGGTTCAAATCCTGAAACAAATCACGCAATTCAGTACCGCACCTGTCTATAGTCTCAATGAAATGTTTGAAATTATTGAGAATGTGCAGAAATTACCACCATTATATGTAGGCTTTCCCCTTGACACGACGGACAAGACAAGGAGCAATATGATTATCTTGATATCCATTCCGAATACTCTCATCGCCACTGGAGTATAACTGCTTGTCCGGTTTGGAGCTGGAAAATATGTTCCGTCTGAGTGTGTTTGTTTGTTGTGAATGGGTTGAAATCAGAGTTGCTTCTGTCACAAACCCAGCCCTAAATTTATATCATTTGTGTCTACCACTACGTGTCATCGTGTCATTCAAAATGAATATACAATTTTAAGCCTGCTGCTGCTGTAATAAATGTTTCTGCTGGGTGACATTTAAGCGATTTACTTACAGCAACAAATGCACAATTTATTGCTCAATATGTGTTCAAATGTTTAGTTGCACATCCAAAACAGCCTTCAAACAAGGTCACGCAATGCAGAGACCATTGCTGTTGGCTTATGTTCGTAAAATGTTATAGTTTCATGTTTCATGTTGCTAGCACTATTAAAATGTCCAAAATATGATGTTATTATTGAAACTTATTATTCCATTTATGCTTCTTAAGCTGGTATGTACGTGTGTATGTACAAATTGAATTTCGGTTTTTAAATTCTTTTTAAATCGTAATTTATATAGACGGAAATTACATCCACACATATCGAGCGTCATGCTAACGAACATGTGATATCATTTTGTGATGTTATATTTTGGCTCGCACAAACATTAACATTAAGAGACAAAGTAGTAAACTTTAATTATTATTAACTTTATTTAATACAGAATACTCTGTGTAGGATGATATGTGTAAGTCACAAAGTAATATTATGTCTACAATGTAAATACAAACTATTTTTATTACACGGATATAAAATAATTATTATTATGCCAGCGTGTTCACATAAAAATGTATGAAGTATCGTGTTTGGATGAGAACTAAGCACGAGCACATTTCGTTCTTGCCTAAAAATAAAATTATGAATATGTTCAGAAAATGGAAAATGTTAAAGCGTGCGTGAAATGGAATGTTAATACGTGCTTGAAACGAATACGAACAAAAATTCGGAAAGGAGTAAACTTTTAATTCTAGTCGAACAGTTAAAATATGTTGGGCGGAAAACAAAACTTTATTTGTTCATCCTCATTACCATTTATGAAATCAAATAGATTTATACGTACTCAGATATTATAGCCATATGTGCTCACATTTTCTTATGGCAATTCATAGAATACACATATCAAATAAGCCCGAATGGGCAGCCATTCCGATCTGCTGGAATACTTTTTCATTGAATGGTGAGAATCATAGCCAGAATTTGTGTTAACGTCCGAATATTCCTCTTGAGAAATGGGCCAATCCTCCGAATGGATACTATCTACCTTCTCCGCTTTTTGCAAGGCCAAGTGACCCAAAATATATTTCTGGGATTTGACTTGGTCAAAGTTTGCTGAGCTACAGCCACCGAAAATTGTAGAGGTCGTCCTGAATTAACTCGTGAAGCTTGGAGCTACTCGAATACATTTTGCAACCTATTTCAGCCCTTCATTTCAGTGCACTTTGATGGATTCCATTATCAACTTGGTTTAAATCAATAACCGATGTTATCGTTAAATCCAACAATGAGCCGATAATGTAAATGTATCCCTGCATATTCTTTAAGTTGAAAGCAAAAATTATCCAACTGGTTATGGAGACAGTAGAAATGTTAGTGATTGTTCTGGAAATGTAAAGTGTAGAATTTCTGTATTTTTATAATACATTGTTTAGAAGGCAACTTCTAAATATGAGACGCAAAGTAGATTGAGATGACAGTATTCCCACTGGACTCTCCAGAGATTAGCATAAAGACTCTCTTGATAGCATAAAACCCGGCTTTTTCGATTGCTTACAAGATCGTATGATATTGTTATATACTGTATGGGTTTTTGGTTAGTTTTGTTAGTCCGAATCGCTTCCGTTTAATATAACTTGGCAAATGGGCACATAGACTGCCATTGGAATTTGTTTCTTTAAACTATCCCGGATTGTCTTGAAAATCCAATAACGTTTTTTTCTGATTTGAGCACCAGGCCCAAAAGTTTTTCTGATTTGAGCACCAGGTCCAAAAGTTTTGTCTGATTTCAGCACCAGACCCAAAAGTTTTTTTCTGGCTTGAGCACAGATTTGTTTACATTTGGACACAAAGTTTAAAATTTATTCAAGTTTGATATACAGGCTTTTCTCAAATTTTACGTTTAGTTAGGCATATTGGCTCACCCGAGCCCATTTTCATTTATCTGAAACAAAGGCAATTGGAATTAAAGTACAATGTGCACTGATACAACATGGTATTGTGGCAGGTTTAATAGTCCGGTATTAATATGCGGAAAATATGCGGTCAAATTTTTCTGCTCCTTTGGCCAGTCGTCGATAGTCGACGAGCCGAAACTGGACCTGTGGAAGATGAGCACAAATCTTGTGGGCATAGGATAGTCCCTCCTTGGAAACGGATATTCCGACACATTCGACCCCATAATTTTCCGCCAGATATTTGCACATGGTTCCCCAGCCGCAGCCAATGTCCAGCGCGCGCATTCCAGGTCGCAGTTCTAGCTTATCGGCGACCATCCTCATTTTGTTGAGTTGAGCCTCTTCAAGACTCTCAGCGTTTTTCCAGTAAGCGCACGAGTACTGCATGCTGCTGTCCAGGATCGTTTTGAAAAACATGTTTCCGGAGTCGTAGTGATGCGTACCCACTTGCCAAGCCATTTCTGCCGTTTGGCGGTTGTAAAGACCCAGTTCGAGGTAGGTAAGGAAACGATTCCAGGGATTGAAGTAGAGGGCGTCAAAATCATTCTCTGCCCAACGGGAAATCAATTCCGGGAGAGCGGAGAGTTCTGAATTGGCGTGGTCTGGACTGGACTCGTTCCGCACCACATTCCACTCGTTTGACACGAAAGACTCGCCAAATCCCACCAGTCCTTCCGTTGCCAGTTTGGGAGGAAAGGATTTGTTGCAAATAATACTCAGGGCTGCTCCGTTCTTGCCCGGCTCTTCTGAAAGATTCGATTCTTCTCCAGTTTCCTCACATGTCAGCTCTATGCCAATTCCTAGGAACAGGGCTCGCATGTACTCGGTTAGCTGAGTTTTGAATAATCCCAGGAGTAATCTTTCCACACATTTCGCCGTTTTTACGAAAATCAAAACTGTGGACAGGCAGAAATAGACCCAAATGTTTCGGATTCCCCGTGTTACTAGCATCCTGAAATGTTTCTTTAAAGCAGTTTCTTTGTAAACGAAGACCTTTGTTGGGACCGTTCAGAAATGAGTGTTTGGGATGTAAGTCAACTGGCTCGCTTTCTTTAAGAACGGTGAGCTATTTAAGGAGGAAAGATATCAACTACAGACATTAAGAGATTTATGCATTGTAACAATTTTGAAACGGGTAGTTTATTTGCGTCTTAATACCATGATGACTTGATTGTAAATTACGTAATATATGGTTATATAAAATACCGGACCAAGACCAGACTTGTTATGTAATCTGTTTTTTGGTTACTCGAGCAGAAAAATAAATTGCATAATCATCTCTCAACATTCAATTTTTAGATGTAGCTAAGAATAATATATCGTTAATGGGATCGTATTTGATTACATATTCATAACCTGATTCAAGGTTCCGACGGATTTCTGTCGATTTATTTAAGTAATCTCAACATGGATGCATTTTAAGGCCGCATGTAACAAGTTGTTAAGTGTAGTTTCATGTTCTACTGCAGTTTAATCCCTAGTGAACCTTCTTGGGGATATTTCAAAGTTTTAATGTTCTCGGTCGTAAAGATTCGTTACACAACCCATCGAAATGATCAAAGATTCTGGTGCGGTGACATGCAATTTTGGAATCGTAATGCGCATCACCTTTGTATTTTTTAAATTAGCGGTCACTTATGTGCATTTAATGGAATTTCTTTTATTTGTCCGGTTGTCAGTTAAAATGATTAGGACTCGTGTAACTTATTCCCCAGGACAACTATGCATATTATTTTTCAGTAAAAATTATTTCGTAATTATTTTGGACTACTGGGAATTTCAGTTTTTCGGAGTTTACAATTAAAACATATTATGAATGTATTGATTGCATACGACAAACTGGCGCTACTTTTTCAGATGGCCTCGATGTGGCATTATGAACTGTTTTTTATTACATTTGAAGACGGTTCATCAGGATTCATGGTACATGATCGAATCACATGAACTAAAAAAACGGGATTCTACCACTAATATTGGTTGCATAAATAATTTCATTCGCGAAAGCTCCAAACATGTACCAAGCTAATAAACCACAGATATAAAACAATTCACACGATAAAATACAATAATTCATGTAGCAGCGTTATGAAACATTGTACCTGTTTTCGTACTTGCGTACTATGTTAAAACATTACGTGTTCATGAATTGGATCACAGGGAACGATCAAACAATATTTCGGTCTTATGCAACGGACAATAAAAATTGCAATCTTCAATGGAGTTCAGTATATGCCAACCTATTATTAACTACGTATTTCAAAAACAATGTACCCGCATTTCAGAAAAAACAAGACTTTTATGTAATGCTATTATACTAACTTTTGTGAAGATGGTTAAAAGTCTGAGTTACATCCGTTTAGAGTACGTCTGGAAAATTTTCCAATTTATACGCCATGCACGGAATGCAATCACCACCAAGGTTAGTGGGAATGATCCATATCAGATGTATTCTTCTACGTATTCCATAAAGAAACATGAGGCATTATATAAAATTGCATGTATCACCTTCTTTAAAAAAATATAAAGTCATTTGAACTTTTCGTCTTCAGCTATGGGGATTATTTCTGGTGGCTCAAATTTATTTAAAAATTTTCCAACCTATTTTCAAACATTCATTTCAGCAAACAATGTTTGCATTTCAGAAAGCAAGATATCATCTGTTATGTAATGTTATCGTAATAATCTTTTTGAACATGCTTAAAAGTCTGACAAACATCCGTGTAGACAATGTCTGGAAAATATTCCACTTTATGCGCCATTTACACAATGATATATCTACTGGGTTCAATGGAAATGATTCCTTGCAGATGTATTCTACTTTGTATTCTAGAAATATACTTGAGGTATTATCAAAAATTGACCTGTTGCCGCTGCGAGAATCTTTGAAAAAATTGAAAGCCGCAAGAAATTCTCGTTCTTGACGACTGGGATAATTTCAAGTGTTGTCAGCACGGTCACTCTCATTTCTTCCTGGTGCAACACAAGTTGATCATTTCTTAACAAAATGCAATACTGTATTCATATGTTGGGTTTGTGTGTGGTGTTAGCAACGACAACGGCTTCAAGGGGAAGTCAAGTGGACACAGGCATTTTAAGACTAAGAGGCCAACTTGCTGCAAAAATTTATCCCAATAATTCCAAGCTTCACGAGTTCATAGAAGACGACCTGTACCTTTATCGCTGGCTGGAACTGGCCAATTTCGACGCGGCAAAAGCGCAGAAGCGTATTATGGATCACTTGGATTGGAGAAGCTCGGAGAAAATCGATGGCATCCATCTGGAAGATTGGTCCCTTTTCCGGGAAGAGTATCCCCAGTACACTGACATGCGCGATAAGCATGGTCGACCCATAGCGGAGCAGTGGAAATCCGATTGGGATGTCCGGGCTGCGTATATGAGTGGCAGACTGCACCAGTTGGTTCGATGGACAGCATATATACTTGAAATGACACAGCGGAGATTATATCGGATCCGAAAAATGACCACAAACACCAATATCACTGGCGCTGTGCTGATAAATGATATGGAGGGCTTCAATACTTGGAAGCATGCCTGCATCCCCTGTAAGTTCCACATACATTACATTGTAAGTAATTGAGGTGCGGAAAATAATTAACATTTATTTGTATTGTCACTTTTGAAACAGGCACGACGTATTATATCAATATAGGAAAACTTGCAAACCAGCAGTACCCAAAGTTGTGGGAAACAGTTTATATGGTTAACGGTAAGCTAAAACAAGACTTAAGCTAGCAGCAATTAATATGAAACTAAATGGGAATTGTGTGCATACATATTTTCTTGTTTCTAGTTGGACCATTCTTCCGTCAATTTTTAACTGGCGTGAACACAAATTATGGATATAATTCCCACCACTCACTAAAATTGTATTCCGGCAGATTGGAATGGCTGCCGATATTGGACAGGGAAATGGACAAAAATCAGAGGAGCAAGCGATTTGGTGGAAGTGTCAACAGAGCATAGTGTAACCTTAAATTTAATATTACTTTATTCGTTTTATAAGTCAAATTAGAAAATTTGCGGCGTACGTGGCACATTGGAAATTTCAAATTTGTGCACTAGATCAACCTGCTTCTCTCAAATTCCATTTTAGTAACAGCCCTCTTTAACATCCACAAAGTGTTTGTTTTAATTTCAGAAAATTTGAGGTCAATTTTTTTGTACATCACGTCAGGTTTCTTCTGAATGCATCAAGGGCTGCTAATTACTTTCTACATGATTGTTATAAATGTTCCAGTTACAACGATTCCATTTGTGATCACCGTCATTGGTATGGACCCGATTGTCTGAATCCTATTTCGCTTCATTCCAACACCTCAACAATTTCATTATTGAATTCTGGAACTATTTTGGATTCCACTGCTTTGCCTAGTATTCTTACAAATTGCATTGGCCGAGTTTACGAAATATTAGTTTCTTCCAAAGTAACTACCAACATTAATGGCCTTTGGGGAAAGATCATGTGACAACTCGTTGACAATCCAAACTAGGATTTCAGATCATAAATTCCTGTAGAGCAGAGCAGCAGCATCATGAGCAGATTGACTATACTCTGAGCATATTAATTAATTGGTAGGTATATTGCTGTATGTCGCACTGGTTGCATGGTGATCCAATAGAAGGTTAGTAAATGGATCATACAATTTATTGAGCAAAGCTGTTTGTGTAAACTTTGTTAGCCGTACCACTTTCGTGGAATCTTCCGCCTATAGTACTACAGAGAAACGCTTATCTTTGCTGCATCGTCACTTCTGCATGGATTATTGAGTCACTATCCCAATTCAACATTTCGTGATAGATACGTTGCAAGTGCAGATAAAAACTCGCCCTGGCATCTGAGACGCTTGTTGGACCTTAGACCGAACCTAAAAAATATCATCCCGCACACGACCTCGAAATTGTATGGAACATTCCTTTGCACATCATCGTTTCACAGTAACCACCAACATGCAAGCAATTGTATTTTTCTGGATGTGCCCTGCTTCACTTATTTGTTGGCCGTAAACAAGTTTTTTTCAATTTTTGAGAATTTAGGTTACAAGGAAACGCTAATGTTAAAGCACTTTTGACCTGTACGAGGAAATACAATGGTTCCGTCAGACGAAAGTTTTCATTTTGTTCTTGCCGGTCGAACAAGTTCACTTTTCTTAATTTACTGCAGATATCAAAAATGTTTTAACTACCAAATCAAAAGTATTGAGTCCCAAATAGGTCATGCAAATCCAAAATGGAGCAAAATCCCGGTTGCCGCTCCATCGCGGCTGTGAAGAGTTTACATACCCGCTTTCATTTACGCTTTCGCGCTAATCCATTATGCGATGTGCACTTCATATCCTTCAAGTGCGATGCAAGCAAAGTATCGGCAGATGGGTGGATAGCAGAATATTGCAGATTATCCGCTGATTGATCACGAGGTGAATAAATGATGCATCTAATTTTAAAGTTCTTCTGCACAGATTTGTATTCATTTTTCTATTTTCTTGGAATTAGGCAATGTTTCGCTTACGAAGAAACTCTTGTTTTGATGAACTTTAGCCGCACGTGCAAACAGTTATCAAAGTTGACACAAAGCTACCATTTACGGGATATCTATTTTCAGGAACGACATAAATAACAAATTACATAGGCGTGAAACACTTTTCAAGCGAGAGTCCAATGCTACGCGAACAAATAAATTTGGTATAAATTGTGTCGACGTTTTCACATATATCATCAGTTTCAATAATCCAGTCAACCAACAGAACATTCCCCGTTCCGCAAAATGAAGTTCCCGTTCTTCGTACTTGTGCTATGCATCACGTTTTTGAATGCATGCGTCGCACAAATTCCGAATTTCGCGAACCCGATTACTGACACAAACTCCCACAACCCAAGTATCCTGAAAGGAGCTGGCTACTACTATCTTACATTCGACTCTGAATCCGGTACCGAAATAGTCATTTACAAAAGCGCGTATTTCACAGACTTCAGGTATGCCGAGAAGAGGACAATTTACAAGGCTCCCAGTGGCTACAGCCAGCTCCGTGGCAGCAACATGCAAAATGTTGAAGGTCCTTTGATGATATACTTTTCCATGCGGAACGATACCCACAAACGGGAACAAATCTACGCCATGTCGGCCCGTGACCCTGACGATCCATTTGGTCCTTGGAGTTTACCTAAGCGTCTCATGGAGCACATTTGGTCTGATGACTCATATCACGGTGCGGTAATGGAACATGGGAGAAAATTGTACTTTGTCTTCACAAGTAAGCATCCCGAGACAGGACATCCCAGCCTATATATTGCTCCAATGGCTAGCCCGGCAACAGTCCTGGAACCCGTTGTCCTTCTCAAAACACCCACGGAAGCGCATTGGGAGTGTGCTGGAAAATGTGCAAACGAAGCCTCGGCATTTCTGTACAATCGAGGAATTACCTACATGGTATATTCGGCTGGTGCCGACAGTGATCCTGGCTATTCCATGGGCTCCATGTCCATTTCGCCGGAGAAGGACCCGATCAAACCTTCAAATTGGATTCGTCAGAAAGGGCCGGTATTGTCGAGAAACGCTCAAGAAAATGTTTACGCTACGGGCCATGCATCATTCACAACAAGTCCTGATGGCACAGAGACATGGATGATATATCAAGGATCGGATTCCAGTACGGATGAAAGGCAACTCACAATGGCTCAGAAAATTAACTGGGATAAGCAAAATGGAACGCCAATATTTCCAAAGTCGGCCGGCCTAAATATATCCCAACCCCGACCCAGTGGTGAGCCGGAAATGTTCGTTAACCCAGTTCTGCATACGTTTTCTCCTGATCCCGGTGTTCTGAGACTTGGGAATTATTACTATCTAGCCATATTGGCTGAAGGAGGCCAAGCAGTTCAAATATTGAAATCAGAGAAGCTTACCAACTTTCGTGACGCCGAAAGGAATATAGTAATCAGGTACTAAGAATTATTATAACCTTTAAAAATGTCTTTGTTTTTCGAACCGGTTTATAATCTACGTTGTCATTTATATTGCAGACTATGGCGTTTGAAGGGATATGCAGCACTCCTGAATTATAAATTTCAGTTGCTCAATGATGAACTGTATTTATACGCTTCTGTTTATAACGGTGGAATCACGCGACCTTACGTCTTCAAGGCGGACAACGCATCCGATCCGATGGGCACCTGGGGTCCTCCAGTGCCACTGTTGGGTTCACTTTGGCCTGGTGATTCAGACGTTGGAGTTGTAATGACTCACGACGAGCATCTGTATTTCGTGTGGGCGTCTGAAGTAGCTAATAGCCTGAACTTGTACATTTCCCCAATGAGTAGCCCTACGGAAGTAACCGGGCCAGTCACTCTTCTCAGAAGACCGAGAGAGGCTTGGGAATGCTACGGAGGCTGTAAAGTAAACTCGCCATTTCCCATTTCCAGAAATGGAAAATCATTTCTGTTCTTCACCGCGAGTTCTGAGATGCATCCAAATTGCAGCATATCCTACATGTCTATCGAGTTGGGAAAGGATCCTATGGACATGATCAACTGGTTCTCTGCCCCTGGACCTGTTTTCAGCAGAAATGACGAGGAGCGTGTTTTCGGAACTGGTCAGGCCACATTCACAACTAGTCCAGATGGAAGTGAGACGTGGATGGTTTATCATGCCACCGACAACGAGACGTATCTAGGCGACAATAGGATTTCGAGAATAGAGAGAATCAGATGGAATGAGTTGGACGGCAGTCCAATATTCCCAAGGCCTCATGGACCAAATCATCCACAACCTGTTCCAAGCTCCGTGGAGACCTTCACCAATCCCGTATATGACATTTATACCAGCAATGCTGCTGTCTCAAGAATTGGTGCATTTTACTACCTGACGTTTTCGAATGACAAGAAAACGGAGCTGAACATATTAAAAAGCGGAAAACTGACAAATTTCGAGAACGCTGATACCAAAATTGCTTACAAGTAAAGATTCAAACGAGGCGGAAATAAACAGCTTATCTTTTAGAACCAAAATACATGCCCAATATGCTAATATTTATCATTTTAGGACGCCTAAAGGCTACAGTGGTATTGAAGACCCCGAAATGCATCAAGTGGATGGCAGCCTTTACATGTACTTCTCCATGCGCAACATTACTCACAGTCACACTATATACGTGATCAAGGCAGATGACCCAAATGACCCAATGGAAAACTGGAGCAGGCCAACGCCGCTACTCGAAAATGTGTGGGAATCTTCTGCCAGGCACGGAACAATTTTGAGGCACGATGGGAAACTTTACTTGGTCTGGTCGAGTCCAATCCCGACCACAGGTCACCTTAGAATGTTCATTGCAAAAATGGAGACACCAAGTAAGGTGAAGGGTCGGGGGATTTTACTGAGGCAGGCCAAGAAAGACTGGGAATGTGGCGGTGGATGCGCTGCGGCAGAGCCGTACTTTATTTACAATCACGGAAAGTCATACATGATCCATTCTGTGGGTCTAGTATGTTCTGAAGGATATGCCCTGACTTGGATGAGCATTGATGAAGGAAAGGATCCGATGGAACCGACAAATTGGGTTCAGGCACCGGGTCCTGTTTTTGGAAGTCATGCGGATAAAGCGGTTTACTGCGCTGGGCATGCGTCGTTTACAACGTCGCCAGGTATTTGCATTATCACATGAATTATGCAGTCAAATTATCAGCGGTACTGAATTTATTTTTTTAAATGATTAAGATGGAAGAGAGACATGGATGACATATCTCGCTGACGAGTCGCCCAACGCTTCCGAAGAATCCAGGAAAATCAGAATTGAAAGGATGACGTGGAACGATGATGGAACACCTGCCTTTAATAAACCTCATGCAGTTGGTAGTCCGCAGGTGATTCCATCTAAACAAAAGTGGAATTAGCTTTCGTTCAATTTGTTGGACTTCTCGACATGCTACAAATGCAAATGAATGAATGATTTTGTCGAATACAATGTCTAGCTAAATAACCATATCATAACACGTTATAATAAAATACTGAAATACGTAGTATACTAGCTAATTATTACGACCGTTGCTGAAAGTGGTCCCATCAAATGAAAAGGAAGCACACATTTCATTTGAGCAGTCGGTAAGTTTGCTCTACGAAGAAACGCAAGGAGTGCTACAGAAATTGATGATAAGCCTTTCCCCTGAGCCACCTTGCCTGATGCAAGATAAAATTGTTTAAGAAATTGATTGACATGCTTATCGGCAACTTGCCATGTTTACGCATCTTATGGCATTCCTAAATAAATAAATCCAGCACGTTTCATTCATTCATTCAACAGGTTTGCATATAAAAAGTTGTTCGTGCTGGAATCAATCATCGCATAATTTGTAATCTTGGTACGCTGATTACAAGTTACTCGATTTTTATTGAGCCAGTTTTCTACCTCGAAACGATCATGTTTCTTGGTACATGCCGTGGAAGGTCACGTCACTTGAAAACACCAATTTAGTATAAAGTGTTCTGTATCTGTGCATATTTTGCCTCAGTTTCACTAATCATTCTCACCAAGTCAGAGATCCGTTTTAGAGAAATGAAATATACTTTTTCCTTCGTGCTGTTGAGCACATGTTTGTGTTTCAGTGCAGCACAAATTACAAATTTTACAAATCCCATTATCGACATGAACGCGGAAAATCCGAGTATCCTGAAAGGATCCGGATACTACTATCTTACCTTCAACTCTGAATCCGGCAACGAGATCGTCATTTATAAAAGTCCGTATCTCACCGACTTCAGGTTTGCAGAAAAAAGGCGAGTTTACAGGGCGCCGGCCGCCTACAGTCATCTCCGTGGCAGCAACCTGCAATTGGTTCAAGGTCACCTGGTGATGTACTTTTCCATGCGGAATGAGACGTACGGAAGTGAACAAATCTACGCCATGACTGCAAGAGACCCACAGGATCCCTTGGGATCATGGAACGTTCCAGTCCGGCTACTGGAGCACGTTTGGCGCAATGAGTCATACAAAGGCGCTGTAATGAAGCATGACCAACGACTGTATTTCCTTTTCACAAGCAATCACACGGAATCAAGATATCCGAGCATATTTATCTGCCCAATGGCCAACGTGACAAGCGTACTGGAACCAATTGTGCTTCTCAAGACACCCAGTGAGAATTGGGAGCTTCTAGGAAAACGTGGAAATGAGGCGCCCTCCTTTTTGTACAATCGCGGGCTGACCTACATGATATTTTCTTCCGGCGCCGCGGGCTACCACGATTACCGCATGGGCTATATGGCTATTCCATCCGGTAAGGATCCGCTGAATATTTCAAATTGGGTGCTTGCCAATGGGCCGGTAGTTTCCAGAAATTTTGGCGACGATGTTTACGAGCCCGGTCACGCATCATTCACAACTAGCCCAGATGGAACGGAAACATGGATGATATATCAAGCGTCTGCAAGCCCAGCAACTACGCGCCGAACATTTTCATTACTGGCTGTAAAAGTTGATTGGGATAAGGATGACGGAACACCGATATTTCCAAAACCGGCCGGCCTCAACAGTCCACAAATCCGACCAAGCGGGGAGCCGGAAATGTTTCGTAATCCAATTCATGATACGTTGTCTCCGGACCCTGGTGTGCTGAAGCTGGGCAAATACTACTACGTGGCTTTGATGGCTGGCTATGGCCGGGCCGTGCAGATACTGAAATCTGAGAAACTTACAAATTTTCGTGACGCCGAAAGGGCTGAAGTGATAAGGTAACGTGTTAATATTTTGCACATGCTTTTGTATCTTGTAATCAAATTCTGAACTAGACATTTTCAGAGTGCCGACAGGATTTTGGAAAATGGGAAATCATAAACTGCAAGTGGTCAACCAAGAGCTGTATCTGTACACGTCTGTCAGCCGAGACGGCAAATCGCTTCCGGTCGTGTACAGGGCGGACAATGCATCGGATCCAATGGGAACGTGGGGACCTCCAAGTGAAATTCTTGGCGCATTCTGGCGCCGCTCCTCAGATGAGGGCATCGTTATGTCTCACAACCAACAACTATATTTCGTCTGGGTATCGGAACTGACCTTTTCAGAGGGCAGCCAGAGTTTGTTTATTGCGCCAATGAGCAGCCCAACGCAAGTTGCCGGACCGCCAATTCTTCTCAGAACGGCTACGGAGTCATGGGAATGCAACGGCCGCTGTGACGTTGACTCGCCATTTCCCGTTTCCAGACCCGGCCGCACATTTCTCTTTTTCAGCGCAAGCATTGAGAGACATGAGAATAGCAGCATTTCGTACATGTCGATTGAGGACGGAAAGGATCCACTGGACGTGGTGAGCTGGTGGTCAGCCCCTGGACCTGTGTTCACATCAAGCCGGAAAGAAAATGTTATGGAAGTGGGCCAGGCGACGTTTACGACTAGTCCGGATGGAAGTGAAACGTGGATGGTGTATAATGGAGCTGCATATCCGACTTACTGGGACGATCTCAGGATTCCGAGAGCGGAAAGGATCAGATGGAATGAGTTGGACGGTAGTCCCATATTTCCAACGGCACATGGATCCAGTCATCCCCAGCCCATTCCGAGTGACTACGAAACATTCACTAATCCCATATTGGATGACCATTTGGATGACATGCACGTCTCAAGGATTGGTGCATTTTACTACATGACACATTCAAGTGGGAACACAACAGAGTTGAAGATACTGAAAAGTGGACGGCTTACAAATTTCCGCGACGCGGAGAGAAAGATTGCATACAGGTTTGTTCAACTATAAAGCCATACTTAAGCTATGTTATTTCAAATTACAAATGCATTCAAATAATCTGCTTATGTTTTCATCTAAAGAGTACCAGAAGGCTGGAGTGATATTACAGCCCCTGAAATGCATCTTCTGGATCGCAACCTTTACATATATTTCTCCATGAGCAATGATACCCATAACAACACTATGTACGCGATCAAGGCTGATGACCCCAATGACCCAATGGCAGATTGGAGTACTCCCACGCCTCTACTGGCAAATGTTTGGGAATCCACAGCCATGCACGGAACAATTTCCAGGCACAACGGTAATCTTTACGTCGCTTGGTCGAGTACAGTTACGACAACTGGTCATCAGGGTATTTTTATTGCGGAAATGGAAACACCGACAAACGTCAAGGGTAACTCGACGCTATTATGGGAGGCGACCCAAGATTGGGAATGTGATGGCGGTGCTTGTTCCGCGGCCGAGCTATCCTTCATCTCCATTGGAGGAAACTCATACTTGGTTCATTCGGTGGCTCAAGTCTGTTCTGAAGGATATGCTTTGACGTGGATAAGTATTGAGGACGGGAAAGATCCGATGGAACCGACAAATTGGATTAAAGCACCTGGCCCGGTTTTTGGGAAGAATGCGGAGGAAGGGGTTTCCTGCGCAGGACATGCATCACTCACATTGTCACCAGGTAATATACTTGTATTCTTGTATTAAATTTAATTAAATTTGCATTTTTTCTTACAGTATTCAAAAAATTATTTAGATGGCCGAGAGACATGGATGGTTTATCTCGCGAATGAATCTCCCGATGTATCCCGTGAGTTCAGGACAGCGAGAATTGAGAAAATGACTTGGAACTCGGATGGAACACCTGCCTTTCCAAATGTGCATGGGATTAATAGCTCACAAGTGGCTCCCGCTCAACAAAAGTGGATTTAATTATTTTCCTTATTTTGCCTAAGGCTGTGCATTGTTCATGCTTGGATTTTCCAAGACTGCTTTCAATCAACAATTAATAATTTTGCAGATTCTTTGTTTTGTAAAATGATGTGAGTAGACTCAAAATTCCTTGTAATAGACTAATCTATAATTTTGTGCAATGTGGGAGTTACGGGTTACTTCACTGATTAATTCTTGATATGGATCAAGGGAATGAATGCATTTTCCTCCTTCTGAGCGTAATTATAGCAATAAAATGCATACCTAATTTTATGAGAGCGATCACGCTCTGATTTCAGTGTTCCGACGTCCATCAACATAATTAGGAAAATGCTGCTGAGCAGTCAGAAATATATGCATATATTTAAGTACGTTCAATATTGTTCATCATCCTGCCCTTTCCCAACAATAATTCGAAACCAGATGCAAATTTAATTTTTATTTTGCACATATGATAGGTGAACCTGGTTTACCATGTACACTATGTGATTGATTGGGTAAATTAATTACATGATAGATTAGAGCCAGCAGGGTTTTATTTGCCAGCTACTAGCACGGTAAGGTTATTTATTACTAGTGAAAATTATTGGGCCGTGTGTGGTTATCGTTGTTTGAACCAATTTTGCACAGTTTATCATTTGCAGCACAAAAACCTGTTCCGACTTACGTCATCATCATCCGCAGCATTATCCATAAAACCTATCAGAGCATAGCAAGCCAAGCCGTGCACACGCTTCAGTGCTCACTTTACCGAGAACTCTCCCACACGAGGAAATATTTCCTTGTAGATTCGGATATACCACTTGCTCTTCTGGCCATTGCGCTCGCAATTAAAAAAGTTATACAATAGCATGCCATTAAATGTTGCATAACATGGAGCATTTTGATATAAAATGATTGAAATCAATGGGAATTTCGTTTTACATAAAAATGAAATGAATGCTGGATTATAGTGTGTTAGGTAATCAATAATTGGTACCAGGGTATATTCGGATTCAAACCGGAACGGTGGGAGGGCTACACGGACTGGTAACCTGAAATTATGTTGTCTCGACGCTCGTTAAACGATCATTAAATTTCAAGTTGCATAACATTTTTTTTGCCCTTTGCACATAATACAGTAAATACGCATGTTGATGGAATTTGTAATTTGGGTACATATCCAGTCATATTTTTAGAGTCGCAACAAACAGTACTGATTTCGTTTAGGTCTCAAAATGAAACATTCCATACATCTGACATTTCTACTGCTCGTCGTCAACCTTGTTACATTAACAGTTGGCCAATCTGATGTTAAAATATCTGACGCAATCAGAAAATTACGGAGTCAGTTACGTGACAGAATTTATCCAGCTAATTCCCAAGTGCACGAGTTCATAAAGGACGACCTGTACATTTTGCGATGGCTCCAGCAAAACAATTTCAACCCAGTGAAAACCTTCAATGCCATTATGGACCATTTGAAATGGCGAAATGCGGAAAATATTGACAATATTGATTCAGAAGACTGGTCCCGTGTGAGGGAAGAGTATCCTCAGTTTGTAAATGGAACTGACAGAACTGGTCGACCATTGGCTGAAATGTGGATGTCGGATTGGGACATTAGAAGAGCTTATGTTGGAGGTCAGGGGCGTAAATTGGTGAGATGGGCAACATATTTATTTGAAATGGCTCAGCGGGCGCTGTACAGGACAAGGAGGGAAGGGAATGAAAATGTCACTGGGGTCACGGAAATTGTGGACATGGATGGGTTTAATAGCTGGAAGCACGCTTGTGTTCCATGTAAGTACAGGATTTTAAGAAAAGTAAAATTTGAAGAAGTAAATGTTTTATAATTTATTCATTTAATTTCAAAATACTTAGGTACAGCATTCTTTATCAGTTTGGGTCACCTTTCAAATGACATGTATCCTCAACTTTTTGACAGAAACCATATGGTAAACGGTAAGTACAAAATTTCAAATTGGCCGAAATTTTAAATTTAATTAAATTTGTTAGCCAATAAATAAATCATTTATTATTATTTCCTTTCTTGTGTACAGTGGGGCCTTTATTTCGACAATTTCTGAGTGCCATGGTACGAAATTTCGGATACAACTCGAGAGACGCGCTGAAGCTTTATTCCAGCAGGAGGGAGTGGCTTCCCGCGTTGGAACGGGAAATTGATGAAAGCCAAAGAAGTATACGTTTTGGTGGAACCGTGAAAAGAAGTTGATTGGTTTTGGCAGGCCTTAACCGCACCATGCACTAATTTTAATAAAATAAAACAAATAGTATATTTGCTTGATGACGTAAACGTAATTCATTTTTTACATAACTATATCAAGTTTTGAAAAAGTTATGAGCAATGAGTAATCGTGATATCAAAATTATGTGATTTATTGTCTGGATTTTTCCTGTGCAACTCAAATCATAAGCCATGAATATCGCGGAATAAAATCGGAACTCGTTCCATAGTTCATACGTGCAATAAAACCGGTTCGCTTTTAAAGCCATTTCAAATATAATAAGAGAAATCATAGCAACCGCAGCAAGTAAATAAAATATGTGTTTACTATTTTTTCGTGCATGGTGAAAAATAGCTTTTCTTGGTTTTTATTATGTTCTGCTTCGTGAATTCATTAGCTTTGTTTTCTACCCTACACGTAACCCATAATACGTGTTAATTTTATGATGGGAGGTCGAGAAATAAGAAATATTAAATTTTGGCGACCTTGAAAATTTCATCAGCCCAAAATGAGAACGAAAAGCATTTTTAGAACACAATCAGTCGCAATCCTGCTGTTGCAAAACTCTTTTGCATTTATCTTTTCCATTTTTAAAGATGCGAAAATTCATTCTGCTTGCGTTTCTTGTCGCCTTGGCAAACTCAGTTGTCTTGGCTACAAACCATAGTGACGCCAATACACAACTAAAAATTATCCAATTAAGAGAAACCCTTGGTGGCAAAATTTATCCGAATGGCTCCTTCGTCCACGAGTTCATTAAAGACGACCTGTATATTTTACGGTTTCTGGAGCACAATGCAAACAACGTAACCCAGACAGAAAAGCACTTCATGGATCATATGGCCTGGCGAAATACCGAAAAAATTGATAGCATTCATTTGGAGGACTGGTCTGAATTCCAAAAGCAATATCCCCAATTTCTAAATGGAACTGATAAAGTTGGACGACCTCTGGCCGAGATATGGTTCTCCGACTGGGACATCAAAACTGCAGTTAATAATGGGAAATTGGTTCCACTGGTACGCTGGGCAACATTTTTACTCGAAATGTCGCAAAGGGCGCTATACCAAACGCGAGCAGGGAGCGAAACGAAAAATGTTACTGGTGTTGTGAATATTGTTGACGTGCACGGATTTAATACCAATAAACACGGGTGTATTCCCTGTAAGTAAACCAGTACACTAGATTTCAAAAAATTATCAAAATTGAAAGTCCAAACCAATTTGCATTTTGTTAATTAGGTACACCATTTTTCATTCGAATGGGAGCAATAGCAAATCAGCACTATCCCAAACTTGTGGAACGTACTTACATGATCAATGGTGAGAAACAACACATATCGGTGCTTATACTTATTGTTAGAAGCTCATTTAAAATTTGTGAACTGTTTTGAAATTTAGTGGGCCCTTTTGTTCGCTCATTTTTTGGATTCCTCAGCAACAATGGTCTATACTCAGCCGGTGAGGAATTAAAAATGTACTCGGGTAAAAATGAGTGGTCAGCCGCGCTGGACAAGGAGGTGGACAAAGACCAACGAAGCACTAGATTTGGGGGAACAGTGAAACCACCATAAACACAGCATTTCATAACCAAACTACTTTTACCCAAAATACTTTTCATATTTCGTGAATAAATACTTAAGAAAAAATGAATGCAATAAACATCTTCCAAACTATTCGCAATGTGTCTCGATCAAACTTCCACAGCATGACAAGTCCATTTCCTGCTCACGGAAAGCATAATAAGTAATAATTGAAATTGGGAATCCTCGATATGACATAATTTGCACTATAGGTGTGACGGTACGGAATTTTATTGGCCTTGTGTAAGAACCTCGGAAGACATGACATTTGCACAAAAATGGAAAATCAATATGGGAAACAACATTGTGGTTGGGCTTACATGAAGTATGTAAATACTGATCTATTAAAAGCTATTGCCAATTTCACAATTTGCTGCGATAATTCCAGTGTGGCTAGCCAAATTACACATTGTAAATAGGTTTATAATTTCATGAGCCCTGCGATTGCAACGCGCCTGAATATAAGCAGCATGGTTATTTGTGGCTGGAATATCTGTGCGGTTGACCACAAAATTGATAGTAGCATCTTCCAGCATTAGAAAAATTGCCTTTGGAAGTAATGCCATAATAAAATGTGGTTCCATGTCAACATCCTTGGAATGGAAAAACTAAAATGAGCACATGAACAGGGAAATACAGATAATCAAATGCATTCAATACCACACGCTTCCTGCGACAGCTAGTAAATACGTCAACAGGAAACTAACAGAGATACTTACATTTTGGATCAGTCTTCATCGATAGTTGACAACAACATCATTCGACGGTCAATGAAATTTTAGAAATTGATTTTTTTTGTAAAATACCACATTATTTTTCATATCGGATTTTGCAGGATGTCGTACCGTTGGAGACTCATAACCAGGGGAGCTGGATGTCTCGACTTCGTAATATCACATCAGCCTTTTTTAAATCACCATTACAACAAAATCGTAGGAACAAATTGATTATTTCTGTCAATTTGGAATACACTCTTAGGTTTTCGCTGCCATCGAGTTCCTCGTCTTAGCCACCGTATTCGTTCAAACCCACGTGATAGAAATGGACATTGACGACAATGACGAGATTGTGTATCGGCTTCCCGACAACAATGGATACGGCAGACGTAAACTAATTAAAACCATATAAAATTTGATGTAAGAATTTATTACGGAGCTAATACTAATGTTTATACACGTTTCGGTTTATGTACATTTTCACAGAAAGATTGGCGAAATATAGGATACTACTTTTCCTCCTGGTCACCCTATCCATGATTAAGTGCTGGTTTTCAATCAAACTAATTAAATCAACTAATTGTGTATGTATTGAAACAAACTAACGCATTTCAAATCCTACTGCGGCATGAGGTTGTTTTAGCACAATGTATTCCTTATTTCAATTTTCTCACAGGAAACAGAAATAGAGGATTCACTGGAAATGTGCAGGAGCTGGAGGGTTTTCAACAGCATTTTCATTGTAATTTCCGTGTCGCTAATATTAATGATTCAGCGTGGAGTCGGTGGATGGTACGACATTTGTTTGTTGGTGTGGCGCTGTTCACTCCTACTTCCGGTTCAAATGTACTTAAGGACTCTAAAAACGGACAACGCTGAACGCAGAAGTAGCATTGAAAAAGTCTAACAGAATTTACGTGTGCGATTTTACATAATCATGTCCATTTATTTGGGATCGTATCCACACATTAATGACGCTCTAAAGAGCTAATTTCATAGCTCCCTTGACATTAAATAAACCCTTAGTCATTGAACTTTGTCAGTGAGGCGTAACTTAATGACCATAAATAGGGTTTGGTTAATTAATAAAGTTCAATCTGCATTTACAAATTGCTAGCATATTGGTGCTTTCAATAAATTTCATACAGACATACGACAAACAAGTACATACTTTCGACCTGTCATAAAACGTTTCATATATATAACATGTACACGTCAATGGAAATGGGGATTCACTCTTATTTGCTGTTTACGTAAGCGTTACCACAAATGGCGCATACATTGGTTAGCTGTAAACTTCCATGTCATTACAAAAATAGAACGCACGCACATGGAAGTACAAACAGTAATACATTTAACGTTGCATACATCAATGCAAGCGTTTAGAAATATGTCAACATGATGACTATCCATACATATTTTAAACTATGTCAGATTCACTAAAGCAAGTAGCCACTTCTCAAATGGCGTTTCTACAAAACTGTGTTAAGTAAGTTAATTAGACGAATAATTGATTTCCCATTTTCTTTGAAAATGACGGCGGAACGACGGGGAATAATTTCAAGAGGAACTGCATTTGCTGACTTGGTACCTGCGTTACAAAACTAGAAGCATGGTACGCTGCAATTATACAGTATAAAAGTTTATGGGATTGTTTCTTAGGTTTTAGCCGCAGTCGAGTTCGTGGCATTCGCTACCGTATTATTACTGACGTTTGTCGTTGATATGGACATTGGCGACCATGGTGAATTTCTGTACCAGAAAGCGGACAAAAAAGGTAAAGCTTGAAGTAAAACATTTTTAAGCATTTTACAAAATACACCAAACATGCATTAATGTTTTATTACGTTTTCTGTAACCCCGTTCTCAGGCAGGCTGTTGAAATTTCGGATATCCGTGTACTTTTTGGCTGTCCAAGCCATCCTTAAAATCCTGCTTTCCATCTTCCATATTCATGGGACAAATTACGTAAGCGATTCAAGAGGCTTAGTAGTACAAATTCTGCTCATTCGGCGCTTTATAATATTTTATTTTGCCGTTTGTGTAGGGAAAAGAGCTGAAAGATACATTAGAACTGTGCCGGCGCTGGAGAGTTTTCAATGGCATGTTGATAGCAATTTCGACTGTGCTAATTTTATGTGTTCCTGATGGGCTGCTCGGATGGTGGTACCAGTTTATTATTGCCTGGCGTTTTATAATTTTCATACCAGTCGACTGTCATATTAGGGCGCTCAAGAGGAGCGTAATTACTCGTCCTGATAATTGCTGTGAAATACTATGTTTTTAATAAATAAACTGTTTTGAAATTAATGATAATTATTATTTTTTAAGATTAGAAGAATTATTCAAACTGAACTAAATTTTGTAATTACAACATGGAACAGAGTGAACATGTGTCGAAATTAATAGTTCATATTGTGGTTTGGTTTAATAAAATTGTTATTTTTGCTGGTAGAAGTACCGCAAGACCTCAAGAATGAAAGCAATGAGAGCAATCAAAATACCACCAAAACCAATCACAAAACCTACTGACATTACCTCTCCACTCCAGTCGGCTATATTGTAGTCACCAATTCTAAAATTTTCTACCCCGCCAATGCGATGCAACTTTGTCCACCAATTTAATATTCCAGTCGACGCAAGTGCCAATATTCTTTTTTGCTTCTGCGCAGGTATGACACCAGAGAATCGAAATCCTATAAAATATTTTCCCATGGTTTCCTGTCCTATTTCAATTCGTACATTCTCAATTCTTTTTTGTCTTACCAGCGTCTTCGCAAAGGAAATACACTCATGTTCCTGCAACGCTAGCGCTACTTTATTGCACCCTGCAAGTTTTTCTTCAAGTTGCTTTTCCTCGTGCAATCGCGTTTCTAGTGCAAACCTGTTCTTGTGGTCTATGTCATCAAACCGTTTGGGACTACGATAATTGAAGCTGACATAGTCCCTTGTCTCCTGCAATGTATGTGATGAGTTGGATAATTTTTTAAGTTGCTTCAAATAAGATGTTTCCTTTATATCGAAGTAATGAGAGTGTAGATTGTTGGCATACATTGAGATCTCAGTGGACCAGTTGTATATTTGATAATACTTTGTTGCTTGGATCCACCCATCCTCTGATTCGTATATTATAGTAGGATCTAGTGTATGGTGAATTCCAGTTTCCCTAAATTCTCGCAGTTGGCTGTATATCGTAAATCCTTTTTCGAGCAAGTGTCCGAATGTTTGATGCGACAACGGTTTCTTTAATGCCACTATGCTGCTCAGCAGAACTCTACAATACAGGATGGCCCCAAATACAAACAAATAGGATATCAGTTTGTTACCTCCGATACCATTCAAACGACATGTCAATGCAACCGCCATGCTCAATATATATGAACCCATTTTGACATTGCCAGTGATCGTGGATTTTCCTCTAAATCCCGCAAACCAAAGATATGTGAAGCCAATTGCTGTAAAACCAATGGTCCACTTCATATTAAAGGGAACCACAAAATTATCCCAGAAATGATGTTCTACTTTAGAACAACTCAGAAATTTCAAATTTGTGCTTTCGTCCTCAATGACAAGTGTGAACGCTCGTGTTAGCTCAGGATCCAACGTTGTCTCTATCAAAACCTTTCCAGCAAATATTTTGTCAAAGTCACGAATCCACGTTTCTCGGTAGCAGGTGTATTTGCAGATATGAAGGCTTGAATTACCTATGGCGTAATACAAAGTATTCAGAATACCTTGTGCTTCTGATTCTACAACTGTAGTGTCGTCCAACATTGTCCAGACATTGGATCCCAGTTCAGGTAACCGGTTGTCACGAATGGAAGGTTCCAACTTACGAGTTGTGTTATAGATGAAGTCCATGTCGAATCTTATAACCCAGTGCTGCAAGTCTGCATCATTTGAGGAGCCAAATTCCGTAATGATTTGGATATCAAGCTGCTTCCAATCCTTCAAGCTGACGTATATTATTTCCTGAATCGTATTTATAGAAACTCCTGAGCAGCAGAGACAGATTCTGAAAACCTGAACCTCTTTTAAGTTCTCGCATTCGGATACCGTCATAAACTGGTTTAAGGCTGATGTGGTGCCGTCGTCAAAGTAATACTCTGAGACACCAGCAATCCATTCGACGATCATCATTTTGTCCAGATCCTGACAGGATGTATACAACATGTTGAATTGCGCTGTTGAAGGCATTGCATATATTGATGTTTTGAAATGTGTCGAATGGTCAATTTTCATGTATTCACTATACAGGGATGTTGTTTTACAGACGGTGACGTCTATACACCATACATGCGGATAGTGTACAGCGTCAAGTGGAATCTGATCGTATGGGTCGAATCGGTATGTTGGCGATTCAAACATGAATTGCGGTGGTGAGATTCCAAGTTCCACTTCACAGCTCCAAGGTTTTGAGTTGAGCACAAAGAGCTTATGAACAATTTTTGTACAGTAGACATCGTGGAAAAATCCGTGATAACTGCAGAGAAGATACTTTGAGAAATTCCGTACTCCTGTAAATTTGGAATTCGTGGTGATTGGTTTGTAAGAGCTTGGAACCCAGAATATGTACTCAAATGAAGTGGAGAAATCCCTAAGACGCGTCAGCGCCAGGTCCCAAATTAGAACCGGAAAGTTGTCGGGAAGTTTGAGATTTCTGGTTTGGAAATTGTTCAGGTGTATAAAGCAGAACGATTTTACAAATGGTTTCAGAATGTCTGCCAAGTCAACTGTATCTTTTTGGCTGACTGATAAGGTGTCGAATTTGTGGGGAAGGTAGGTTTTGAGAAAGGTGATGGAATTGGGATTGGTGTGCCTATCAATTATTGGTCGTCGACAGGTGACGGAGAGAATCAGAAAGCTTGAAATCAAAAGGTATTCCGGAATTATGGCCATATTTTCGAATTGCAAAACTTTTCGTTGTGCCAAAAACTTTCAATACGGTATATATATATATATATATATATATAATTTTGAGAGTCCGATTTTGGGTTATTTCTATTAAGACGACGATGATTCAAATAAAGCTGTAAAACATTGCGTTATTTTCTGTTCCAATAGTTTGATTTACAACCATTAGCGAACAATCACCGTTTAACTGACAACTTCAAGTCTGTCAAAAGTACTTACCAAAGAAATGGTTACGAATTCAAATAATAATCATCACAGAGTCTTGAATTTGAGTATGCAAAGCTTCTTCAAGAAGCAAATTAAAATAGTTACGCTATACTATTTGCAATACCCTTCAAATATGGCTGGATGGTTAGCTAAGCTTTGAATAATCAAGAGCGTGAACTGGAGCAGGGATATCCACTATTTTCATTGGACTTTGAAATGGATAGATTGTTTGACAAGGACTCACATTTGACAGTTCCATACTCCAATATGTGGGCTCCCAATTTAGCGTGTATTTTGTGTGAGGCATAGTTATTCTTTCATTGCCCCGTAATCAAATCCCCAAACATAAAAAGAAGCAAGGTGAGAAAGGTGAGGCGAGAGAGAGGCAGCAAGGAGGCAGAAAAAGCGTCCTGGTCTCAAGATAACCATTCCACTCTTCACTCTTCTCTACCCATCTCGAAGGCAAGCATCTCTTGTCCTCGTCCTCTCTGCGGTTTGGCAGAGTTCTTATCTTTTCCAGAATCTCACGGAGATTCCATCATAAACTTAATTTCTCTCGGAGTTCCCGAGTTTATCTTTTCCCTTCTCCTGTTCAGTTAGGAATATTGTTAACGTTGAACAGTAATCAATAATCAATTAGTATTCTTATTAATTGTTAATCTACGGGTAAATAGTAGTGACATTAAAAGTCAACCGTACCTAATATAAACTCTCGTCACCACCTCAGACTATTTCTTTCTTGTGGCACTGTTAAAGTTGATTCTCATCAAATCAATCATCAAATAACGCTGTGAACCCCGACCCCATCTGAAACTACGCCATCATTAACCACTAGCTATTGCCCCCGTCAATTCTTCCCAGTCGCCCCGGCTCCTCTAGTGAAAAGGGTCCCGACAAAAGTGGTGGAGGCGCCTTCAAGATCCTGAACTAATCATCAGTCACGTTCCAGCCCATCAGTCACGTTCCAGCTCATCAGTCACATTCCAGCTCATCAGTCACGTTCCAGCTCATCAGTCACGTTCCAGCTCATCAGTTATCCAGTGTCCTCATCATACTCATCAGTTTGGTAGTGTGGTAAAAATAAAATTATCAATATTTCTATCCATTTAATGTTAAAAAATGTATAAAAAAGTACCTAATGTGTGTGTATTTATTTTCCCTGCCACCACCACCAATAACGCTCCGAAATAATTATTTTTAGGGACCCCCCCTTGCCAGAAAATCGTTAAACAGTAGTTAAACTGTCAGTACTACGTAGTCTTCGCTATTTTTCAAATTTTCTGTGAATTTTAATCAGTCAAAATTCAAGTTTTTGTGAGTAAATTATTTTTTTCTCAGTAGAGGTGGTGGTCAGTGGTCTCGCTCCTCGCGAGTTTTTCTCAAATTTTTCCAGTTAAAATAATAATTAATTGGAGGGGATAGTAATAATCCCATTCTCTGTTCAATTTTTAAGAACAGTGTCAGTCAAAGTCAGTTTTTTGATAAAATTACTCCATTTAACTGACAATTAAGTGGAGGTGGAGATTTTTCTTTCTCGTTGTTATGTTCTGTAGTAAAGAACAGTAAAAGTCATCTTTTCATTTCTGGTTCTTTAAATTAATAAAATTTAACAAAAAAAAATGTCGTCTACTCCAGATCCCAATTTATTTATTATTCACTACAGAATAATTAGTGAAAGTAAAAAACAGATAATTCTTCTCAAGAAAACCTCCCCCAACTCTCAGTTTTCCTTATACCACCCCGTAATTGTACAAAATTGGGAATTATTACATGGTACATGGACACAGACTTCTGTCCAACATTTTCCAAGTCCACCTGAGGCTAATAATTAAAAATTTAGCTAAAAAATAGCAAATCTCAATCTGCCCCAATAAATAATTTTCAGTCAGTAGCAACTGTGACTTTGATTAAGTTTAAAGAATCATCAAAGCAAATAATTATAAATTAAAATACAACATTTTGGTGAAAAATATGTACTCATTTTGTCTCCTTTTCACCCTCCAGTTTTCTCAACAGTAGTGAATCCTCCCAGCCAGTCTCTCCCCACCTGGAATCATCTGTCATCATCATGTCGGTCGACGGTCAAGGACAGGTCATCGCGCAGGATGGTATGGAGAATATCAATAAAGATAATGATGATAATGTTGGGAATAATGCAAATCGGGCTAACGCACCAGTAATTAATAATGCACCTCAAAACTATCCACCTCAGAACCCCACGGTTCCTGTAAATCTCCCAGACGCTCTTCGTCTCATACGTTCATACAATGGCAGAACAGACATCAAAGAATGGCTCGGTCGTTTTCAAACTGATTTAGCTGCGTTTTCAATCAGTTTCAAATATGCAGTCCTCAGCTTAGACAGATTTTTTGTCGACGATGCTCTAAATTGGTGGACAAGTGTGTCCCACAATTACAACTTAGACATAAATGAGGATGAAGCTTTCTTCCAGCATGCATGGGTTGATATCATGGAAGATCTTAAAGTATTTTTTGATCATTCTTCGCTTTTAGAAATGCATAAGCAAGAGAACAAGAAAATTGTCTTTAAAGTTGGTGATGACCCCCAGCAGTACGTCACTAAAAAGTTGTCAATTCTCATGCAGATCAATAAAGACATGAAAGGTGATCAAGTCATAAGTCAATTAGTAAAGGGTCTCCCAGTTTCTCTTCGTCTTCAATTTTCCTCTCAAGAAATAGAAAATATTTCTCAATTTTTAAAGCGACTCAGAAAGTATGCTCAAGTTTTGCAAGAAGAGAAAGAAAGAAAAGCTGCAAATTCTCAAAATAGTGGAAATGGCAAATCATCATCTTCATCAGCATCCCCTGGGAACCTGCAAGCAATGCAGAACCCCACGTCTTCTAAGCCACCACAGAAACGCTATGTTTGTTTTCTGTGTAATAGCCCAGACCACTTCAAACCTGATTGTCCTAGATACAAAGGACCTAAAAATCCCACCCATCAAAATAATCCCACCTCGGGACAACAGAATGTAGCATCTGGCCAGAAGCCAACGGACTTTCGTCCTAATTCTACAAATAGAGGGCAAAGCCCAGCTAATTATCATAATAATTTTCCTTTTGTAGTGAGTGCCATTAACCCATGGCAGTATAGCATGATGCCACCTCCAATGCCAGTCACTCATTCATATCCGCATCCAATCCCAAGAAATGAATATTTTCCTTCCCATTTCGTGTATCAGCAAGGTGGACAACCACCTCAAAATTTTCCAAGTAATGCACCTAATCATAATCTCTTACAGATTAGTGAGTGTGTTGATCCCAACGCTCAACCAAATGAGCAGGGAAACGAGTAGAGCTGCAGTTGCGGGACTGTAGCAAGCCTCAAGTAGAATATGATAATTCATTTGTAAATTTTTTCCCTTTCCATTACAAATATCTTACTCGTCCTACGTCTTTGTACAATCGAGTTGAACATTTAAATTTTTTAAGCTCTTTTCCTAAATTAATGCAAGAAGTTAAAAGCAGTGTAAATAATAGTAATAATTCTCCTTCTGTAAATATACAAGAAAACCCTCAAATTATCCATTCTTCAGTACCTGAAGTACTGAATTCTCAGTTAGTTTCTCCTGTTCCCATTTGCACATTGGAGCACGATGCTTGTTCAGAAGCAGCTACGTGTGCCACCGTCAACTTTACCGAGTTGAACGGCCGTCTTTATCCGGTTTACTTTAATAACAAGAAGCATAAGCGTGTTATTTTACAGTGGCCTGTTCTTATAAATAATGAATCTATTTCAGCACTCATCGATACTGGTGCAACCATCAGTGCGATGAACCCCTCGATTCTTTCCAATTTTCCTTCAAATCTTTTTCGACGTTCACGCATTGAACCATTTTCCATAAATCTTTCAGTCGATGATAATCAACAGTTTACGGTAGAGGAACAAGTTGAACTTGTAGTATCCGTTGATAATGTAGAATTCCTCTGGCTTTTTTATCTAGTCCCTTCTCTTTCAAATGAATTAGTTCTTGGTATGGATTGGCTTACAGCCATGCATGTGAGCATTTGTTGCAATTCACGCACAATCACAATAAAAAAGAATATAGTTTCTCACGTTGCCCCATCCACACCAAAGCCTTCAATTACCAAGGCATACCAGCCTATCTATCCCTCACTTTCTGAATTCGATGAAAATGAGTCTTGTCTTTCTGATTTCAATCAATTAAATTTTTCAATCTTTTCGGATGATGAATCAAGTCATTTTATTCCACCAGGGAATGTCAGTTGTACAAATGCAACTGTTTCTTCTTCAAAAAATCTTTTTTCTCTTTTCGCAAGAAAACCCACCGTCATCCCTCCCAGATCAATGTCCAAACTTAAATTACGGACAAATAAGAAATTTTCTGGCGATGTTATCCTGTTTCCTTCAACGTCTACTGAAGCTTTAAAGCATGTAGCAATCGGTTCTTCTATAATTTCTGTAAAAGACGGAAATGCATCAACATTTGTCTTGAATCCTACTCATAGGCCCATCCTTTTAAGGCAAAGCTTACTCATTGGTGCATGTCATGTATATAGCAATGATGAAGTCTTGTGTGATGTTGACGAAATAGTCAACACAAATAACTCTGAAAATCTCTCAAAAATAAATGAGAGTTCTAATTCTAATCTCAATCGTCTTCTTTCACATTTCAAATTCGGTGACAACCTTTCCTTTTCCCAAAAAGAATCTTTTGTAGAATTAATTAAGAAATTTCAGTCAATTTTCTCTTTTCCCGAAAATCCTCAAATTGGGAATTGTCCTTTCGTTAAGCACGAAATAGATACCGGTGATGCTCATCCTATAAAGCAGCGTCCCTATAGAGTTTCCTTTCATGAAAGAAATGTTATCAATGAACAAGTTGATCAACTCTTAAAGAAAGATTTAATCGAACCTTCCTCTTCTCCATGGTCTTCTCCCGTAGTTCTCGTCAAGAAACCCAATGGTGGTATACGATTCTGTGTAGATTATCGAAAGTTAAATGCAGTCACTAAAAAAGACAGTTATCCCCTCCCACGTATCGATGATACTCTTGACCAGTTACGTGGTGCTAAATTTTTCTCTACTCTTGATTGCGATCAAGCCTATTATCAAGTGTCGATGGAAGAGAACAGCAAAGAAAAAACAAGCTTTATTACCCCAGACGGCTTGTATCAATTTAAAGTTTTACCTTTTGGTCTCTCAAATAGCCCCTTGACTTTTCAAAGACTAATTGATAGTATACTTGGTAGACTTAAATGGTCAATTGCTTTAGTCTATATGGATGATATAGTCTGTTTTTCTAGAACTTTCGAGGAACATATAAAAAACCTTGAATGTATATTCACCGCTCTTTCAAAATCTGGTTTAAAATTACAAGCAACCAAATGTTCTTTTGGCTTCTCCAAGCTCAAGTATCTTGGTCATATCATATCGCAGAACGGTGTAGAGGTAGACCCCGAGAAAGTTCGTGCTGTAAAAAGTTTTCCGACTCCTAAAAAAGTAAAAGACATTCAATCCTTTGTAGCCCTTTGTGGTTACTATCGTCGTTTCATTCCCCACTTTGCTCGTGTTTCACGTCCCCTTGTTTCTTTAACGTGCAAAGATGTTCCTTTCCTTTGGGATGAAAAAGCCCAAAATTCTTTTCAAAAATTAAAAGATCTTCTTTCTTCAACCATTGTATTAGGTTACCCCGATGAATTTTCCCCCACAGAAATTCATTGCGATGGATCTGGTCTTGGTCTCGGATGTACTTTAGTACAAATCCAAAATGATCAAGAAAGAGTAATTGCGTATGCTTCTCGATCTCTTAAAAAGCATGAACAAAATTATTCCAGTACAGATTTGGAATGCTTAGCTGTCCTTTTCAGCATCCAAAAATTTCGTCCCTATTTATTCGGTAGAAAATTTAAAGTCATAACCGATCACAAAGCACTGTGTGATTTGATAAATTTTAAAGATCCCCATGGGCGAGCTGCCCGATGGTCAATGGCACTTCAGCCGTATGATTTCGAAGTGGTGCACAAAAGCGGCAGAAAACACGCTGACGCCGACGGTCTTAGTCGAAATGTTGCTCCTCCTTCCCCTAAAGATCCGGAAATTTTCTCAAAAGCTCCGGATGAAATTGATTTTCTTTCCTCTATCCTTGATAAAAAACTTTTTTCTCTCTGCGCTTTGCAGTGTGAAGCTTACGATACTTTGCAATACGCAGATCCCAAGCTTCGTCCCATAATTGATAGTCTCATCGCTCTTGATGAGAACCCCGATAATGATACCCCCATTAAAAAATCCCAGTTAAAGGATTACAATCTTGAAGCGAATATCCTCTATCGCGCAAGTTATGACCCCGACGGTCGTCTTTGGCGACTTGTTGTCCCCGATGTCTTACGAAAAGACCTCCTTAAAGAGATCCACGAGCAAGATGCTTCTCATCTTGGGCTCGAGAAAACGTGGACATTATTAAAAGAACGATATTATTGGCCCCGTATGTTTAAGGCCGTGCATGAGTTCTGTAGAAGTTGCAAAACGTGCCAGTTATACAACAGGCGCAGTGGTCCAAATCCAGGTCCGTTACAACCTATCCCTCCTCCTAAAACTCCCTTTTATCGCGTAGGCGTTGATTTCGTTGGTCCTTACCCTATCACTTGGCCCAAACGAAATACCTGCGTGCTAACTGTTATTGACCATTTGACTAGATATTTAGAGGCATTCCCCTGCAAAGGTGAAACCACAGCAGAAGCAATATCGGTCTTACGTGACCAAATTTTTAAAAAACATTCCATTCCCAAAGAGATCCTTATTGATCAAGGGTCCTGTTTCAGTGCAAAATAGTTTCAAGATTTTTGCAAGTCATATCACATTAAATTACGATTTTGTTCCACCGCACACCCTGAAACTAACGCAGTGTGCGAGAGATCACATGACATTTTCCAAAGAAGCATGGGCAAAAAGCTCATGAAGAAAGAAAATGAATGGGATAAGCATGTCCCTGAAATTGTCTTTTCATATAATATTACCATTCATAGAATCATAAAAATGAGTCCCTTCTTTGCTCTTTTCGGTCGTGATCCCAGAATTCCAAGTGATAACTTGAACCCCATTTCCCTCCAGTACTTGGATGGTAAAAATCCAAATTTCTCTCGAGATAATGCACGCTCTGCTGCCCAAATTGCAAGACTAAATACTATTGAAGCTCAAAAGAAAGCCAAAATAGCGTTTGACAAACATCATCCAGAGTTAACATTAAATGTTGGTGATTTTGTTTGCATTAAAGTGAGTCAAAGAGTCAAAGGAAAAGTCCAAAAGTGGCAACCACGTTGGATAGGCCCATTTGAGGTCAGAAAACAAACTGGCCCCATAACTTATCAAGTTGTTGATGTCAGACCCCTTAACGAGCGACCAGCTCACGGTAAAAATGTCAGGCTAGTCAGTACTCGCGAGCTAAAACGCTGGTACGATGACTACGGTGACAATGACCCAGCAACGGATTACGCAAGTCTTCAATTTTCATCTCCTTCCGACTCAGAGTCTGATTTTGAAGCACCCACAATTTCCTCCTTTTCACGTGTAAATAGTGTGAAGAATGTACATAGCAAAAAATCTAGTAAATTAAGTAAGTCGAGAAGTTCCGCTTCTCGTAAAAGTAAAATTTCTAACAGTTTAAGTAGTCTAAATTCGGATAGTGATTCCGAAGGAGACGATTCAGTCTTCAATTCTAGCAAGTCAGGTCATACTATAATTGACGCTAGAAGTCCCCGTTTCTCTACTCCTTCAAGTTCTCCAGTTTCGGTAATAAATTATCATTTTAATGTTTCTCCTAATCTGCCGGGAAACCCGCAACCTGGTAGATCAAGCTCTTTTTCCCTTCCGTCTACTAGTAGAAGTAGCGTTTCTATAAATCCCGAACCCTTCCTCCCTCCTGTCACCGAAAGTGAAGTTGACCAATCTGAGTCAGAACCAGATCGTAGGTCAAAGCGTACACGAAAACCCGTTTCGCGTTATTCCCCTTCTCCTTTCAGGTCTTCACAGTCAAAATCGGTGGGGAGACGACCAAAGTCTTCAAAATCGCGAGGAGGAAGCGATTCATAAAAGATTCTCAAGTTACCCCTGTGTTTATTTATATAAAAATATAGTTGTGCTAATTTTCGTCGTACGACGTTCTTCTTTTTTTTCTTTCAGGTTTACTATCTCAGTTAAACCCAATGGATACCATACGCGAAGAGTCTGAGGATGATCTCCTTCGTTTTAATGGCGACGACGACGTCTCCATGGTAGCTCCTCCGTCAGAACAGGAAGACGAAATTTTGGCTCCCTCGGCAGACGAGTGCGCCTCTGAAATGGCATCCATGTCATTACAGGATATGGTCGAGTCAGCTCGAAGGGCCCGTGCTTTGTCGTCATCTTCCTCCGCTCCCGTCCAAGCGTCATTCTCTTCAGCTCCAGTTCCGGTTGCAAGTCTTCAAGCGTCAAGTCTCCCAGCGTCAAATCTCCAGGCGTCTATGGAAGTCGCTGCTAGAGTAGAACTCCCTTCAACCTCATCAGGACCTCGCGCTCGGTCTCCAATCTCTCGAGTTCTCCGGAATCCGCGTGCAGATCCGTGTCGTCTCGCCACAACTCTCAAAGCTTCAAAGCCAAAAAATAAAAATCGTAACGCTAGGCCCCGTCCAGTCCCATTAATGTCAATTCCCTTTGACCCACAAGCTTTCCAACCTCCCCCAAATTTCGCTCCCCGGTTGTCAAAAGCCCAAATTTACCGTGCTCTTGGCCCGGATGGCAGATGGGCCCCCATCTGTTTCCGGTGCCAAAGGCTGTACCATTTACATTACAATTGTCCTTTCTTTCCTCCTCCTCCAAAGTAGAGGACCAGTTCTTTTTTCTTTTTTCGTTATTTTTCTTTTTAATTAAATAACGGCGAAGTTGTGGGCTCCCAATTTAGCGTGTATTTTGTGTGAGGCATAGTTATTCTTTCATTGCCCCGTAATCAAATCCCCAAACATAAAAAGAAGCAAGGTGAGAAAGGTGAGGCGAGAGAGAGGCAGCAAGGAGGCAGAAAAAGCGTCCTGGTCTCAAGATAACCATTCCACTCTTCACTCTTCTCTACCCATCTCGAAGGCAAGCATCTCTTGTCCTCGTCCTCTCTGCGGTTTGGCAGAGTTCTTATCTTTTCCAGAATCTCACGGAGATTCCATCATAAACTTAATTTCTCTCGGAGTTCCCGAGTTTATCTTTTCCCTTCTCCTGTTCAGTTAGGAATATTGTTAACGTTGAACAGTAATCATTAATCAATTAGTATTCTTATTAATTGTTAATCTACGGGTAAATAGTAGTGACATTAAAAGTCAACCGTACCTAATATAAACTCTCGTCACCACCTCAGACTATTTCTTTCTTGTGGCACTGTTAAAGTTGATTCTCATCAAATCAATCATCAAATAACGCTGTGAACCCCGACCCCATCTGAAACTACGCCATCATTAACCACTAGCTATTGCCCCCGTCAATTCTTCCCAGTCGCCCCGGCTCCTCTAGTGAAAAGGGTCCCGACAAATATAATTAATAAATTTTGTTTTTCGATGGAAGCGCAAATAGCACTTTGAAATCATAATTGTTCGGTGATTAATCAAATGGACTTCACAATATACATTTGCAACTTTCCATGAAACGGTCCGCACACAGAAAGACGTTCCCATTAACAATTATAATTGCTTTTTGAATATACAGCGCGACAATGTTTCTGATCCTATCGACATCGACAACCATCACAATGATTACTTTATTTTTTGTACCCATGTGTATGTCGGTAGATAATACAAATGGGCTGGAAAGCGGACTTAAAATTTCCAACTTCAGCAGCCATTTCTCGGAGGCAATTGGCAAGTTTTTAAAGACAAAGCCCGGCGTGAACATAGTCGATGTACTGACCCCGTTTGCATTAGAAAACTGTTTCGTTCATGTCACGAATTTCAAGAGCAGGGATATTTATCCAGCTCCCCAGCATCCCATTGTAAATCGTCATCTTTGGCTGCACAAGATAGATTATGACTACCACTGGGCGTGTACAAGCAGAATAGAAAATACATATGAAATAAATAACAATTCAAAGTACGCGATATACAAATCTGACGGTTCTGACTCGGACGTATTCTGCACAAAACTAAAACGCGACCTTTACGTTCTCAATTCCAAAACTTGGACCTGTGAGTTAGAGCTTGGAATCACTCCACCAGAATTTATGTTGAGTTACGAGACAGATTCAGCTCATTTTAAATGTGACGATTATCCCGGCACTTGGAATCTACATACTGAATTCCGACGTAATTTGATACCCGGGGAGTCAGAGATTCGTGGTCCGCCTGAACATCTGAAAAATATAAGCAATCATATTACGTCAAAAGCTGTCATCAACATAATTTACATGGATGAAGAATTTCCGATGACCAATGAGAAGATCGCTTACTGGATCACACTCTTTCTGCAGCAAAAATGGGTATCAAGTTACACGGCACTTGACGTATTTGTATTTGTTGAGGACCACAGGCAATATCAAACGTTATTAATTCCAGTCTTACAGAGTAACGATTTGACGGTTACCAATTTCGTACGACTTCGCATCCAATTTACCAAATATTACACAACGACGGTGGAATGGGAATATATGAATGTTTCCAAGTTATACGAAATCGGATTTCCCACCAGCTTGGAAAGGCTTCAATTGCAGCTTGAGTCTACAATAAGCCAACCTTACAGATCGACACGAAATTTTGAGGATTACCATAAACTATGCTCGTTACCATCAAAGGGACCGCAGACTTGGACAATGTACGATAACAATTCTACACTGAATTCCCAAGCCATTGCATACATGTATGTTTTGTATCACTTGATGGGGAACTACAGCTATAATCGCGATAGGTATGGACAACGATGTAATCCATCCAATCAACTAAAACGATACAGCGGAAGAAATTACGGTAATCCATTCCTGGTTCGAATTATTATCGATTCGGAGTTGAATTTCTCAATGAAAGGTCACTATACAATTCTAATTGAGGATGAAAATACAAATATGAAATTCGTCAGCTGCGACAAACCCTTTATTGAAGGTCTAGCGTTTTACGAGTTGGTCAATGTATTTGATCGATACACATGGCTTATCATTCTTATTACATTGGCCGTCCAGTCGTCAGTATTACTGTTTGGCAACAAAGCAGATATCCAATGTTACCTTCAGAATCTCTGGTCGCTTGGTTCAATAATCCTTGAGCAAGGCACAAATCTTGATCGATTTCAAAAAGGAAAAAATTCCTTGCTCATGTTTGTTATGATGTCCATAGTAATTAGCAATGGGTACAAAAGCACAAATATCTACAACATGGTAGCGCCAAGAATGCGTATTCCTTATCACACTTTTGATCAGCTGGTTGACAACAACTTCTCGATTTACACTCGACTTGCTGAATACCATGTTAGCAAAGAGCAGTACAAAAGTCGATTGGTAGTAGATTCTCAGAGAGAGTACACCGGAGCTGCTGATTACTATTACAACTTTACATTTCTGTCAGAGCTTCAGAATTATTACGACGCTATACGAAAGCTTAACGACAGTTTCGTTCAAGCTGATATGTCTAAAGTTATGAAGTCTGTGTTGATACAGCGGGAAATAAAATTACGAATTGTTCAGGAACTGCTACCATGGAAATGGGATGCAAGTTTGAATAAACGTAAGCAAGCTGACATTGTGCCTGATGTGATCAACGACGATCAAGGTCGACTTAAACAAAAGCTTGGAAACTGTTCCAAAGTTGCGGTAGCGCTGCCTCAGTATCAATGCTTGGAATTCGCAAAGTCTGTTGTAAGTCAAAACAAACGTGCGCCGGTGGACATTGGGAAGGAGTCCCTGGGTAAGTATGTCATCGGTTTCTATTTCTACGGAATTGTCCCACAGCCCATTCAAAAGAGGATCGGGCTGTTGCCGTCTTCGGGAATTATGGAATGGTGGTCAAATATGTACCGTGACGACACATTTTATGTGGAGGCCGGACCCATGGCTTCGCCGGGAATGGACGGGAATATACTGCTGGTGTTCATATTCGTTGGTTTTGGGCTGGGCATTTCATTGATTCAGTTTGTAGTCGAAAATGTATTGTACTGGAGGCAGGATATTTGGGATATTGGAAAGCTGACAGTATTGGACTTAATTGTTGTACGGCTGATAAAGTGCTGTAAAGTTAATAAAGTTATGCAATTATGAATTCTGAGACACACGAAGAAGATATCCTGGTACAATTGTTTCCGGGTTTCATGCATCAAACATATTTTTAATTCATAATTAAAATGACATCATGCGCATTTTCGCATATCAAATTGCCAACAATTAAAAATTTCGAAAAACAAAATATTCTATATAAATATATAATTACCAAATAATTATAATGTTTAATCATACGGGATGCGTTCAGTATTTTATGTTATATACCAAATGCTTAAATACTAAACGTCTAACGAAATAATGTATTCTCAAACAAATACAATAAACATGTTCGATAAAATGTGAAATCAAGTCAATGTTTATTTCTGGTAGCTACTATTTTCACTGCATCTCTCTCATGCAAAACCGTACCGGAGCATTTCGGCTTTGTGAGAATCAATAACATAGTTTCTGCAAAATTAATAGCATTTTCAATCGTGAACCAATGTGAGCATTTGTTGTGTTTTACAATCGCGACGATATTAATATACAGCCGCGGAACTTTCTGACAAACATTTTTAATTATTTAGTGTTCGATCTTTCCATGACATGAGTGTTTTGTGGAGCGTTTTCTACATAGCTTACTTCCGTTGGAGCAGAATGGAGAAGTTTTGTTGTTCTTGTCCGTATTTGCCTATAACGCACTTGTTCTAATTTGTTAACATACGTTTGAAATGCTCTTCAAATCACATTAACTTTAAGAATAATTCAGGCCGGGCTTCCATAACGAATATTAAATGTAAACAAACTGACGAAATGATAAGTGGTGGGACTAACTTGTATACAAGGTTGTGTGGATTTCGATGGATCCCAAGAACAATTTAACTTTTCGACTCATTTATTACACAGCGCATCTGGATGGTCGGTATAAATCATTCGACTGGAATTTTGATGGATTGCAATGCCAAGATGGCATACAAAATGGCTTACGTCATGACTCTGTCATTTCTGTTAGTCTCGGCATATCCAAGGGATATGTTAAAAAACTGGGAATCTCCCGAGTTTCTCAAAACGTACCTTCCGTACAGGTACGACCCCAACCACAAATACATGAAGGCGGCGGATCTCTCCTCTCTTATCAATCCATTTGCCAACGGGTTTTGCTTGGTCGTCATATCCAATTTCCAAGGCCGAGATCTTGAAGTCCCCACCAACTTTCCGGGGCTTGTATGGGATCTCATTCTAAAGTCCCTTACCGGCCTGGAGATTTCAGCAAAATATGTCTTTTGGGTTCCGAGTTCCTACAAATCATCACTGTACAACTGGGACTTTACAGGAATCCGAAATATTTCCAAGTACTTGCTGTGCAGTACTCCAGGCTTTCGTCACGATGTGTACTGTTCGAAAATTGCTCGTCGGGCATTCGTCTTAAACACGAGACCGTGGAATTGCGAAGTAGAAATTGGAATCTCGCCACCTACATTCATGTTTGAATCTCAAAGGGGTCGGACGTATCAAAGTCTGATAGAAGCTTACCACTATCCTCATGTATGGTGCAGAAATACTAAAGTCTGTCGGCTGAGATTCCTCTATCCAGGACGGGATCACCCTAAAATTGAATATGCGACTGTCTTTAAGTCATCTGTTCACTCGCTACCGTCCATAGCCGACCTTACCGTTCTCTATTTAAACGACGCAAACCTCACTGATGATGAAATGTACACCTGGATACTGGCCGTATCGGAATACAACTTTGACGGCTTCTCAGCAACGGCCAATGTATTTGCGATCGCGGAAGTAACAAAACTTCAACAAACCGTAAATGTTGTAGATTTCTTTCTTGACCAATCAGCAAACCTAGTTCAGACTGTCAGGTCATTGGATTTTCACATTTGGAAACATTTGAATATTCAGCATATTACTCAGATTGCATACCAAAGCCATAACGACTTCGGCCACTTCAGGATAAAATTCAATTTGCACTTTGGATACAAGCTGACTAGGAATATTGAGAAGCCCATTCAAACTTGCTGGTTACCCAAAAAGGGTTCCAATTTCCGGTCAAAACTTGATAATATATCTGTACTAAATCAACAAACATTCGGGTACTTAAATGTATTGCATTCTATAATGGGTAACTACAGTCTTCATTTTGGTAACCGTGTCTGTCAGACAGGTAACGAAGAAAATTTGATTAACACATATTCCGAATATTTATTGACCAGGGTAAGTATAGAGACGACTTTGGATGTAGTTTTGACTCGCCATTACAATCTAATAATTGAGGATGAAAGCACTAATTTAAGATTTATAACTTGCTATAAGAAAAAATCGGATACGGGCGACGACGCTATATCACCTTTTCATAAACTTACTTGCATTTTGATTATGGCTGCTACAGCAACATATTCAGCGATAATGTTGCTGAGAATGAAGCCAATTTCCCTTCGATATTTTTGCAACAGTTTTCTTGTACAGTTTAGCTTAAACATTATTCGAGTTTATAGAAAGGTGAAGAAGAATTATAATATCAGATTTAGCTTGTGCATAACTCTGGTGATGGGAAATATACTAGGCCGATTTTATGTAGGTAATATTATGGCCTTGAAGAACAGTCATTATTCTCGAAATGATTTTGGTAGTCCAATGAAAAACAACTTTACGATTTATACTCGGCTGGACGAATTTAGTATTGATTTTGTCAGATCATGGCCCGTAAAATTTGACGAGAAAGGCTGGTCTATGAAAACATTGCACTACTATCTCCAGTTCAATCTGATATCTGAACTGTCCAACTATGCAAATGGTCAGCCTACAAGCAAAAACAAACATGGAGTAGTCCTAGTAATTGGTGCAAATGTTTCCGAAATTTCCAATTTTTCACAAACACATCCCGTTATGAGAAACCATGTCGTCTTTAACAATAACCATTCATACGACAAACTCGATTTGGAATCAAGACTAAATTCGATTCAACGTATACGAGAAATTGAGGAATTGCAATTAAAGGAGGCAGTTTCGGGCTGCGAAAATGTCGCAGTGGCTTTGCCGGAACATAAGTGCGTTTCATTTGCTAGACACCTAATTGCGGAAAAGAAAAAGGAGAATATGCATATTGGTATTGGAAAGGATACGTTGGGGAAATATTTTGTAGGCGTTGGGTTTTCAGGCATTATGTCTCCAGGAAAGCAACAAACAATATTGTCCGTTTCCCAATCAGGTATACTAGGTTGGTGGTCGAGAATACATCAAGGTCCTAGCGGAATCGTAAACGTTGGCGATACCCATCTACAGCAGATGACCGGAAATACACATATTCTGCATGTATTTTTAATCATTTCCGTTGGCATGACAATAGCAATCATAACATTTTGCATTGAGGTACTTCGGGATCGTAGATCACGATAAAGCTTTGACCCGTGTATACATTTGACGAGAACAGCTGTTGTGTCAATCTATATAGGACTTTCCAAAACACTTTTTTCAATTCGGTTGTCATGTTCTTATATTGATTGAAATGATGCACTTTGAGCGTCTGTAAACCGTTTATTCACTACATCGAAAATATAATAAAGTGCCACTTAAATTTTCAGCTTGACGTGGGCTACATGTTTTGAATTAATTGATAGTATTCATTATTTCGGTATTGCGCCGTTTCCTGTCATTGACAAGTTACCGGTTGATTTTGCAGGTTTAAATCAAATTGGTCAGCTACATACCATTCGTTCCAATATGCAATAAATCTTTCTATGCTATAAAGTTGGTAATGTACTACTTCGAGTCAACTTGCAATATATTTCAAGATGATTGTATGACACTTGTGAGCCATGGAATGATTATATTATAATCCATTAATTTCGTAAAAATGGTATAACATTACGTTTACGGTTTACAAGTCAATGTCGGCGAAATGGTTTACGAAAATTGAGTAGTTTTACACACTGAACGTAACATCGCTTCAATGGTAGTTCAACAGTAAGGATTTTGTTGTGAGCAATTACTCTGCAGCCAAGCGTATACAGTCCCACGTACTCTTTAAGTGGATCAACTCAGCACTCTCTAGTGTTTGTAGTGATCTCTACACCATCACTTAAAACTTTTGTCAGAACCACTTTTAGTATGGTGTATTGATGATATATAATCGTCCTAACGGTGAACTGAATATAATACATCACGAACGTCTATCATGCTTGGTTCAAATAAAGGCAAAGTCGCTGATAATATCGACTAACAATTATTTCATCAGCAATCTGCTGTCGACACAGGGTTAGTAGGTTTGTCCAAATTCAAGCTGCTGTTTTGTCTCAACTGAAAAAGGATTCTGTTAGCCGAAATAAATCATGATCTTCATGTTGGTTTTACTTTGTGCATCAATGATTCCAAATCGTTATGTATGCGCTGCTTACTTTAACTATTACATGAGAGATTACACACCATACAAAGTATCCAGGTCATTAACAGAAAGGCAATCTGTAAAACTTGTTGATGTACTAGCTCCATTTGCCAGAGAGCACTGCTTCATTCACGTTACAAACTTTCAAGGACGAGACTTTGAACCTCCGCAACAATTTCCAATTGTTACTAGGGATTTGTTACTAAACGGCGCAGAGTATGATTACGTTTGGGTCTGCAATAGGAAGATTGGCTGGAACGACAAAATCAATATAACGGAATGGGAGAACGTCTCAAAGTACTCAACCTACCATACAAACGACTCGGATGAGACCGTATACTGTTCCAAGATAATACGAAACTTGTATGTCCTCAACGTCAAGTCATGGAACTGTGAAGTGGAGTTGGGTATTTCGCCATCCCCATTAATTTTTGGATACCGCTTATCATCAGCAACCGGAAAATGTAACCAGTATCCAGGTCTTTGGAAACGGCAAGGCTCTTTTAAACGCAATTTGAGGACCCGTTTTAAGAATCCCGGCAGTGCCCCAGACCATCGTGAAGGGTACAGCCATTCGCTTGAAACAAATGCTGTCGTTAACATAGTATATGTCGATGTGAAGACTCAGCTATATCCAGCCATGATATCTCATTGGATTCGCCTATTTCTTAGGAACCAACTAGTTGACAGCTACACAGCACTTGACGTATTTGTCGTCTTAGAGGACCACGAATCCTTTCAGAGATTGCGAGTACCGGTCATCTGGCTAAGTGACTGGCAAATAGTACACCATCCAGTTCCGATAACGTTTATCGATATAAACAGCATGGCAAAATGGCAACATGTAAATGTTTCCCATTTGACAGAATTAGGATTTCCTAGCATTTCAGAAATGCTGCATTGGAAACTATACTCCATAATCGAAGCACCGTACTCGACAACACGTGAATTTCAAACTCATCACTTGAGTTGCACGCTACCCTCAAAAGGTTCTAAGGTATGGACAATGTATAACAGCAGCTCAAAACTTAGCTCGCAAACGATCGCATTTACGAAGGTAGTTCGCACCCTGATGGGAAACTACAGTTATATCGGCGGTGGATACCATTGTGTCATGGGTGAGCCCAAATGGGCATATGGCTATGAACTTAACGAACCATTTATAAATCGGATCATCATTGACGCCAGCTTGAACTTTTCGATGAAGGGTCACTACACATTTGTCATTGAGGACGAAAGCACAAACATGAAATTTGTCAGCTGTAGTCAACCTGAAGTAGAGAGCCTTGTATTTGGCGAACTGTTACGTGTATTCGATACGTCAACATGGCTCATCATTTTGATAACTTTGGTCATCCAGTCAATCGTTTTAATGTCCTCAGTGGAATCTGGTTTTGGAGGCTTTGTGGAAAACTGCTGGCTGATGTTTAATGTCATTCTGGAGCAGACAATTGATCTTAATCGATTAAGAAACATGAAATTGGCATTGATAGTATTCGTCGTTATGTCGGTAGTTATTAGTAACGGTTACAAGAGCTCGAATATCTACAATATGGTGGCCCCCAGGAAGCGAATTACTTATCAGAAGTTTGATCAGTTAGTTCAAAATAACTTCAGTATATATACCAGATTTGCTGGATTCAGCGCCAACAAGATTGTTTACAACAACCGGACAGTACTAGGTTCCGAAAACGAAAGTATCAGGGCAACTGACTATTACATAAATATCACGTATTGGTCTGAACTGCATAAATACTTTGAAAGCATCACGGCTCTTAACGATAGCTTAGCAACGCAAAAGATAGGTAGCATCATGAATTTGACAACCGTTCATAGGGACTTCAAATTAAGTTATTTGAATTATATGTTTGAGCGTCTCGCCTACTACGGCTTTGAGAAGGAGCAACGAGTCGAAATATCAAAACCAGAATCAATACGAGAAGAGGCATTGCTAAAGGAAAAGCTGGCAACTTGTCAAAAGGTAGCAATCGCGCTGCCACAATTGCAGAGTTTAGAATTTGCAAGGGACGTTCTTGCTAAAAATAAAGATGCGCTGGTAGATATTGGTTCAGAGTTGTTGGGCAAATATGTGATTGGATTCTACTTTTACGGAATGATTCCGCCGGCGATTAGAAAAAGGGCTAGTTCATTGCATGCATCAGGTATACTAGAGTGGTGGTCGAATATGTACCGAGACGACACATTTTCCTCGGAGACCAAAATATCTGCATCGCCTGGAATGGATGGAAATATACAGCTGGTGTTTATATTGTTGTCGTTTGGATTGTGTATATCGCTTCTTGAGTTTGTCGGGGAGAATACATTTTATTGGAGCGTTTGGCTGCGGAATATTCCAAAATCGATTATGGTGGATGGTTTAAAAATTCAAATGGTTAAATATGGCAGCGTCATTAAAATGAAACAGATGTGAATCAAGTGTCAAATGGTATTGATAATTAAATGGGCACCATGTAGAAAGCCATATGTGTTAATTGGAATTGTTAAATAAATAATATAATGTAATATGGTGTCGATCGACTGATTTTTGTATTAATGACACGAATGAAATAGTTGATTTGGTACGCATTTCTCCATAAACATTTCATCAGCTCCGTGTCCATATACATTGAGCAAAGAAGATATACGATGACTATCACGGACAACACAATTTACGCTACAAAAACAGCTATTTAATACAAATCTACTGCATGTTATTTCCATTGCTGTTTGGTTAAAATGTGATGTGAACAGTTCCATAATGAAGAGGCGTACACAAGTCGAACACAAACAAAGTATATATGATGTAATAATTTATTTAACGGCACATCGCTTCCTGTGTAAAGCAATTAGTCTCATTCATTGCTAGAATTTTAGTACCGACTTAAAATGTGCTCTTGTCTGTCCCATGCTCTGTGTTCTCGAGCTGTATTTCGTTTGATAAAGCAAATAAGGACGGGTGACTGGAACAGATGACGGGATGATGCATCAGCACATATATAATAGCATCCTTTTTCTTCTTATCTGCTGGTCATCAATTGTTTATCAAGGAGAAGCTGGGGAACACAAAATGGTTATGCACGTTGCGGTAACTATTCAATAAAATACACAATATAGTGAAACTTATTAGCATTTCATCAGATTCGAAAAATTTGTGTGGATGTTGGTTTATTTCAAATAATATGTTGGAATATGTTGAATCTCTTATAGTCAAGACAAATAATCTACCATCCCTTTCTATTGGAAACGTTGGTTAGAAATAAACGTGAGTCTGATTGCAGTGCCATTTGTACCTTGTATACTGGATGTAATAGTGGATGCGTTTGTGACTTTCTTGGTAGGTTTCAGCAAATTAAAACTGTAGCAAACATTTGTGGTTCCAATGTGATGATTTTTGAAATTTGTAGTGAGCATCTGTCTACCGGGAACGGATTAATTGCCACCATTGACCTCGAAGGTTCACACATTCATTTGCCTTAATTGGAAACTGTAACGGTTTTATATTTTGTTACCTTAGCATGTTCCTAAACAATTTTAACGATGTGGTACGGTTTATAAAAGTTATAAATTTATCTCTTTCAGCCGACGGAAAGGCGCTGCGACTGTTGACGGGAGAAATGGAGTACACATGACTTAAAATAGGTTTGATTTAAAGACGTCGACAATACTTCCCACGTAATTTTACCCAGATTATCGTCAATAAAAGTGATGAAAAGTTCAATAAACCAGCGTGTACTTGCATTGCATGAAATAATCGTTATGTCTCGCTCATTTATTATTTACATAAATAGCATTTTAACTTTGTGGTTGGAAAACACCGGTTTAAAACTTGTCATCCAGCAACGAACTCATACGTGTTTGCATTAAAGTACTACGGGATCAAAACTGCTTAAATAACAGTGTGAAGGGCCATGATATAATTAATAGTGCGGCGGCGATCGTTGGTATGGAGCTCGGTGGAGTTTATGCTAACGACGCGTAACGGTATTTGTTGGAACGAAGTGTTGGCGATAACGGTTTTTCGTTTTCTGATGAATCCATTTTACTCATCTAGATGGAGCATCATTTGGCTGCAGAAACTGTTGCATCACAGCCTGTACCACAGCATCCTCATTTTATGTTAGTCCCAAATCGGTATTACTTTGTAATTACATGATACATGAACGTTCCCATAATCACAGACATCAGAATTGCCGTCGCACATGACGTAGTAGTGGGAAGGCATGCGGTCGCCTTATTAGTTAGGTATTTTAATGGCATGGCATATTATACTGTCTTATATTTTTATCTGCGCAATTATGTGAGCATTGTTATTGTTACAAGATTGTCATTCCCATCTTTCCGTAGCGTACATTACTGTGGCATGGCTTTAATTGCATAACTAGCATTCCTTTTGTAGCGCCAACGTTTTCCACCGAATAAATTAGTCAAATTGTTTGAAACGGACAAACGTCGTAACAATGGTTCGAACCACATCCTTCTTTCTCCTGGCTGTCGTGTTGGTAGCCTTCACTCTAGTTCAGGGTGGCGCAGCGGAAGAGGAGACCATTTCAGCTTTTGAGGTAACTTTATAAACACTTTTAAAAATTCATTACTCAACCTGACTATATCCGATGTCGAAACCCGTCCACGTAACTAATTGTGCGGATTTTTATACGCCTTTTACAGCTTGAAGAACCAAATGGCTTAGGCGCTCCATCCATGGTATCCGAGATCCTAGTGAGAAAGAAGCGTGCGTCCCCTTGCAATTCCATCTGCACCATTCTCTCCGGATGCCATAATTCGTGCATATGCGACTTTTTCGGTAAGCCGTCTATAGCGTGATGTTTCAAGCACTTCATGACGCCAATGTAACCACTGTTTTTATTTTGCTTGTTACAGTTGGTATTTGCCTCCCGGGTCAGGAAAACTGGGCCTAGTCGAGCAGGGATGTGTAGTTTACTCTTCTGGTATTCAAAAGTGACAAATGTATTTTATTTCTATCACCAAAACGGTTTACGGTTTGATTTGATACTTTTTATGACAATAAATATGGTTAAAGATTATTTGCTGTAATATGTGTGATCGGTGCCGTAAACTTTAGAGCCACACAGTTCGCTGCATCTTATTTAAAAAGGGGTACTCGCATATACACATTGTTCGTCCTCCCAGTTCATATGATTCTGAAACGTGCACCGGTTGTCATATGTTTTTAAACATTTGTTATTGTTTGCACAATTTTGCATGGCGGATTTCTGAACCAATTTCCGATGATATGCAAATAAACATAATGTAAGCACCACAAATGTTAATAAGCTGATATAGTGGCAAGCAGTTAGAGTGTGTACAAGGACGGTGCCGACAAGGAGGTTTCCGTTGGGGTGACGAATAATTGAAGGCGGAGACTCGAAATTACTTGGCACTAACATGGGACGCACTTCCTCTTCGGATCATCGAATATCAAAATTGTCAGAAACATACTAATTAGCAACAATTTACGTCTCGTATAAATATTCATCCGTCATCATATTAGTGCACATGCAGACATATACTTAATACGTAAAGGTTGGGTATGTGTGGGTTCAACAATATAATAATATATTAATTGGTGGTAATCACAGGCATAACGTCGTCCTTGTTAGCTGTACAATTTTATTACGTTAGAATATCGCATCTCGGTGTGTTATATCTATTACAGTAACAAGCGACAGCTCCGTCGTAATTATCATTTATAGGTAATTGTAATGGCTTCATTATATGTACCTAGACGATGATGTGCATTCCATTCCACACCACATGCTTACCACCATCCACTACACGGTCTCTATCTAATTTGCGAACAAAGAATAAATTTTATAGACGTCAACTAAAACGTAACAGTCCTGAATAATTCTCCAGGGCCAAAATGGGTCAAATGTCGTTTGCAATTCTAACATTTTTACTCATCGCCACAATCAGCATTGGGATGGGCAATGGAGCTGCCATCAACTCCGATCTTGAAATGATTGAGGTAAGCAGAAAATGTATTGATTCGATAAGGGTTCTATCAACCAATTTGCTAAATGTAGTGACGACGTTTTGAACTCGAATTTTGAAAATTTCAGCCTCATGAACATGACGGCCTAAGCTTTGCACCCTCTCTGTTTGACTTGGTGCGACGTAAGCGAGACTCCCAGTGCAATGCCTTGTGCACTTATGTAACCGGATGTCATCCGCCATGTGTTTGTGAATGGCTAGGTAAGAGTTGATTTATTTATTTATTGAAAGACTGTGTCGTTGGCTAGCTCCACTCATCATAAGTTTCAAACGCTGTTTTTTACGACTTTTAGCTGGAGTATGCCTAAGAGGAGCTAACCTCAAGGAGACGGATTAAATACCACAAGAAACGCAGAGCCACGATTTCGTTTTAAAACAAATGCTATCGGTTTGTAGATTATGATACAAGTACTTGACATGAATAAATTTTACGGGTGACCTTGTCGATTAACGTCGGCATACTACCAACGGAACTATAGTTTTCAAGATTTAGAGCTACTTTTCAACGCTTCCGTTCAACAGTAAGGTGTTGATTTTGGAAGGCGGATTTTATCAAAGGTGATAGTTCATATCTATTCATTTAAATGGGGTTCGCTGTCTTAGAAGGCACGTATCACGCAGACGGTTATCGTAGTATTCCATGCAAATAATATGCAGAAATTGTGCATCCATTTTTTATACGTTCAATCGCTTGAAGAATGAATCACATTGAAATTTAGTAAATTTAGTTTATTTGAAATAAACGCGACTTCACTTCATAAAATTGCATAAGAGCAGTTGAACGTAGTCTCCGTCATAAAACAATTTTGTGTGTAAAATACCTTCAGTGAAAACCGTTGGGACCCTCAAATTTATGAAGTAATTTGAAAAACAAAACAACATATCGTATGCAGGTCCAACTGGAGCGATCGACTAAGCATGATTATGCATTGCGCAAATGATTAATTTCTTAAAGAGGAAGCCGTTTTTGGAGGATTTATTTTGCACGAATGCACATTGGAATTTTGCATTTACTTGCATTTCTGACACCGATAAGGGCAAATTGCGCGAGCAGCCGAAACTTTTATGCTAAATAATGGAGCATGTAATGTCGACATGCTGAGGCCACCGGACGGATGTGAAATGACATGTGCCAAGTTAACTTTCATACAGCATACATTGGAAGGGATTACATCGATGTACCACAAATGCCACACAACTCATATACCCATATCGTCTAATAATTGTGGCATGTATGATGTTACATCATCGTACGTGCACGACGTAGTTTAATGGATAACGAACATGCCAATTAATATGTTGAGACGCGAATTATCGCTTAGTTATAACTGCCTATTTCCTACATTCCAAACTGTCGCGTTCGTATATCGCCGGAGCACGTAGGTAACCGCACAAAAGATACTAGTATTTACCAGACAAATAAAATGCTGTAAAGCAAAATCTATTTGCTCGCAATCTCGTGGTGCTAATTATGTTTGTTGTAGCAATAGTTGGAATAGCAGTGTCGCCATTATTATAAGGTACGGGTATTAAATATTACATATATTTTAATCACTTCATGTGAAAATCAAGTAATATCAATTAACATTTTGCATTAAAATTTTAGACTCCACGGACAACATATCCCATCCAATATACCTATTGGATTGAAGCAACTAATCAGGAAACAATGGATCAAATTCGCTGTTTTTTGTTTTATCTACTAATTTTGATTGCGAAAGTATGCTCGGAGGAAGCATTTACGGAGGTAATTGAAATAAGTAGTTTACTGATTAGTGCTATAGGTTGAATGAATATTTACATATTTTATACATTTTAGCTGGGCGAAGAAAATGGGCTCCAGCTCAGATCCGCCATGTTCGAAAGTGAAGATAAAGCGCTGTCGAGGAAAAAGCGTGACAATCCATGCCAAGCCCCTTGTATCCTTGTGACCGGATGTGTCAAGTCATGCCTTTGTAATGCTATCAGTGAGTACATAGTCAGAAATATTCTCACCTATCCAATTTGAATTATCGTACAATAAACCTAACGTAACGATTACATTTGTCATTTTCAAGTCGGAATATGCCTTCCTGCGGTTGAGGATGATATGGAGGTAATGCATGTAAAATCCAATGTTCGTAAATAATGGAATAAGCTTGGTTTACAACGTGTGTTGAATCGCTTTGTAGGGCGTCAAGTTTTCTGAGGCTAGAACAAAGTCGACGACAAAGGGTGGTGACAAGGTAGACGATGAAGGAATACCAATACGAGATGATGTATCAGCCAGCAAGTACAAACCCAAACCCGCAGGTCCCAACGCTGGTGGTAACAACAACAACGGTGGACCAAACAACAATCGTGGACCAAACAACAACGGTGGAGGTAACAATGGAGCATGGAATAACAATAATGGCGGCGGCAACAATGGTGGAGGCAATAATGGTGGAGGAAACAATGGTGGATGGAACAACAACAATGGTGGTGGAAACAATGGAGGTGGCAACAATGGTGGATGGAACAACAATAATGGTGGTGGAAACAATGGAGGTGGCAACAATGGTGGATGGAACAACAATAATGGTGGTGGAAACAATGGAGGTGGCAACAATGGTGGATGGAATAACAATAATGTTGAAGGCAACAATGGTGGTGCCAACAATGGTGGATGGAATAACAACAATGGTAGAGGGAATAATAACAATGGTGGATTCAACAACAACAATGGTGGGGGAAACAACAACAATGCTGGATATAACAGGAACGACGGCGGTGGCAGCAACAACAACGGCGGATGGAACAGGAACAGTGGTGGAGGCAGCACCAGTAACAGAGGCGGGAACAACAACAATGGTGGGGCGAACGGTAATAGCGGATTCGACAAGGGAGGCAACAAAGGCAATAATAGAGGAAATAACAATTCTAATAGACCGCCCAACGATAATGACGGTGGATCGGACGATATTGATGGTGGTTCTGGAGATGGCGGCTCTGGAGGTGGTGGCAATAAGGACTATGATGTCCATGGAGAAGTCCATGTTGAATACCATCGTGAAGTTAAACAACCTAAATCGGCTGGGGATGGCGATTACTGATTGCAACAGTTTTCCAATTCGAACAAAATAATATTTATAAATTTTAGTAGAATATATGTTTGAATAAAATGGATTTTACAGAACATGATGGGATATTTTGCGAAGCATAATGTCAAGTTTCACACGATATCGGAGCGAAGCGGCTTGGAAAATATTGAGTACGTTATTTCGACAGTAAAGTTCATATACATGCAATGCTTCTCACTCAAGCCAAATATGTTCATGATACGGTTTTGTACAATGAACCATATTCCACGAATTCATGGATCTTTGATTGAACACTTCAAAACGGATAATTAGACTTGCCGATGGGTCGAATCTAAATATAATTGTTGTAAAACTTTGAGAAATGACTGAAAAGTACGGCACCAACTAACTAACATTGCGTTGGCTGCTCATATAAAATTGCATTGTTCTCCTCAATACAAAGCCACACGTGATTCTTTGTCATTGGTTGGTATACCGCTCCCCATAAATAGGGCAGCAGCTGATATCTAATATCTGTTGGTATTTCTTACTGTTTTCTGCATTAATATTAATAAACGTGTTAACAAAAATTCATCAACAGATAACTAGGATGATGAAAATAGCTTTCATTTTGTCAGCTTGTGTAGTGCTAGGCCTTTACGTATTTTTAAAGACGGAAGTGGATGTCAAACCGGAAGATTCCAAGTTACAGGTAGTTGAAAATCAATCACTCAAATAGAACCCATTGAGATACTATTTAACCATATTTACAAGTAAAAAAGGTAAGTTTTGCAGGCGTCCGGTCCAAATGTTTCCATGCGAGATGAAAATTCTATCCCGGTAGAGGTCCATGATAAGAATTCTCATGGGAGACATAAACGGGCTTCGCCATGCAATTCGCCATGTGCAACCCTTCCAGGATGTGCTGTTGCGTGCGTTTGTAATTTCATTGGTGAGTACAAATATGCTGTTAGTACGGCATCAATCTCAAATTAACTGGAACATCATTTTAATATAAACTAAACTAATTTTTTTACCCACTTTCGCTACAGTTGGAATTTGTGTGAAAGGAACACCTATTAAACCGAAAGTTCGTTAACCCATAATTAAAATGGAACCCTCGTTTCTTGCCAAAAGATTAAATGTTTATTCTTCCAATAGGAAGGACCGGCCAGTTCACCTCCACCACAAACGACAAATAACCACCGCCAACAAAATACCTACTCAAAGCAGCCTCCGCATTCGAATGGAAACCAAAATGGGAATTATTATAACAGAGACAATAACGACTATAATAACGGCGGTGGGGGTTACGACAACGGCGGAAGGGATTATAATAACGGGGGCGGCAACTATTACAACGACGGTGGCGGAAATGCTGGAGGATTTCTCGACAACAACGGAAAAGCTTCCGGCAATGACGGCGATTATTATGGATGACCATGGTGACGATTTGGATAACTCAGACCCATGTAGATATGTAGGCATCGTACGGTTGTGAAAATAAAACCCTTGGTGTAGCAAATTCTGTGAAATGATTGAAAATCTTTTTTGAAGCATGTTTTGCAATTGATCATTTTGGTCGTAATGAACCGCTCGGTCCGACCCACGTTTCTTGATAAACAGCCATAGTTATATTGCTGGCATTACAATTTCACTGTAAGTGCACCAGATGAATGCTTGAATCGAGCATCCTAATACCTCACATTCTGTCGCCGCCGTATTATCTACCCCAGCAAATGTTTGACAAATACCAAAGTGCCGCTCATATGCAACTGTTGATGGCAGCGATTAAGATGTACGTAAAACAGGCGTGCGTCAAACCACATAGTTGGAATGACTGCAAAAGTAATTTGAGCAAACAGCTGATTGTATACGTTATAGTATACTGTGTAGTAAAGACAAAGTTATGGTGTAAAAGTTTTAGAATTTTATTTACTTTTATAATCATGGTTTAAGAATGCACTCAGATTCAGAAACATGATAAGCAAAAAGACAGCACAAATGGCTGTCATTGGTGCACGGTCGGTGTTGGCATTGGTTTGCATATTTTACGAGACAGTTGTTCAAGTCAAATCACATTCATTTCTGGCGGAGGTAACTTGAAATTATTCGCTTACGTTAAATTAGAAAATGTGATAATTGATTAGCAAATACTAAAGAAAGATGTTGCAGGTCGTTGGTCGAAATGGATGCAAGGACAATGAGTATCCAGTTGGTGAGCTGAAACGGAGGTTGAAACGTGGATCACCATGTAATGGGCCATGCGCCATGCTACCTGGTTGTGTGGAGGGGTGCATTTGCAATTTCTTTGGTGAGCTTAAAGACTAGTCATGATTTACGTTGGGAAATACACGAAGCCAATAAATGTGTTCTTTTGCCTGTAGTTGGAATTTGTACCAGGTCTGCACCGATAGATACAAAAGTACGTTTTCACAAAATTTGTATTTTACGTGAAAGAATATTCAGAATGGCGTAAAAACTGTATTTATCCATTGCAGAAAGGTCCAGACAATCACCAACCTCAATTGCAAAACAACCAACAAGATTCGAATTCGAACATGAATTATAACCCAAATCGAAATTACCAAAATTATAATTGGAATGATCAACGGCAAAATTCAAATAATCACGACCAAAACTCCAATTTGAATAGCGAACGTCCAATTTCGCGTGATCAAAATCCGAGTTGGAGTACTGACTCAAACTCCAATTCAAATTACGAGAGCCAAAACTCAAATAATATAAACACAAATATAAATTCTGAAGGTTCAAATCCGAATGACAACAACCCAGACTTTAGTGGTGGTCCAACTTTTAATATGAACAATCATGACCGAAATAGAAATCATAACCAAAATAAGAAGGTCTACAGTAACAGTGGAAATAACCATCAAAATATGAATTATAATAAAAATGCTAACTGGAATGGCCAAAATTCAAACCAAAACAGTCAGCCGAATCCGAACGGGAAGAACAAACAAACTTTGAACCGGAATAATGTGCATAATCCAAACCGCAATGGTCAGCATAATCCGAATCAAAATAATCAACAAAATCTAAACCGATATAATCAGCAAAATCAAAACCGAAATAATCAGCAAAATCAAAACCGAAACAATCAGCAGAAACCGCACCGGGATAATCAACAAAATAAGATCATGAATAATCAGCAAAATCCTAACAGGAATGGTCAACAAAATTCTAACTGGAATAGTCAGCAAAATTCTAACAGAAATGGTCAGCAGAGTCCGAAGCGGAATAATCCCCAAAATTCAAACCTGAATGATAAACCAAATCCACGCAGAAATTATCAACAAACCCCAAACAGGAATAAACAACAGAATTCAAACCGAAATAATATACAAAATCAAAGCAACAATAATCATCAAAGCTCATACCGCAATAATCAGCAAAGGCCAAATTGGAATGAAAAAGCAAATGAGAATGTTAACCGGATCACAACTGAAAATGACAACCAAAATTCAAACGATAGTGACCACAAAAACTCTCATGAAAATGATAACCTGATCGCAAATGAAAACGATAACCAAGACACAAATGCCAATAATAACGAAGACGCAAACGAAAACGATAACTACGAAACAAATGAAAACGAGAACACAAATGGGACTGATAACCACGATACAAATGAAAATGATAACCAAGGAAATGGAAATGGTAGCCATGACGATAACGAAAATGACTACCAAATAGCAAATGCTGATAATCACCAAAATAAAAATCGGAATAAAAAACAAAATGCAAACAAAAATCTTAACTCAAGTAGAAATACTAGTCGATCGCCAAGCCGCAATAAATATCAAAATTCTAATGGGAATGACAACAATTCAAATGATAATTTCAAGGAAGATACAACACCAAGCCAAAATAGAAATATTAAGGTAACTCCAAACAAGAATATCCGCCAAAATGGTGAAGCGAAATCGAAGCAAAATTCCGGTCAAGGAAATAAGGGGCCAAACGCGAGTTCCATGCAAGGAAGGAACATAAATTCATTTGAACCAGAGGATTCAGTAACTTATAGTGAAGAGCAACAAACATCTTTTGACAAGCCAGACTCAAATACGGACGCAAAATTTAATGATAACTATAACAACATGCGGGATGAATATTCAGGAGAAGATTCAACAATTATTGAACAAAACCCTTCAGACGGGGGTTCGCAGCAAGATACAGATTTAATTGAAGTCGATCATAACGACTATAATGGCCATTACGGATCGAATCAGCATCTAAGCAACGAATATCATCCGGCCTCCGGACCTTCTTATAATGATGATGATGATGATAATACGAATGTCGATGATTATGATCAAGACTATCATCATGACCATTGAAATGTCACTCCCGGTCGCCGGCCAGAATTGCAAGGCAAACGTTGTATCCATTAGCATATTGAGTTCAGTAAAAGCGTTTCGTGGAACGGTGTTGGTGAGAGGACCACGCAATAGATATACGACAACGAATCCTAACTCAAGCCAGTTTATAAAATCGGCTCCACTTGAACGCACAAGCAACTACGAAACCGTTCGTCAAACGATCCATAGCACGATGAGTTGACACAAAAACATGAGACGCCATGAACAAGCATTAAAGAAGTTGCAACGCAAATAACGTTGAGACAAGCCGGGTGAAACAATCTTTGAAAGTGTCGGCTCAGCAAGCAAACTCAAAGCCCGGCGTACATTCAAACTAGCGAATCAAAAACCATGAATCGTCCGAAAGCAACAATTATTCCAAGAATGTAGGAAATAAAAAAATTAAAATTTCAAAAAGAATCTATTTTTATATTCAAAGAAATGTATATATTTTGTTATAATATTACGAAATACAGATTATGTATTCAATATGCTTATGCAATATGTTTAATTTTAAAACACGACGCAGAATATTGTCCTCTGCTTTCAAATCTGGTGCCGCTCAGTATGCACTGGCTCCATTTTGGTGCACGATTTCGAACATCAATTTATGCAAGTTTTGTTGAGTGTAATATTAAATTGTTGAATTAATTACATTTCCTACGTAATCTTGAAGACATTGTAATTACGTGTTTTATTGGATACCGCATTGGTAAAACGTTCCCCTCACACGGTTGCTATCTCAAGTCGTTAATATCCGTCACCAGCTTCATTGCATATCAGTTATCAATATCGGAGCCAAGCTGAGATTCCACGGGTCTAGACAATGCGCTCATTACATAAAACACAAGTCATAAAATCGTAGGTATGCGAAGACCATAATTCTCCTTTCAAGTAACATGAAATATTGCTGTTTGCACGTATTAATATCACCGTCCTGTTAGGTGTTGTCAGCAAGCATCCTGTGCATAGTGAGGTTAAATAATTACGTATTAGTTTGAATACCGAGTTATTAGGCACCCGCGCAGACAAATCGTATTCGTGCCTGGAAGCCTATGAATGGTAAGTACTTAGAAACTGCTGACCTTTCACAAACCATTAATATCACAAAATAAGTACCTAAATTGAAAAACTTTTATTGGTCTAGGGATTCGATTCTGCCATGTGGTTCGAAACAACCAACCATAGGATGCTCAACAAATCCAGCATCATATTTCTTGTGCTGGCGTTAATATCCGTTGTTAGCGTCATCTCAGAGGATACCATAATTTCGGAGGTCAGCACTTTAAGTAATTTATGAATACCAGCTGCGCTGTGTATCCCCCAGTCATTATGATTTAACTTGTATTATAGTTTGAAGAGGAAAATGGTCTGCAGCCAATGTCGGCCTTGTTAGGAGGCGAAGATGCGGCCAAGGCTCGACAGAAGCGAGGCGCCCCTTGCAACTCGCTCTGTGTCATTCTGCTGGATTGCGAAAAGGCCTGTATTTGTGACTTTTTAGGTAACTTATTTTATAATTTATGACGGAGTTTTACATCCAATCGCGGCTCTGTATATTTACCTTTGTTTTGGCTGTACCATTTTAGTTGGCGTCTGTCTTCCAGGAACTAGAACCAAGGTAGCATCTAGAATGCTTTCAATCTCTTACTTTGTACATATAACATTCTAAATATTTATATTACATTTCAGAAAAAGGAGGCAGAAGAGAGGGCTGCGGCCCAAAATGCTAATCAAGGTGCGCAAACGAACGATGTCCAAGGTGCGGATGACTACAATGGTGGTGGCGGCGGCGGCCACGGTGGGATGGGTGGGGGCGGCGGAATGGGCTAGATCCCAGCACGATGACCTGGAAGAGATTCTGATTTATAAATATCGACAATGGAACGAGGCAAATAGCTTACTTTTTTAAACTCAAAACTGAGCAGTTAAATATTATTGGTTCTTCCCGCATTCCCTATTTACATAACGGTTGCTAACAATAAAATTGCTTCACTTAAGCAAACCAACTGCCATGTGGTGTACATGTTATTTTTGTAACTTAATGTATTGAAGATTGTGTATTTTGGGAAATCAGCATTATTCAGAAAGGTTACCTGAAAAATTACTTTCCTTGTCCAAAGTCTGTATCAATGCGGTATTTCAAAAGGTTGGGCATCCAGTCCAAGTCTGGTGCAAGTTGTCGTACCGATCAGAGTCCTGGTGCCCTAAGCTATAATTACAAAAAAAAGAACGATTTTGAGCATTCCGACTAACTGAATACATTAAACCAGAAACGACAGTTACAAACAAATTTTTTCGTCCGTTTCGTTGACAGGAATATATATTGGTCGTAATAAAAATGTACATGCATTTCAGCGTAGACAATAAAATACATTTACGTTGAAATACATGCGGCGACCGATGACCACTTTTTATTTCAGCATCAAGCTTTATATTTTTACCAGCTCCTGCTCCTAACCGGTTCTCGAGATGATCGGCATCACAGCACGCGTACTGGCCTTCTGTTGTTAACAGGAGTAGTCACAGGGTAACTTTTTAAATTCTCGAAAAAGTGGTCTTGTTGTACCTTTCCAAGTAACCCGAGTGGATCAATTAGATACCCTTTCTCATTATCGCTTCGCGGTAGAATGGCAAGTTGAGATTATCAAAAAATCGCAGGCATGGCAGTGGGTAATATTGTGGGCTGGGTACACCCGTTTTTACCCGGGTTTTAATGGACCCACTTAGCACCTTATTGGGTGCGGACACTGGGTAAAAACGAGTTTATTATAGGGGTATATGGGACCATAGAGTAGGTGGGGAATATTGTCCCTATATTAATATATACAAGGCCCATTTAAACCCATATTACCCATTATTACCCGCACCCACGGGTTTTAAGGTGGAAACCCGCGGGTTTTGCCATGCCTGAAAAATCGTAGCGCAATTGTCTTTATTTGATTACATTCCAACTCTATTAAAACCGTGCTGCTGCAACTGCACATATAAAAACCATAGCCTTCGGAATGAAATGTTCATTCAAATATTGGACATTCAAGCATCAACAACAGAAAACTGAACGGAATTGCGTACTTATTCAATATAATTGCAGGTTCGTACAGGTGAAATTTAAAAAAAATGTCAACAAGTCAACGAACAGGATTTTACTCTGCGAGTACCAAAATTTGGTTGTTGTCACTGGTGGTCTTATCCTGCATCAGTTTCGATATGGTGAGTTAACAAAATTCTTGAAAAAGTACAAATTGGCACGAAATGTTTTGAGTGCAGTGAAATATGACAATATGTATAGAGCAGTTATTATAATTGTGTATTTTTTTCCTTTCAGGCTGAAGGAGGTCCGGGCATGAAATGCAGCAGGAAAGAGGACTGCCCTTCTTGCGCAATGCAGCAGAAATGCTGTGAGGGGTTGGGAGTGAGGACCAACATTAACACTGGTACCAAGGTTCTTGAGAGCCAGGGCTCATGCACATGCTGCAGATGCAGTGAATTTTCCGACTATTCTTCCAACAGTTTGTCACAAACTATATGCCTAAAATAATCAATTAATAAAATATAGCATTGTAGTGGTCATTACTATCGAAGCCAATAAAATTATTCAAAACAAATCAAGTCCATTTTTACCTGTCTGTCATTACAATTCTTTCTGAACTTTTATACATGAGATTCGTTATTTTGTTAATGCCAAATTATCATTTTCCACAAAGCGAGCTGATACATGGGCAACATTGAATAAAAAATTCATTTTCATAATGCATCAATTTCATCATATTTGCCATCAATTTAACTAGTATGTGCGCATGAAAATGGTCAAAACCGGTTCTGACGATAATAAGTGGCCACTTGTAGGCAGCCGAGTTGTATGGTCGATGCCAAAAATAACAACTAATGTTACAAAAGACTTGCTCATTTTTAATCGGAATGGATCGTCATAAAAATCTCGGCAATTTGCGTAAAAAATATTAATATTAGCAACTCTGCTTTTCAATCAACTGATAAAGACAATTGCATGGCAGTATCAATGCCCAAACACATGATTATAAAAAATTGTGATGTACATGCAGTAATTTCATCGAAAGTTAATAAATTAGTCTTTTACAGCGTAAACTCTGATTATGTCGTATGTGACCGTTGCTGCTGACGTGTGTCTATCAATCATCATTTACTAACACTTTTTTGGGGAAGTGGCAATGACATCACTCATACTTTGGATTGAGATTTCTACGAATGAAAACTACATGCCGCTCCGAATAGCATTCCATTGACCCGTTTTGCCAGACAGCGTTCACATTATTATTGTCGAGGACGGAATTTGACAAAGTTGGTGATTAACGAGATAATTATGTGAATAAATTATTGTAATTGTCATAGCAGCATTAGATGGATGGAGGACAAGGGCGAGTTGCAATTACTAACGCATTCAAATAAACCTGCGACGATGACACACCAGACTCAACACGCGTCAGAGTATATTAATTAATCATTTGCTACATTATTATTATCATCATCAATTATATAATATAAAATTACCATAATATTAGGGATAAAATGGGAGCTAGTTCGACTCATGATTTCAATAGTCATCTTGTAGTTCGGTGTTTGAAATTGTCACAAAAATTACTTGCAATATGGAGCCAGGAGCAGGTCGATCGATCCACTTGCTGGGAATAATTTTATTTTTGGCTGTAATTGGTCGCTCTCTCGGAACTAAAGTTACATTTTTTGAACGGCAACACTTTGAAGGTACTTTTACATTCGAAAATAATTGTTCATGTTGTACATATTTGAGCACTTTGTAACCATTTATGGCTTTCGTAGGCGACTCGTTGGAAATATATGCAGAGGAGGGAAAATGCACAAATCTGCCACACGAATGGAACGATAGGTCTTCCTCGCTCTCCACCCACGACAACTGCATCCTAGTTTTCGAACACGGCGACTGCCATGGGCGATCCACAAGAATGGAGCCTGGATCACCTAATCATAACGACCTCCAGGCGCTAAACTTTGACAAAACCATAACCTCAGTTCTGAAATGCACTCCGCCGGAAAAAGTGTGTCGTGGGATTACTGTCGACTTAGACACATCCGACGCTCCTGATATGCATGATTTTGGACAAAGGGCAAAATCTCTTATGGAGAACTGGTATCCACGATTATGCAACATATTGCACTCGCCGACCTATGTCGAATTTACTAGAGTAAGTTTACGAATTGATAATTCGGATGGAGTCGCTGGAGCGGATGCATTTGGAAGGACGATCACATGTTCGGCCAGATACTACAGAGATAACCCAGATGACCTTGGAAGTTTGATTCACGAGCTGGCCGATGTCATTCAACGATATAGCAAGTGCGACGGCTGGATCACGGAAGGCATTGCAGACTGGACTAGAAGGTATATGTATGAACCTGAGAAGCCAGGGAAGCCGGGACATGATGACAGATATTACACGCAAGGTGTATATTTTTTAAATTGGCTTGGAGAGAAGTATCCAGGTAGTACGGGAACTTTGAATAGAGAGTGTCGAGAGGGGACGTTTGAGGATGGGATATTTGTGAGTATGACAGGAAAGAATCCGGATCAGTTATGGGAGGAAATGATGAAAGAGATTTAAGTTATTTTATATAAATTGAAATTGCAAATTAATTGAAAGGAATAAAACATAGCAAGTACAATAATTTGTTTGACAAAAACAAAAAACTGTTGGATCTAGACTAGATTTTCAAAAGGAGACGTCAGACAAAACTGTGATGCATTCCGGTACATTCATTTAGATTAAGAAATTCAATGCAAAAGAGGAATAAATGTTTAGAGCTATCATAAACCAAAATTGGACTGTCACTTAGAACCGAAACAAGAATGGTTTTATAACACCAAATTAACATCAAACCAACACGAGCCTGAGCATCGCGGCTTATATACTCCCGATTTAACCTTGTTTATAAAATGTATATTAGGTAGCCATAAGAACAATGGGTTTTCATTGTACTCATAGATTATCTTGACTAGTTGCCAATGACGGTATGAAAAATTAAACATTACCAGTACAATAATTTCTCTGAAAGTAACAAAAATCGATTGGATACAGACTGGAATTTCAGGACAAAACGTAAAACGCTACTGCATTCATGTGCATTCATTTATATTGGTCAATGTAGACAACTTAAACTCGCAAAAATTGAAAGTCATTTGCAACCCAAGTACGAATCGTTTTGAAACAACGACTGAACATATAAAACTGATTTGAGCTTGAGCATCGTGGCTTATATACTCTTGTATTAACCTGGTTCCTAAAATTATTACTAGGAAGCCTATCGAACAATGGGCTTTTGTTTTATTCATATATATATTATTGGCAAGTTGCCAGTGCCTTTGATTAGACCGATGAATTAAAATCAACCATTTCTAGAAACAAATGATTTTGTAGAAAATGTAAACCCGAAAATATCACATTCTACTAACAAGTAAAGTCATGGAACGGTTCCCTCGATATCTTGATGCCATTATACCTATGTTGTAGAGAATTTTCCGCTGGTTCAGAATATACCTACCTAAAACCCTACCTTTTTGATTTTGCTGCAGTATGGAGCAAAATATCTCGAAAGAATGAGGAGTACGTCCGTAATGACTGAGATATACGTTAAGTTGGAGTTGAAAATGAGGCTGCTTGTGTCCATGAAAGCTACCCACGTCTAATTTAAAGCTACTAAAACTTGTGTTTGTAAATCACGGGCGTCCCAAATCCTGCACGGATGATACATATAGCTAATTAGTATTGTCCTAAATATACATACACATATATGTAATATTTGTCTGTGTGCTATCAATTTTAGAAAATCGTTGAAATTTTTATTGGAAGCTCATTGTCATCATTTGTTTGTTAGTACACTATTGGTCGTCACAAAACACTCCATAATTCATAATTCGGTTTTTTACTTGTTCAAAACTAAATGCACAAATTCTTGCAAATGATGTATTACTGAACGGGTTCTTCACAGTATTGTCCTGTCTGGAACACTAACATGAACTGCTCGAAAGAATATAATCCCTTTGTGCATTCCGTCAAACCATTGCTTAAAGTAATCATTTGTAATTCATATGATTAAAAAGGACAAGTTTTAGTAGCTTTAAATTAGACGTGGGTATTTTTCGAGAACACATTCAACCTAATTTTCAACTCCAACTTAGCGTATATCTCAGTCATTACGAACGTACTGCTCATTATTTCGAGATATTTTGCTCCGTACTGCAGCAAAATCAAAACGGTAGGGTTTTAGGTAGGTATATTCTGAATTAGCGGAAGATTCTCTACAAAATAGGTATAATGGCATCAAAATATCGAGGAGACCGTTCCATTACTTTACTTGTAAGCCACAAATTTTTTATAGAACGTATTGTAGCCTTAAATATTAGCATAATTGTATTTACGTACTAGTAAGTATTTTACTAATATTTTATGTAAAGCTAAAAAGCTTCACCTCGGTTCGAAATGACTAGTGGGATAATTTGCCATCATAATTAGTTGTTAGAAAAGCAATCATTTCGCCATTAAATTGATCGATGGCCCTGGCGATCTGCGTGTAGTGTTGAAGTGGTCTACCAGCTCGTGTCCTCGTACAATCCACCGTACTTTGCCGTGGTCAGCGGCCGATGATAATTGCTTCTGATGATGTTGACCAAGCTTAAGAAGTAGACGCAATACCATATACAAAAACATGTTTGTTATTTCCAGTAGTGTCATATTCCTCACCACAGCCAGGTTGAAAACCTCTGCTATTGCCAAAGATTAGTAGGAAGGCATAAATAACAACAACATGAAGTTTGTCAAATTTGTTGGAACGTTAGTTTTAATAATTTCCCCAACTCTCTCAAGCTCTGATACACATTTCTCTTTTAAATTGTCAAACTATCCGACTTCTGTACGAGCACCGAGTTGGCAGATATTCCCAAAAGCTTTAAACCGCTTTCTAACTGTTGGTAACACAAGTCACTATTTAATAACGCTTGACAATTACCATTATTTGAACACGACCAAGAATGGACACCCAATAATTTTACGAAATTTAGCTCATCTCGCTTTGGAAACATTCTAACCAAATTTTAATTAATTGGCTGGACAAAGTTCGTTGTCCAGCTATACTTGCAGCAGAGCTATGATTTTCGTCGAGGCATTTTGCACAGTCCACAGGGAAGAATTATATTTGCCGTTTTGTCAGTAGCTACCACGGTGCTTAGCAACGCATATTGAAACGACAACATGTACAACATAATAGTCAGAAGAGACGTCATTCGCCTAGACTCATGGCAGCAGTTAATGGATTCTGATTTTATAATATATGTCAAAACATTTGCTTTCCAATTTGGTTTAAATCACCCAGTAAATCTTGACATGAATATTTCGGTACGCTACAAAGATCCAAGGAACAATAATCACAGACTATTTGGGTCTTGTAAACCGAGATCGGCTAAAAGGTGGAATCAATGTTTCCAGGTAGCATCGGAAATAGAGACGCAAAAGGAACCTTATCACTGGTCATTGGGAGGGTTTCCAAAGTAGAGTCTCAGGTAATGAACTAGACATGATTTCACCCTAAACTGATAAAGTATTGGAATAGCATGGCTACATTTCTATGCCGCAAGCTAATGGCATTGATGATTAAGCGGGATAGGGGCACTCGTGAAAGACTCCTGGAACCAATTAAGGTAGCGTATCACGAAGAGCTACATACACAACAGGAAAGATACAAACATAGAAAATTGGATATATTATAAACACTTTTGGCGATGTAATCGAATGGGCGTAATAGCTAAGCCTCCATTCACATAAGAAAATGCGTCACTGTTTGCAAGATTTGAAAACGTATCGGAGTACATACACGTTGAATACGAGACATACTTCAAGTCATATTTTGTATTCAAGCTGGCAGGTTCGATAACACCTTTTATTTTTAAGTGGGTTAAGTCAGCCAGGGAATCAGGAATATTTGCAAAGTGGAAGAGTATGTTAGAGCGAAGGTACATTGAAAAAGGTGTAATTGGTGAGGGACGTCTAACAGAACCGAATTTGAGTGGAAATGTGATAGTCATTTTTATTGTTCTGGGCTGGTGAGATAATAGCCGTAGTATGTTGTGCTGCGGATTGTAGGTTGGCTGTATCATACATATTACTATCAATGCAGTTGAACATTTGTATCGCAGTTTTGAAATTCAGTAAACAAACGAGGATCCAATAACCACATGTTGTTAATAATGTATGACGAGTACAGTATTTGATGAAACTTAAGAAAATCTACGTAACAACAACAACAAATTCAAAGGGAAACGATCAAAGAAATGGCAACGTACTCTAATGCATTTCGCCAGATGAGGTGGCGTATTGAAAGAAAAATTAAATGGAAGGCACCATCATTTTGGGCCGACGAAATGATTACAACAAATACAGGGATGAACTAAATGGGTGACTCTGCATCCGCTCTGCTTTTATACTCATGGATTGACCTAGTTTAAACATTGGTATTCGGATACCGTAGAACAATGGATTCTGATTGTGTTGATAAATAATATTGGCAAGATGCCAATGCCAGTGCCAACAAATTCAATATGACAGTGAGTTGTTCATTGAAACAAGTATCCCAACTTGTTTTGTATAAGAAGGGGACATTGTCTATAGTTGGTCGACCGCCAACGACTATTGATCCGTTTCTGCTACTACGGAGAGGATGGTAAAGTTAAAAATCTGCAGCGGCGGAACAAATCTGAACAAATTACCAGAAGCACTGCGAGAACGACGAGTTTAAACAGGTTCAAGATCTTCATCTTTAATGCCAAAATGTAAGCTGACATTTCTGGTGATAGAGTCAATACGACAGGCACTTGTGACTTTCACTCAGGCGAGGGAAAGTACGGACGGGTGCGGAGATAGGCGGTGGATGTAGGTTCACAGACATGCACACAGATTAGACTCTGTACTGATGAGTGCTGTTGGTTATTATGTTGTGTTTATACTTCGCTTCTTCATGTCGTCTCTGTCGTTTGGTTGACTTGTAGATGAGCCGATGAAGGAAGCGCCAAATGATTATTACACGATAAGGAGACGCTGGAACCACATCCCTATTTGAACCCCAATGCGACTATCAACACAATCCTCACAGTGCAAATGGGGTCAGACGTCTTTCTCATCCGTCGTGTCAATCGCTTAGGAAAATTTTTATCGTGGTTGCGAAATCACGTAAGCATTTGAAATGGTTTGAAAGTCGGCGATGAAATAAGATAAATATCTGTACGTTGTGTAAAAAGAAAGAAATGTATGCAATTCCATTAAGGAAAAAGACGTAACGTGAAATGGTGTACTTCAAACGACCAATCTCAATTTGTTTTCAGATGATTTATTTATTTATTTTAGACCATTGCTGTTCTTTAGATACCACAAAGATCAGTTTTACACAACCAGCAAAACTCGGATTGAAATCTGCGTTGGGAAACACTGTTTAGTAATACGTTCATATATTTATGCAAAAATTATTTATAACAACTTTCCTTGAAGATGACGTCTGCAATCTGCATATTTAGTATTCACCGTCGGAGGGAAAATAGTCGTTAGGAGATTGTGCATAACGTTTGACACGCACTGCAGCATCGTCCACATTCTGCAAGATCAACAGTCAGGTATCAGTGTTTCATACCTTAAAGCGCACTTAGCATTGTCCAAAATATGTACTTTGCAGATTCTCAACAATTATGTATTCAACTACCTCAAATTTATCCACTCCGGAATCAAAATCCGTTTCAGAATTGGTGATGGCAATCGATCCTCCTTCTGTATGCATTGGAAGTGAACAGACCACCAGAAACGCAGAGAGTAGGACGAGTAAAACTATGTTCAAGCTCTTCATGATTAGTTGCAAAAGGCCAATTGAGTCTTCCCTGGATACGGTCAATACAACGGCTAGGGTTAAATTTATCGAACGCTGGATTTGGGAAATTATTTTTAGCTCTTGGTAAGCAAAACTCCGTTCGATCCACCTGAGATGAACTAACCGAATTTAAATGCTGGTAAACGGTATAGACGTTTTGCGAAAAACCAGTCTGATATCACCAGAAACAGCCCCGCTTAGTAATTGCTATTGACGCATACTGTTTACAGGAAATAACATTATGGTTGTCACATTACAATTACGCAATTGAGTGCTGATATTCCATTATAATATCTCGTGTACTGATTACACCGAACATGGGCGAAATTGCTCTGAATCCCAAATGACGAGGTGTATTGGATTGAACGCTGCAGAGGAAAATTTGTTATATCATTTGCTCCACAATTTGTTATTTTTGTTGTTCATTCATTTCATTTTTAACAATGTATTGTTTAGTAACATGACAAGTCTGCTTGTATACACTGCACACATTATGCAATGTATCATACGACAACGGCACATAAAATGCGGCGGTTGAGTAATTTCAATGCAGGTCGTCATAAAGGTTCTACGTTCTCCAATGTTCCTTAATTTTAAATGCAAAAATCATGTAGTACAAATCCAAATCATATTAAGTCAACACCCATCTACATGACCTAAACTTCATCATGGGATATTGGTCGCATATTAAAAATGTCATGAATTCTATTAATCATAAGAAAGTCAGAAATTGAATAAGCCATTGCCATGAACTGCTGCTCCTGCACCCTGTTAAAACATAAGTTATATTTCAAGGTTTTATTCCTTCAAGGCTACTCAGCATTGTCCAAAGATATGTATCTTACAGTTTATGTACCTTACACTTCCTGAACTTAATATTATTTCTGGTTGTAATTGGTAGCTCTCACGAAACTAAAGTTACATTTTTTGAACGGCGGCAATTTGAATGTATTTTCAAAATACCAAAACAATTTCTCATCCTGCTATTGCAATAGCACATATTTGTACCGATTTATTGCATTGCAGACGACTCATTGGAATTATATGCCGAGGAAGGAAAATGTATAAACCTGATACATGAATGGAATGACAGGGCTTCCTCACTTTCCACCCACGACAACTGCATCTTAGTTTTCGAAGATGGGGACTGCCTCGGAAGATCCACAAAAATCGAACCTGGATCACCAAGCCATCACCTACTTCAAGCACTCAACTTTGACAAAACGGTAACGTCAGTTCTGAAGTGCACCCCACCAGAAAAGGTTTACCGTGGGATTAACGTCGACGTGGACACATCTGAAGTGCCCGATATGTACGATTTTGGACAAAGGGCCAATACGCTGATGGAAAACTGGTATCCACGACTTTGTAACATATTGCATTCCCCGACATACGTTGAGTTCACTAGAGTCAATTTACGAATTGACAATTCAGATGGAGTCGCTGGAGCGGATGCATTTGGAAGATCGATCACGTGTTCCGCCAGATATTACCGGGAGCATCCGGATGACCTTGGAAGTTTGATTCACGAGCTGGCTCATGTAATTCAGAGATATAGCAAGTGTGACGGCTGGATCACGGAAGGAATTGCAGACTGTACTCGAAGATATATGTATGAACCTGTGAAGCCCGAAAGACCTGGGCCTGATGACAGATATTACACTCGTGGTGTTTACTTTTTGAATTTTCTTGGAGAGAAGTATCCAGGAAGTACGGGGACACTGAATAGGGAGTGTAGGGAAGGGACGTATACGGACGGCATATTTGTGAAGATGACTGGAAAGAATCCGGATCAATTGTGGAATTAGATGATGAGAGAGATTTAAGTCATTTTATTTGAATATAAGTTGCAAATTAATTTTAAAGTAAAATATGGCGGGTTCAATAATTTCATTGACAATAACAAATAACTGTTGGATACAGACTAGAATTTCACAGAGCAACGCCAAACCAAAGCAAGCATGGATTTATAAAACGCATGAGTACAAAGAAAATGTTGGCTTCAGCATCGTGGCTTATATAAATCCGACTTAACCTAGTTTATACAGTTTTTATTAGGAAACCTATAGAACAATGGGTTTTCATTGCATTCATACATTATTGACAAAATGCCATTGCCTTTGATCCTACCGCAGAATAAAATGCAAATACATTTTCCAGAAATATAAACGATTTTGTAGGAAATGCGAACAAAAAGAATCACATTCCACTAAATAGCCAATTTTAGATCAAACGCGATGTCACTTTAAATACTAACATAATGGTATTTTAACTAAGACGGGTGTAAACCCAAATTAAAAAACTACCGGAAACGTGATTTGTGAAATTGAGACATTTGACACTCACAAGGGAGCCGCAAGCATCGAAGTTCGCCAAATGCGATACGAATTTGTCAGGTAACCAATTTTTGGGTGCTAAATTCAATTCCGGCGACAAAAACCCCGTATGGGCATATGTACAGCGTATACAGTAGGTTATGGCCTTGCTCTATACATGGTATCTACGTACAGTCCTCAAAAAATTCATTAGATAAAACCATGGGAGATTTTTTGTGATCATTTTTGTCATTACACCATGCCACCAATACGTCTCCTTGCTCAGTAGTGTGAAAATACTAAAGATTTTATGACAAATAATGAGTGCATTTTGCCGAAAATCATTCACATGCATTTGGGGTATACCACTACTGTGCATTTGGGATATATAAAAGTGGAACAAACGTACCTGCCCTACTTTATATGCTGTACACATGCCCATACGGGATTTTTGACGCCGGAAATGAATTTAGCACCCAAAAATTGGCTACCTGACAAATTCTTATCGCATTTGGCGAACCTCGATGCTTGCGGTTCCCTTGTCAGTTCAATTTCCCAAACACTAATCTTGAATTTTTCGATGAATTTCCTAAATAATATATTTTGACCCTTTCTTGACCCCAAGGTTCATAGAGCCACCACTCCGACTGTTGGTGGAATTGACCCATGATGTGATAACAAAAATGTTCAGCTTGAAATTCTCTATCGGATTAGCGAATAAATTTTGTTTCCCGATAAGGAAGTATGAGGGACCTTACCCCCCGGATAGATTACTGGAATAATTAGCAGCGCAAATTAGTTTTTAGAAAAAGCAATTATTGTTTCAGTAAATTGATCGATGGCTCTAGCCATCATCTCTGGTAATAGAATAGGTAAATATACGGAGCAATTAATGCCTTGCGTTCCAAAAACTGAATTGGTTTTAGAAAGACAATATCGCACGTAATGCTGTTTGTATGTTAGTAAGCAATAAGAGTTTTGCTGATCTGTGACTCCGGCATGTACTTGTGTTAATCTAGTTTCCCGAAATCTTATTTATTATCGTCAGGCATCCGAGACCGGGACCATTATTCACCTGTGATCAAATTCGTTTTGGATGTTGATACGAAAATGTATCCGATTGGTGTACATACTACAGTAATTTGGTTTTGGTTTCCGCGCAACTTGTATATTTTCCAGTGGAAAGTTAACAGGTTAGCCAGCTCGGATTCTAGCGCAAGCCAACGAACTGTGTTTCGGTCAGCGGCCGATGATAATTGCTTTTGGTGCTGACGAAGCATAAAAAGTAGACGCAAATATGTTTGTTCTTTTCATAAGTGCCATATTCATCAGCACATTCGGTTTGGAGAGCCCAGGCCGTGTTTACGTTTAGTAGGAAGGCTTAGGAAAAGAAATCATGAATTTGGTTAACTTTATCAAAATCATAGCTTTTTTAACTACTCCGTATCTCTCAACATCTTATTCCCATTTCTCCTTTAAATTATCAAGCTATCCAAGCAATGTACAAGTGCCAACTCGACAGATTTATCCAAGAGCTCTTAACTACTTTCTAACTGTCTGCAACACAAGTCATTATTTAATTACTCTTGACAACTACCACAATTTGAATATTGGCAATAATGAGCACCCAATAATTCTCCGGAATTTTGTTCCTCTCGTTTTGGAGACATTCAAGCCAAATATTAATTCACGCCCCAAAGCAAAAATCGTGTACTCGCTACAACAAATCCATGAACCAATAACCAGTTTGGAAACATTTAACTGTAGCAACAAATTGTACCAAAGTAGCCATCCGCTGACTACTGATTCCTACTGTAGCGAAATACAATTTCTGAATTTTACTGCTCGCATCAAACCTTGGAATGGAAGATTGCATATTTACATGTATCCCTCTGAACATAACTTATTTCAGTTCCGATACCCAGATACGTTTAGTTACAGGGACACGATCGAGCATTTACCATTAAGCTTTCAGATACCCTCGCGACTTGCGTCAGTTCACATTCTAGTATCCCCAAATAAATTTCCAGAGAGTGAACGGTTCATAGCAAAAATATCAGAAATCGTTGCATTTCAGAGCGTGACATTGTTTTTGGATCGACGACCGCCAACCACCACGGATTTGTTTCTGGTGATTCGGACTGGTCGGTCCGGTAAAAAACCCGCATCAGGTTTGTACATCTACTGCAAGCAGTGTCGAATTCGGTAAGGACATATTGATTACTTGACTAAAAGTATTGATCAAGCGAATACATTACTTATCAAAAAACCAATTTACAATTCAATTTACAGTTTATCGAAATTGAGGCTCACAGCAAGAACATACGCGAAAGTAATGCGGAAGTATTTCCACGTATTCGAGTACATTGCCGAAACCAGCGGATATAAACTACCATCCGAATCGACAGCACTGGCAATATATTCATACAGCTACTATGGAAACCTACGGGAACTGATCAATTTGCTCAGAAGTACACGCTGGAAAGACTATGAGTCTAGGCGACGGTTCAACGGAATTAGGGACAGCATTACCACTAATGATCACATCGTCAGGGAATACAAAGTTCATGATTTCGTATGGAAGTCCATTTTGAAAAATTATACAAATGATATACGTTCAACTGAAGCTCTGATAGTAGATACGTATTATGGACCGCATCCACACAATTATAGGACGTATGAACCAGAGATAGTCAACAGTTTCCGATTTGTAGCTTGCGGAATGGTGGGGCTGAAGCAACTGCCTTTCAGGGAATTAGTAATGCCATACGGGATATCCACTTGGGTGTTCATAATTGTCTCGGCAGCTGGATTGGTAATCCTATTGCAAAATGTGTCAGGGATTTTGGGAAATTCGAACCATTCCTGGAGGCGAAACGCTGCGTTCGTTGTCCAACAATACTTGCAGCAGAGCTATGACTTTCCACGTAGCATTTTGCACAGTCCACAAGGTAGAATTGTATTTGCCGTCCTGTCAATAGCCACAACGGTGCTGAGCAACGCGTATAGAAACGACAACATGTACAATATAATAGTTAGAAGGGAGGCAGTTCGTCTAGACTCTCTGGCGCAGCTACGAAATGCAGACTTTAAAATGTATGTCAAAACATTCGCCTTTCAATTTGGTTTAAATCACCCGGCCAATCCAGACATGAATATTTCTGTTCGCTACAAGGACCCAAGGAATGACAATCACAGGATATTTGGATCCTGTAAACCGAGATCGACTCGAAAATGGAATCAATGCTTTGAAGTGGTATCGGAGATCCAAAGGCTCAAGGAACCATATCATTTTACTTTGGGAGGCATTAACAAAGTTCATTCCCTGATCATGAACTACACACGGTTTCACCCGAAATTGAAAAAGTATTGGAATGGTATGGCAAGAAAGTTGTATCGCAAGCAAATGGCGATTGTTATTGAGCGAGACAAGGGCACTCATGAGAAACTGCTGGAGTCAGTTAAGGAAGCGTATCGAGACGAGCTGCATAAACAGGAGGATAGGTATAGGGACATTGAAAAGCGAATAATTTATCGAGACTTCTGGAACTGTAAGCGAATGGGCGTAATAGCTAAGGCACCCTTCACGAAAGACATTGCATCGCTATTTGCAAAATTTGAAAACGTGTCGGAGTACATGCATGTCGGAAACGAAACATACTTCAAGTCATACTTTGTGTTCAAGCTGGCGGGTTCGATAGCACCTTTCATTTTTAATAGGGTTAAGTCCGCTCGAGAGTCGGGAATATTTGCAAAGTGGAAGAGTATGTTGGAACGCCGTTATGTGGCAAACCGTGTTATTGGTCAGGGTCGTTTAATAGAACCAAGCATGGGCGGAAATGTTATAGTCATTTTCATTGTCCTTTGGGCTGGTCAGATTATATCACTTGTATCTTGCGCTCTTGAGTGTAGGCTGGCTCTAGCATACATACTGCGATCAATGTGGTGGAAAATTTGTGTCGTAGTTGTGAAGTTAGGTGAACATCTGAAATGGGTTTACTACTGGCTTCGTTACACAAACGGCTGGTCGATTGCAATGAAATAAAACAAAATATTTATAGTAAATAATATAATATGACGAGTACTGCACTTTATGAACCAAAAAAAATCTACGTAACAACGACAACAATTTCAAACAGAAACATTTCATACCGTGGTCTGAAATAAACAAACGATGTATTGTCAAATAAAATTGTATTTTTGGTCGTCAGTTTAAATTTTGCAAAAATTAATTGCACAAAACAGGCAAATACTGTTTGGAAAGCACTGCAGGAATTGTTATTCTGAAGTGTGCTTAACTATTCAAATGTAATGTAAAACAGCTTTCAATGGACATGACGTCTTTATATATGTTGTATTCACTGCCGACACTTTTATTTTCGATTCCGAGGTGGACATCTGCATAGTCCGCGTACATTACGGCATCCACGTCTCTCACACTCGCCACGTTTGACGCGAACAGCAGCAGCTTCTTCATTCTGTAAAAGTCAGATTAAAGGGACTCATTCCTTAAACCGCACTCAACATTCTCCAAACATACGTATTTTATAGTTTTATAGTTTCTCAACAAAAGCGTATTTAATTACCTCAAACTTATTCATTCCGGAATCCGAATCAGTTGCAGAAATGGCCATGGCGATCGGTCCTCCTTTGGTTTGTAATGGAAGTGAACAAATCACCAGAAACACTGCGACAGGGATGAGCTTTAAAACGTTCCACATGTGCATCTTTGGTGTCAAAAAAGCTGAGTGACTTTTCTCTTAATACGATCCAAATGACAGCTTGGTTTACATGTGATCCATCAGACCAGGAATAAAGCCAACTTTTATACCAACAGATAATGGAGATGTTTTTGCGAAAAGCAAGTGTAGTATCACAGGAAACGGCGGAGCAGCTTTGTGCTGCTTCTCGCAACTATTGACGTAATATGTTTACAGGAACTAACATTATAGCTGTTACGTTGTAGCATTGGAATCACTTCAATACTCCTTAAGATATTATATTAAAATGTTATGTAAACTGATTATGTGGAACATGCGCGGAAATCTTGTGAATCTCTACTGACGTAATGTGTTATCTTACACACGGCCGACACCGACACGTGCTGTAATTTGTTTCAGAACTTGTTTTTTTCTGTCATTGATTCATTCATTCATTCATATGTATGACAATGGATTTACAATGTACTATAATTACATTAAAAAATGTTACTGAGCATATTTTTATCAAAAGTCGTGTGTTCTCAAATGAACGTGTTAACGTATCGGACAAAATTCGTATTTGTTCTCCGATGAAATTTTATTTCAGCACACATTTTTTTTATTTCCACAAAAATATGAATTTTCCAAAACCAGCAACACCCAGTCTGTCTAATTATGCAAATGTAATATTAAGCCGCTTGAATTTCGGATAATGTTTGCATATTTAGAAATCACTGACAACCGATCAACCTGAACATTTGCATTTTTTGTTTGCACTCTTATGACATCCATGGCCGCAGCCGTTTCCACGCACTGCAGCTCCAGCTCCAGCACCCTTTTAAAGCATAAGTCAGATTTCAAAGTTATATTGCTTAAAGCTTACTCAACATTGTAAAAAATATGAACTTTACATCTTACCAACAAACTTGTATATAGTTACCTCAACATGATGCAATCCGGAAGCCGAATCAGTTGACGAAATATCCCCGTTCAATGGTCCTCCTTCAGTTTGCATTGGAAATGCCCAAATCACAAGAAACACTGCGAGCAGGATGAGTTTAAAAACGTTCAACGTGTTCATCTTTATTGTCGACATGCACACTCAGCGTTATGTTCATACAGTCAACATGACATTTTTTATAACAGCTGGATATGGAAACTACAGACGAGGATACTATGTATTGTCGTTTGTTACGCAACATATTATTTTTACCTTTATTGCTCATTTAATTCATTTGTGACTACTGATTGTCTTGTGAGATGATAAATCAATATGCTAATGGTGTGAATTTAAATGATTTGTACAGCATTTTATTCTTCCTAGAACAGATACGTTGCAAACTTACAATATCATAAAGAAACGATGAAAGTAACAGTGATGATTTTGAGGTACATTCATACAAACGAAACAGGCAAATTCTAAAGAAATACATGTTGATCGATTTTTCAGAACGAGAGTTGATTCTCAGTTCGAACCAAAGAGGTATTAACTTGATGACAAATTATCAAAAAACGCATGCTAGCTTGAGCTTCTTCCTGCCTTATATACTCACGTTTTAAACCGGTTTAATGCAAAGTCCTTCGAACAATGGGGTTTCATGTTATATATTTTTGGCAAGTTGCCAATGTCAAGTTTATCACGGCGCGGAATAAAATCGAAGTATTATTTCTGCGTTCTGAGTATTTTGTTATAACGTTTACTCTGTTCTGCTTATGGGTCATGACGCTCCTTTCTTATCAACCAACACTAACACATAGATTCCGAAATAGATGCTATGCTTGGAATATCATACAAAATATACGTACCAGAATTTTAGAAAAGCAAGGGTGACTTCAGACATTTTAAGATATAGTTTTTTTCTCGAGCGTTATATTTTTTTCTGATTTCAACAAAAATAAGATTTTCCAAAACTAGCAAGACAAGTGATTAAATACGGAGATGTAATTTAATATGAATTTCTCGTAGTTTTGGCCAACAAACCTGGATATAATCACGATGACCTAAATTGACTTTACTTTACATGATAACAAGCAACTTTGAAGGATACTGAAAGCTAGTTCGGTATCTCTGGAAGCAGTGAAATTTTGCTATTATTACTCGTCTTGGCTCTTGACTTGTATATTTATCTACTTATTTTATGTAAAACTTATTCAACAGTTCACAAATTGTGGTGTTGTGGAAGTTTGAACCATAACTGCGTACATTCGTCTCTACCATGTACCGTACATCCTTGAATGAGTTAATCATTTGTCCTTGTTTATTTCACAGCAGAGGAAAATGTGAGGTCAGGACCGTGGTTAATATTCCCACTTTGAGTTTCCTTCTATATTTTATCAACAATTTATATACATGACGTTTTATAATGACAATGTATGAATTGATTTAATATGTATGCTCCATGGTAAACAAACAAACAGGTTTCAGGGTTTTATTTCTTGAAGCGCACTCAACAGTATTCACAAAATATGTGCTTACCTCAACATGTTCCAATGCGGAATTCGAAACAGTTGCTAATGTACTGGAGGCCGACGGACCTCCTTCTATTTGAATTGGAAACGAGCAAAACAGCTGAACCAGTGCGAGTAGAACGAATTTAAAAACTTTCAAGGTCTTCAACTTCAATTTCGAAATGCACAGTTGGAGTTCTGTAGATGTAGTCAATATGATAGCTTTAATACAAGCTGTACATGTGAATATAGCAGGGCGTTTTTTTACACAACTTATTACTTTTATTTTAGTGCTTATTTATGATATTGTCTTGTCGCATGATATATCTGCCAATAAACACTGTATGCATTATATAACAACGGAACACAAAGTGTTGTGTCTTTTATTTTTATAATTAAAATATAATGAGCAGATCATTTCATGAGACTTAGGAACGGATACTTTCCAAACACACAATTTCATATCGAAACGATCAAACAAACCGGGATGATTTACGGGCATTTATCTAGATGAATCAGTGGAGCTCAACAGAAAATATAAGTTTAGATATGACTCCGCACGAAACTGTACTCTCAGCTAGGACCAAAAAACTATAAACTTTGTCACAGAAAATAATTTACAAAGTGCATATGAGCTTGAGAATCGTCCGGTCTTTTATACCAACGTTTTCAGCTGGTTTATATTGTTTCAGTGTTGAAGCCATTAAAACAATGGATTTTGGTTACATTCATGTATATATTCTTGGCAAGTTGCCAATGATAATGATTAAACAGGTTGATGTAATTTAAAATAGCGATCCTGGACAATGACGTTTGCATGATTAGTAGTCATTGTCGGCACCGGATGGTGCACATCTACAACCACCATTTAGTTTTCTATAGCATCCAGTGTTACATTCTCTGGAATCCACTGCACCGCTCACACTCTGAAAAAAACAGAGGTTAATTAATATCGTTTCAATGTTCCATATTCCACAGCGTCCTTAGCATCATTATTTTAAACAATTAAGTATATAATTACCACAACTTTATCCTCTGCGGAGTCCGATTCATTCGCAGACATATCCAAATACAATCTTCCTCCTTTTGTTTGCACTACGAACGAACAAATCACAAGAATCACTGCGAACAGAATGAATCTTAAATCACTAAAGATCTTCATATTTAACGTGAAAATGCGAAATGAGTTTTTTGGCGATATAATCTATATGACGGCTGGAAATTAACTGAATTAATGCTGGATTTGAAGTATTTCTCTAAACTATTTATCAGCAAAACTATTTCTAATCGCTTTGGCCTCGACTGACCTTATGGGATAGCGAGAAACAAGTCTGGTATCTCCAAAAACAGGGAAACTATTACTTTACTACTCGTCTCATGACTTCAAAATTTATAAACGTATTGATGTAGAATTTATACAACAGCTCACAAAATGTGGTGGTTTATAAGTATGAACGACAACTGCGTACATTAGTTTCGTCCATGTATCGTAAATACTTGAATGTGTTCAGCATTTGACCTTGTTTGTATTACAGCAGAGGACAACGTGTGGTCGCGACTGTGGTTTATATTCCATTTTTGGGTTTCATAATATTTTATACCTAGTGACACGGATGTAAAACTTGATATTACACTACAGTTAACAGTTAAAGAGGGTATCCCGTCCACGCTGCTGGATATTTTATAAACAACACATTTGTGTATTAATTTATTTCCTGTGCTGTATGGCATGGATTACATACGCTTACACATGGTAAAATCGTGCGCATACTTTGTATACAATGCACTATCGACCATACGGAAGTGCCAGTAACCATTGAATGAAATTTGATGGTTGAAACCAAGATTTTCATATGAAACCAGTACAAAGAGTCTACAGGGTTTAGCAGCGGTAGGGACTACGTAATTCAAAACGCAAGCCAAATGATATTGCAATGCTAGTTAAAAACACTTACGATTTTCAGAAAACTTGAGGGCATTAGTTGGCCGTGTTCATTTCTTTCGTGGATGCAATAGTCGCGGCAAGTACACTGTACAAATTACAATGCACGACAATTTAATGTTACCATCCGTTCAGTATTGTCATATACATAAGCAAAGAACCTACCTCGCTAACTGATTATGTCGATCCATTCTGTCTGGCTACCTTGCTACCGGCTACCTGGCTACCGGCTACCAGGCTACCGGCTACCAGGCTACCGGCTACCAGGCTACCGGCTACCAGGCTACCGGCTACCAGGCTACCGGCTACCAGGCTACCGCTACCGGCTACCTGGCTACCTCATCCTGCTATCCTGACTGACTGCCCAGTACTGAGCTAGAAATTAGAACGGAAAATTCCGATCTCTTTAATGTTAGGGGGCTTAGTCGTGCTGTATGAAATCATTTGAAAACAAAATACACCAGGGGGAACCCTCTAAGGGGTTATCCGATTTGGCTTAAAACCAATAGGCTTCTTGAACTTTATCTAAGGGAGGTTCATTCCAAATTTCGTCATAATCGGACAAAGTAAGTGGTTAGGATAGTGTCAACAGATAAACACTGCTAAATCAATTCTTGGGTCTTGGGTGTGTTTTTCTTAAGGTACGCAATAAAATATATGTAATATATGAATATATCTGAAATGTTACTGCACTTTTAGTGCAGTAACTGGCCCTTTCTAATATATTATAACGCAAATGAATTATGGCGGAGTCGGTTAACGATGCAACACAGAAATAAAATGTGGACGAGTCGGGGTACGATGCAACACAGAAATTAATTGTGGACGAAACGACAAACAGCAACGTGCAACGCAACGTGATTTCTTGATGAGTGTTAAATAATTTTCGTTAGGAGTTAAATGACTCCCGTTGGGAGTTAAATGAGAACCCGTTGGGAGTTAAATGATCTGCCGTTGGGAGTTAAATGAGCTGCCCTTGGGAGTTAAATGAGCTGCCCTTGGGAGTTAAATGAGCTGCCGTTGGGAGTTAAATGAGCTTCCATTGGGAGTTAAATGAGCTCCCATTAGGAGTTAAATAAGCTTCCATTGGGAGTTAAATGAGCTCCCATTGGGAGTTAAATGAGCTCCCATTGGGAGTTAAATGAGCTCCCATTGGGAGTTAAATGAGCTACCATTGCGAGTTAAATGAGATCTCATTGGGATTTAAATGAGATCTCATTGGGATTTAAATGAGATCTCATTGGGATTTAAATGAGATCTCATTGGGATTTAAATGAGATCTCATTGGGATTTAAATGAGACCTCACTGGGATTTAAATGAGATCTCATTGGGATTTAAATGAGATCTCATTGGGATTTAAATGAGATCTCATTAGGAGTTAAATGAGATCTCATTAGGAGTTAAATGAGATCTCATTAGGAGTTAAATGAGCTACCATTGGGAGTTAAATGAGATCTCATTGGGAGCTAAATGAGCTCCTATTGGGAGTTAAATGAGATCTCATTGGGATTTAAATGAGATCTCATTGGGATTTAAATGAGATCTCATTGGGATTTAAATGAGATCTCATTGGGATTTAAATGAGATCTCATTGGGATTTAAATGAGATCTCATTGGGAGTTAAATGAGCTACCATTGGGAGTTAAATGAGATCCCATTGGGATTTAAACCGGGTCCCCATAGCAACCGGGTCCCCATAGCAACCGGGTCCCCATAGCAACCGGGTCCCCATAGCAACCGGGTCCCCATAGCAACCGGGTCCCCATAGCAACCGGGTCCCCATAGCAACCGGGTCCCCATAGCAACCGGGTCCCCATAGCAACCGGGTCCCCATAGCAACCGGGTCCCCATAGCAACCGGGTCCCCATAGCAACCGGGTCCCCATAGCAACCGGGTCCCCATAGCAACCGGGTCCCCATAGCAACCGGGTCCCCATAGCAACCGGGTCCCCATAGCAACCGGGTCCCCATAGCAACCGGGTCCCCATAGCAACCGGGTCCCCATAGCAACCGGGTCCCCATAGCAACCGGGTCCCCATAGCAACCGGGTCCCCATAGCAACCGGGTCCCCATAGCAACCGGGTCCCCATAGCAACCGGGTCCCCATAGCAACCGGGTCCCCATAGCAACCGGGTCCCCATAGCAACCGGGTCCCCATAGCAACCGGGTCCCCATAGCAACCGGGTCCCCATAGCAACCGGGTCCCCATAGCAACCGGGTCCCCATAGCAACCGGGTCCCCATAGCAACCGGGTCCCCATAGCAACCGGGTCCCCATAGCAACCGGGTCCCCATAGCAACCGGGTCCCCATAGCAACCGGGTCCCCATAGCAACCGGGTCCCCATAGCAACCGGGTCCCCATAGCAACCGGGTCCCCATAGCAACCGGGTCCCCATAGCAACCGGGTCCCCATAGCAACCGGGTCCCCATAGCAACCGGGTCCCCATAGCAACCGGGTCCCCATAGCAACCGGGTCCCCATAGCAACCGGGTCCCCATAGCAACCGGGTCCCCATAGCAACCGGGTCCCCATAGCAACCGGGTCCCCATAGCAACCGGGTCCCCATAGCAACCGGGTCCCCATAGCAACCGGGTCCCCATAGCAACCGGGTCCCCATAGCAACCGGGTCCCCATAGCAACCGGGTCCCCATAGCAACCGGGTCCCCATAGCAACCGGGTCCCCATAGCAACCGGGTCCCCATAGCAACCGGGTCCCCATAGCAACCGGGTCCCCATAGCAACCGGGTCCCCATAGCAACCGGGTCCCCATAGCAACCGGGTCCCCATAGCAACCGGGTCCCCATAGCAACCGGGTCCCCATAGCAACCGGGTCCCCATAGCAACCGGGTCCCATAAATTTTGTAAGGAAAATGTGTTTCTATACGCAAATTAGAGATTGTTTAATATGAAACGTCTTCTATTTTAAACTGCAAATGACGTTAGTCAATCCATGGTTACCTGGTTGATATGGTTAATTAATTGCAATGAATATCATATTGGTATTGTTATCAGATTTTTAAAGTATAACCAAGTTGACATGTCTACCGAGTTGACATGGTTATGTGGTTGGCATGGTTACACGGTTGCCATAATAACCAAGCTTTTATGACAATCGGATATCATGGAGGCTTGAAATAGTTTTGTAGATGGCTACAAAAACAAGAATTCCATCGAAATCCCTGCTTACCCTAAAATCTCTGCATGGGAAAAAATCACAGCTGAACAAAAACCTGAAATCCCTTCCGGCTTACATGGGTTACATTCAGATGTAAAAAAAAAGTAAAAAATAAATGCAAGGGGAAATATCTCAGAATGTTGTACATGAGACCAAATCACGTGCACTGACAAGTAAAAAGTACATATTTTCTTAACGCGAAAAAGTACAGAAGTGAAACAACCTTGACGTTGAACTCATGCCATCCCCAATTGCATGAATGCAGGAAATGATGTGAACCAAATTGTAATGACAAATTGAGAACTATCAATCAACGAGCTTCAAACCTCAATTTCCCTTTGACTGTCCGAGACAAGGTCAAAAGATGTTCCAAACACGTGTTAAGAAACTTGCTGATTCAATAAAAGAAATGGGCAGTAATTCACCATTGGAAACTGATGGCGTAGCTTTTCATTCAAATGAATAACCACATGATGTGAAGCTATGAAGGTTTCACGTAACACGCCTTTAAATGAATAATCAGAAATAGTAATACTTTAACATTTGCTTTGCTCTGACTGAAAACTTGTTTTTATCAATTTTTATGTTGTTTATCAGCCGGCTGAGTAGGTTCAATACGGGTCAAGGTGAGTAAACCTGCTCCCATATCCCAAACTTTGATGGCAGGGATAGCATTTCCAATTAGATATAAAATGCAATTCATATTCAGTCAACAGTCAGCTGTCCTACTAAAGAAATCATCAGAATATTCGTCGCGGATTTTTGATTGAAACTATGCAGAATTTCAACGTTTATACTTTTGCACTGCTAGGAACGTGCCTGTTGAGTAGTGTGAACGCCACGCAGGAAGATGCAGGGCAGTTGGACATTGCTGCTATTGAGGAGCTATTTTCTCCGGCCAATTCCGAATCTGATTCATCAGAGGATAAACTAGTGGTAATTACATAGTAAATTGTATATTATTCAATATTGGAACGCCTTGAAGCTCAAATCTGGTGCAACATGAAATATCCTATCTAATAAACCATATTTTGTACACCTAAAATCGTCCCCATAAAGCAATTTTGTATCAAGATCTATAAATATTGTAGGGTGTGATCGCAGCAGAGGACACAGTAAGATGCAGTACTGGATGCTACAGGGCGATCAATGGAAAGTGTAGATGTGCACCAACCCAATTTGGCAGCCAATACGAAAAGTATATAAATTATACCTAAAATACATTGTACCTGAAGGAAAAATATCGGCAAGGAACGGTGGCATAACGTGTATAAAATTATGAGAAATGTGTTATGTTCTTAATTCTGAAACTTTAATTCTACAGCATACATTTTAATGACCTTGAAAAATATCTGATGGTCGAAAATAAAATTCAATTTGAAAATACATTCCAGTCCACGAATCTATTCATGGCCGCCTCAAATCAGCTTAGATATTATTGAGAACTGATAATCTCAGTTAAAAGATAATTGGTGCAGAAGATATGCCGGTGCACGACAAATTTATAGCTCGACGAAAGTGGAGGCTTTAATATCACAGACAGAGTTTCAACATCATTTTGGACCTTTACCATTTTTTTCATTTTCTTCGAAGCCAAAATAACATTTTTCTGAATTTGAAACAGGGTTAAAAGTTATAATGCTCAGTTAACGGCGAAGGCTTTTATTGCTGAAAACTTTTTTATCGCTCCCATGTTGAAACAATGTTCGCATATGCTAATAGCATTATTTTTTATGAATTTCAAACGCAAACTATGCAGAAATTGCAATACTTCCATTTTTCCAAACCCTAAAAAAGAATCTTCCAATGCTGTCTCAGTACGCGCCGAATATTAGCAAAGTGATATTGGGAACTAAGTTGGTTCAGACCTGCATGAGCATGTTCCTTTATATACTCAGGCCGTTGCACACTACGCGTCTGGTAGACTGCCAAACACGTATAATGTTTTCTGGGAATATGAATAACAATGGGGCTTGTGGCAGTTAATACGACGATCACAATGAATTGTCTATGTAGCGCAATTTCCAGGAAATTCAATCCAGTGCAACGTTTCCCTGGTGAAAAATTGATGAACTGGTTAAATTACAAGGAGTTTTCACATGGTAGTTTGTAAAAATTTGGCTAATACTCAACTGATCATCCTTTGCTGATCATGACCTAAGATGACAATTAAAGATGTGTAATTTTATTAAGAAGCCAAATGATGTAAGCTGAAATGGTTTCGCTTCAATGGCGAATTTGTTCTAAGAAGAGATTTTATTTTACAACGTGTCTTTAAAATTCCAAAAAATGCATGAATTTTATAAACCAAACAACACTCAGATCGGAATCTACTCTAGGAATCATTGTTGATGTGTGGTGCGGTTAACTAACCGAATACAATTTTAGGCCGGTTTCCTTGAAGATGACGCCTGCATATTAAGTACCGTTGTTGTCCGTTTAACCAGAGCATCTGCATCTTTTCCCCTGAAAATGGCATCCCCCTCCGCAGCCGTGGCGACGCACTGAAGGATCGGCACCCTGGTAAAACAAGAGTCAGGTTTCAGGGTTTGATTCCGTGTAAGTGTATTCAACAGTGTATTCCAAAATTATGTTCTTTACAACAGCTTTACAACAAATATGTTTATAATTACCTCAACTTCATCCACTCTGGAATTTGAATCAGTAGCAGAAGTGGTCATGTCCATCGGTCCTCCTTCTGCTTTAATCGGAAGTACACAAATCACCAGAAACGCTGCGAGAAGGACGAACGTAACAACGCTAAAAGTCTTCATCGTCAATGTCAAAAAGCGGAGTGAGTTTTATGTTCAGACAGTCGATAAGACAGCATGCATTGGGTGGAATAATAGCTGGCTTTGAGAGTGTGCTATTGCCTCTTTCTGAGTGGAACTGCATGTAATCTACTTAATATGGATTCGCCTTATCTCTCTTGCTAATAAACAAGGTACACATTGTGCCAAAAAACATGTTTGTTATCAACGGAAACGGAGCAGCTTTGCACTTACTTCTCACAACTATTGACATCATATATTTACAGGAAATTACCTTATAGATGTTGCGTTGTAACATTAACATTACGTCAATAATAGTTAATGTCCTATAAAACGGTTACGTAAACTGATTGCACGGATCCTAGGTGGAAGTGTTCTGAATCTCTATTGACGTAATGTGTTGGGTTGAACACAGCTGAGCACAATTTGTATTATTATTATTACACAACTGGCTGTTGATTTTTTAATTTTTTGAAATTCACATTTAAATACTGGCTGTTGTGTACACGATGAAACTGTACATAAAGGCCATCCACATAGGCATTTTTTGAATTATCGTATGGAGGAAATAATCAAATGTATTCTGGTGAACATTTTTAAATGAATGGACAATTAAGAGGTATTTTATATTTTCCCCTGAAACGCCGTGTCATTAAAATGAAGAATCCCCTCCAAACTCTTATCAACTTTGTATATTGATGTCAAAGGCCGATGTCCTTGACAATACGTAATTCAAAACGTGCTATTGTAATGCTAGTTAAATCCTCTTACTGTGTGCAGAAAATTGGTGGGGATGAGTTAGCTGTGTTTATTTTCTCGTGAATGAAGCAGATTTGGTCAAGCCAAAATGACGTATCCACATCTTCCTTTCTTATTCGTAAAAACGTTCGTATCTGAAAAAACCTTGACGTTGACGTAGAACCCATGCGATCTCCAAATGCATGAATGTAGGATATGCCGATAACCAACTTGTAATGACAAATTGAGAACTATGAACCAACGAGCTCCAAATCTCTTTTTCCCCTTCACTGTCCAAGTGAAGGTCAAATGCTGTAACAAACACGTGTTAACCAACTTACCTATTCAAGTTGAGAAATGGATAGTAATTGGAAATTGTTGATGCTGTCTTTCATTCAAGTGAATAATCAAATGATGTGTAGATATGTAATGGTTTTACGTAATACACGTTAAAACGAAGCGTCCGAAATGGCAAGACGTGAGCAAAACATTTTGCTGTGCTCTGACTGAAAGCTTGTTCTTATCAATTCCTTCCAAAACAGTTGTTTGTCAGCCGGCTGAGTTGGTTCAAGAAGGGTCAAGGTGATTAAATATGTTCCAATATTCCCAACTTTAGTGGCAAACAGAACCTTATCAATCCTATATCAAATCGAACTCCTTATTCAGTCAACAGTCAGCTGTCGTACTATATGAATCATCTGAATATTTATCACATATTTGTGATTGAAAATATGAAAGGTTTTAAAATCTGCTGTCTCGCAGCGCTTGTTACGTGTATGTTGATTTGTGTGTACGCCACACAAGAGGAAGCTGAACACTTGGACATTGCTGCAATCGAGGAGCTTTTCTATAAACTGATGATAATTACAAAGTAAATCAATTAGATATACTAATTCAATACGAGGATGTCTTAAAGCTCAAATCTGTTGCAAAATGTGATTTCATGCTGAATAAAACATAACTTGGAACTGTAAATTCGTTTGTGTAATACATTTTTGTAACAACATATATTATTATTGCAGAGCGTGATCGCATCAGAGGACAATATAAGATGCAATACTGGATGCTACAGGGAGGACAATGGGAGGTGTAGATGTGCACCATCCGAAATTGGAAGTCAGTACTAAATGGAGCAATTAAACATTTATTGTTCCTATGGAAAAATATCGGTAAAGAATTGTAATTTAACTTGCATAAAATTATGAGAAATGTGTTACGTAATAAATACTGAATCTATTTTTCTACATCATGCATCTTTACTGACCTAAAAATATATGATAACCATTAATAAAATAAAACTTGAAAATACATTCAACTCCACGAATATATTGATTGTCGGCTTAGCTTCAATCAGCTTAGGGCTTATTGAGAACTGATAACCTCATTTAAACGAGAATATGTACCGCAGATATGCCGGTGTACGACTAATTTATAACTAGATGAAAGAGGGGGCTTTATTACCATTGACATAGTTTCAATATCATTTTGGGCATTTGCCATTTTTTTTTCATTTTCTTTGAAGCCAAAATAATATTTTTCTGAATTTGAAACAAGGTTAAAAGTTATAATGTTCAGTTAATGGCGACGGATTTTATTGTGGAAAACTTTTTTATCGCTCACATGTTGAAACAATATTCGTATATTCTAATAGCATTATTTTGGACGAGTATCAAACGAAAAATAAGCAGAAATTGCAATACTTCCATTTATCCAAACCCTAAAAAAGGAATCTTCCAATGCAGTCTCAGTACGCGCCGAATAATAGCAAACTGATATTGGGAACTAAGTTAGTTCAGAGCCACATGAGCATGCTCCTTTATATACTCAGGCCGTTGTACACTACGCGTCTGGAAGACTGCCATATATGTACAATATTTTCTGGGAACATGAATAACAATGGGACTTGTGGCAGTTAATACGACAGTCACAATGAATTGATTATGTAGCGCAGCTTCCAGGAAATTCAATCCAGTCCAACGTTGGGTTGGGTCTTGATGCGTTATTTAAATTTATTCAAAGTGCATATGCACACTTGTAGATAGTGTTTCAGATATGAACCTGCTGAAAATCTGCTTTAGTGTAGTGTTAGTTATCGCAATATGCATATGCTCATTAAATTTACTTATTACGTCATTTAATCTCAATCGTCGGACAAACAAATCTGCTCCATTTGGCAATGTTTGCTTACCTAATCTTGTCCCACTTGTCGCATTGTTTACTCACGGTCTGGTTTTGTCCATTATTTTGAGTTATGCTGGCGACCTATTATCAATTTGACTCAGGTGGCGTGACTTATTCTATTCATCTCTTCAGTTGTAACATAGTTTCTACGTGGACAACATGCATCGTTTTAATTATTTCCTGCTGTTCAGCACTCTAATGTGCATCACCTCAGCGGAACAATTTCCAAATTTTACAAACCCAATAGCTCCCACCCCATCCTCAAATCCTAGCATTCTGAAACTAGCAGAAGCATACTACCTCATCTTTGACACTCCAACTGCAACAGAAATAGTTATTCACAAAAGCAAATATTCCACCGACTTCCGATATGCTGAACAGAAATCAATTTACAAGGCCCCCAGCGCCTACAGCAAGCTATCCGGCAGCAACATTCAAATCGTAGACAGTCAACTGGTAATCTACTTTTCCATGCAGAACCAAACCAATGGTTACCCAAACCTATACGCCATCACCGCCAACGATCCAGACAATCCGATGGGTACCTGGAGTCAGGCCAAAAGACTGTTGGAGAACATTTGGACGTTTCCATCATTTCACGCCACGGTTATGACCCACAACCAAGACAATTACTTTGTATTTACAAGCAATGTCACGGATCAAGAAAACATTGGTCCAAGTATCTATATCGCTTCAATGACCAGTGCGACAGAGATTACCGAGCCACTTATCCGTCTCAAGAGGCCAACAGAAGACTGGGAGTGTGTTGGCCACTGTTCCAATGATACACCAGCATTTCTCTATCACCATGGAACAACATTTCTGGTATTTACCGCCGGATCCGCCACAAATCCCAGCTCCAGTTTATCATACATGAGTATTGAAAGTTCTCTGAATCCACTAAACACTTCCAACTGGATTTTAGGCACTGGTCCAGTATTTTCCGGTGACGCAAACAAAAACGTTTACGCCACAAGCCACGCCACATTCACGGCCAGTCCTGACGACACCGAGACATGGATGATATACCAGGCGTCTGACACGTTCTCAAATATCGAAGGAAATTTGGTTGCCAGAGCCCACAAGATTTCCTGGGACGGTGAGCTTGGAACTCCAAATTTCGGAACGCCGACTGGCTTTGATACATCTCAACAGAGGCCAAGCGGCGAGCCAGAAATGTTCACAAATCCCATTTTTGACGAATACTCTCCGGATCCAGGCATTTTGCATTTGGGAGGTCATTACTATTTTACCAAGTTTGAGGAAAATAGTTTAGCTGTTGGAATGTACAAGTCGAGTACACTGACAAGTTTCAGGGACGCCGAAATGGCCATCGTGATTAGGTAATCAATATAACTAGCAATATATATTTTCAGTGGCAATATTTTATATGGATTTTTTTACTGTATTCAATATAGGATTCCGGATGGATACCGGCAAATGTTTGGTCATCATATTCAGATAGTAGACGACAACCTGTACATGTACTCAACCTTGGATTACAATCGTTTAGAGAAAGTGTTTGCATATCAAGCCATGAACTCGAGTAATCCCATGGGAACATGGTCTCCACCTGTTGACGTCCTTGCCCACGTATGGCCACACGATTCACAATTTGGAACGGTAATGCGGCACAATGACCAACTTTACTTTGTGTTCACTTCAAGATCCCAGTCCATGAGCATTTACATTTCTCCAATGATCACACCAACGATAGCGGTAGGACCGGTGGTTCTTTTGAGGGCGCCACGGGAGACGTGGGAATGTCAAGGTGGGTGCAATGTGGACGGGCCAGCTTTTGTCCATCGAGGCGGTGTCACCTTCATGTTTTTCGGGGCGAGTGGATCCTTCAATCCAAATTACTGCATGTCGTACATGAGCATTGAAGAGGGGAAGGATCCCATGGATACAGTCAACTGGGTGTCGGCGCCAGGCCCGGTTTTTACGCGGAACGATGACGAAAGTGTGTACACCACCGGAATGGGTAAATTCACAACTAGCCCGGATGGAACCGAGACATGGATGGTGTACCATGGGTCGGATAGGTCATCAAGTGTGGACAGATATAGAATTTCTAGGATAGAGAAAATTGATTGGAATGAGCAAGACGGGACTCCAGTTTTTCCGAGGGCTCACGGAAGAAATCATCAACAACCTATTCCACGCTGAATACTTTATGTATGTGTAGATTCCAAATAAACGGTTTTATGAATATATTTATAATTTGCATGATGTTTTATTAAACACTTAAATATTACAATACGTACAACTTATCGATGCAATGGGCCTTTCTGAATTCATATTAAGATGGCAAAATTGATACGGCATGAATAATTATGTCGCTGCAGTAGCACAACGTCAAAAATAAAATAATAAAATAATGTATAGATATGCCAGCCTCATGGAGGCTGTAGGGGTTATCGTATTTACACTTGGGTACATAGATGTAAATAAAATGCTAAACGTGGGTGACCTTGAAAGAAGTCATGACAACATGTTCCGTTCCATTTCCGTTCTCAAACTCAATTTTCTCCGCCCTTACTGCATAATTTCTTGCCACGTATTGGCCGTTAATGCTGGCTTGGTGCACCATCCAAATTTCGGAATCATCCGGACTGGTCGTGAAGGACGCATGACCTACCGCAAAAATCTTTTCCGAGTCGTCTTTGGACAACACTGGTCCTGGGGTCTGTTCCCAATTTGATATAATCATTGGATCCTGACCACTGGGAATGCTCATGTAAGACAAACTGGATCCCGGATATTCAGCAGCTCCGGCCTAGAATACAAGATAAGTCACGCCGTCTTTATTGAAGAGAGCTGGAGCGTCATTGGTACAGATTCCTTCGCACTCCCAAGTCGCGGTCGGGAACTTCAACAGCGTCACTGGTCCCGTAATTTCTGTTGGCGATCTCATCGGAGCTATGAAGATACTCCGGTAGTACGACCCGTTTGTATAATTGTGGTTACTCGAGAATAAAAAATTATAGGTTTGGTTGTGGCTCATCACTGCGCCGTTAAATGCTGAGTCATCCCAAACATGATCCAGCAGTCGCGTTGGTGCTGTCCATGGACCAAACATATTTTTTGGGTCCTTTGCCTCGATAGCTTACAGCCTTGGAGAATTGTTGGTGTCGTTCACCATAGAAGCGTAAAGGAACAGCTCGCAATTCACGTTTTGTAGAATGATTGATTGGATCTGGCCGTAGCCATCTGGAACTGTGTAAATTGTTTTCTGCTCGGCATACTTGAAATCGGTGAAATAGGTGCTTTTGTAGTGTCATAACCCGGGATGGTGTCAAAAAAAACTCGGGTTTTGGAATCGGGACTGCATTATCGGATTTGTAAAGTTTTGTCGGTAGACTGCACTGCTGAAGCACTGTAAAGTGCTCAAAAGCAGCAGAAAATAAATGGAAGCGCAGCATTTTGGAAAGTGTGTCTTGTTTTGAGGAAGAGAGTCTGAATAGGAAATGTTTTGAGATGAGCTATTGAATTTATATGCATGTTAGGTGTGTAAGAATTTTTTCCATTTAATTCATTTGGAGTGAACATTGTGCATATGCATTATATAAAGTTAAAGATAAGTGGCTGGGATTTTTTGTCGAGTGTTACGAGATTAAGAATCCAAATTGAAGGAATAAAACTTAATTCCATGAAACTCGTAATCTTATCTGTAAGGCTGCTTTAGTCATCAGATCAACATGAATGCAACCAGTTTACTTTTCTTCTGATAAAACTGCGACAGCATCAGCTTCTTCAGTGGAACTGCATAGAGACAACATACACCATGCAAGTGATGCGCATGATTTCACTTGGGTCACCGTAGTTTTATTTATGATTTAAATGTCCATCCTATAGAACAATTATCTCACGTCACTTGCCATTTTCAAAACATTTAAACTTTAACATTAAGTTGAAGTTGCTAATGTGTGAAATACGTATTAATGCCATGGCAAAGGAAAATAATGTAATGCATGCTTTTTAATTATGTGTATTATTTGTTTAAAAGGTGCGTGTTATTTCGGTAGGATTTGAGATGAAAACTAAAGCGAACGGACTTTTTTATGTTACCATTTACATATTTTTTTCAATGCCAGCAACAAAACTGTGCAATGGAATGCTCATTGAGCTTTTTACTCAAGCTGGGAAGGAGCAGAGTGTCAGCAAGGTGTGGTACAAGCAGCAAAACGGGAAAACCAATGGTGCCGTCCATTAAATATTTCATTAACTGCTTGTTGACTGGGTCTGAGAAACGTAGCTCTCGAGTAACGCATTTTGCGATTTACTGTGAAGCGACATATGAACAAAACTTTCACTGCAAGAAGACCAGAATTACGCATGGTTGCTGTTTCGGTGACACCTAGAGCGAACGTTACCTTAAGATAATATTTACTTTGTCTATGCACACATTTTGAGTGTGTGCTCACATTATGTATGAAATTGAACAAGTAGTGATAACGATGCTGCTCATAATGAAATGTAATGCTCAGAACGTGAGAGCTTTTTGTTGTTTATAATATTTGGTTTGACAAGGTGATAAGAAGAAATGCCACCGTTTCTGTGCTCATCGCTGGCTTGCATACAATTTCTTTTCGGTGATTCTGTTTTTATGGAAACTCATATTTCTTTGCAGGGTCAGTTACAAACCATTTCGATCATACTAATATGACTATGACTGTTGAGCAGGGCCGATACACTACATCTCAAAATCTCATTATAGCTTGTATAGTCATTACAACATTTGGGGTAGTCGTATGACAACGCAGTACAAATCAAAAAATAATTGTGAATATTATTCATGTGGCGTACAATTTGTCAAAACCAAACAAATGAATGATACCGTACTTGTCACCTAAAATGCAAGTCATTTCATGCATATTAATTGTTATGGGTTGTAATAAGGATTATGTGCCATAAATAATGCGAGTTCATGACACTATACTCATCGTCACGTGCCGTGACTACTGAGCAATGTCATAATCTGCACATTTGTCACGAAAATTAGTTTAGCGATTCTGAATCGCCGATTCACACCACATATTGCTCGGTACGCTATTCAAATGGATATGTTCATACAAACAAATTGATTTCGAGTTTTCATATATCTACTAATTGTAATATTCCGAGCACAATAATGAATAACAGCTTGAATGGCATTAACTAGGATTGTGCATCATGTAGAATTACTAATTTAATCAATCCGTGCATCTGTGTGTACCTCGTTTTAATGTTTCATTACAAAAAAATAATTGATAAGTCGGTTGTAATTAGCTTTAAATTTAAGAAACTTCATTTTACTGTGTTCAATGTAATATGTTTCTGGTGAAATATTGAAGACTATGATCTATTGAACTAACTGCAAAGGTGAATCTAATAAATATTAAAAAAAGTAAGATTCTTATGAAACCACTATTGGCCTTCTGGGTATTTCGAAATCATCCACATACTTTCGCCCATATTGCTTTTGTTCATAAATCCAAGTTGGGTATGGATGATGTCTCCTTTCTAACTAGGCGCAAAATTATTATCAATATGAGTAATTAAGAGGGTGGTGGCGGAAACACCATGCTACGTAAGTAGCATGATCCGCGAAATTTCGGGTGTTATGTCATCGCAGTACGCACTAAGGTAGATAGTATTAGGATGTGAAATAAAGGGCGCAAGGTAAGTATAATGATGTTGTTGATGAATGTGTGAATGAACAAAGGAGGGTATGTAAGTGTATGTATAGAGTGTAAGATGGATAGAAGGTGAAATGAAAATGAAAAATGGTTGGAGAATAAGAAGGTTTGAAAAATTATGAAGATTTGTTGATTATTTCTTTGTAAAAGTAGGCGTTGGCTGAAAGTCTGTGATGAGTATTACGATGGAGACTGGTTTTTTGCTCGTTGTTGGGACAGGTTTTTTTGCTGGTCGTCCAGGAGTACGGTGGTGGGTAATCAAGTGGCCAGTGTGATGGTAGTAGTAGTAGTAAAGGGAATCTAAAGGTAATGCAAAAGTAGTAATGCTGCGTGAAGCTCAACCTGTCAAGTGTGGTATGAAAATGCTCGTATTAACGAGCTGATGACCATGTTGGTGGTGGCAGCGTAAACGTAGACGAGAGTATTTTGGTAATAATAATGCTGACGGTGGCAGTAATAATGATAATGGTGACTGCTGGTGGTCGGGGCTCATGCTTTCTGCAAGTTTGGAAGGAATGGAGCTGACGAGCGGTCAAAACATGAGAGAAAGCGGAATGGATGACCCCTCTCAGGGATTCGGTGGTGACCGTCTCCTCGTACACGAGATGAAAGCTATGCTTGTTATGCAATAGAGGCGATCAAGTACCCCATTGGGAGTTTCGGCAATGCTCATTCATGATGCCAATCATCAATAAACAGAGCCAGCATCACCAATTAACAACAACTGTGTTTATGGGTAGGTACTCATTTTCCCCTATAGCGGTGTGTCCTGGGTACCTCATGTTGGTAAATGAGGGAAACTCTCAACCACCATAACGATGATATTAGAGGACAATGCACTACTGTAATACACCAACTTGTAAAGTAATGCAAGTTTCCCAATTCTGTTGGCAGTAAAGGTGTTTTAGAGGGTAGGGGATGCTAATACATTAGTAAACCGTCAATGATTAACTATAATTGTTCAGTTAATTATCTCTCGAATTGTTTGAAGAGTTCCATCCTCGAACGAAATTTCATTTCTCAACTCCATCACCCCACGGGGTATCCTCTCCATGCTTACCCTCAGCAGCCTTCCACAGTTACCTAGATAACTCCATCAGTTCCTCATTCACTATTCTTGACTCATCCATCATGTCATCTAATAAAAGAATAAATATTTATACTAGCTATCCCACGTAAAAAGGTAACTTGCAAAAACGGAAAACCTAACTTACCACCTAATGTTGAAAAACTGACCAGGTAACTTACGCAATGTTGCAACCTACGCCCGTGTATAAAATTTCCCCATATAGCAGTGAGAATCTAACGCTCCATACAAAGTAAATGCAAACCACTCGTTCCGTGCCAAAAGTTGTTCTAACAAGTCAATGCATGGTGCCAAATGGCTAAAATGCTTTGTGCTTCACCACAGTCAAAACCGGTTTTCCTGTTAGTCCACCTCAGCGAGACCAAAGCTTCTTCTCGCTTTTACTATTGTCCGTAAATGATATTGATCTTAACAGAATGTTAATTTATCTCTAGCGCTACTTTGATACATTTCTGACCATTCTCAACAGAATTGCTTCTGTAAAAAAACGATGCAAACAGCAGCAGCACACCATGCTGATGCGAAAGTATCAACTCGGTACCGCGGAATATTCTCTGTGTAGTTACACTTCCTTTTGTGTGTCCTTTGTACGGAAATCTAGGTGACACAATGACAAAAGTAAAACTATTATTCAAAATTTAAAATCAGTTTCATTAACGATGTGCCTAAATCATTCTTTAAAAATCAATCATGGCTTCTTGTGAACCATTTCAAACCCGTAAGAAATGGCAACAATGCATTAGAAAAATGACTGTCATTTGAAAACCAAGAATAATTTTTCAATTCTGTTTTCAGTACTTGGTTGTAGGTGGTGATGGGCAGCTTACCACTTTACTAACCATTAATAAATAATTAATTGCACAGCTAATTATCTCTCGCAAAAAGTCAACTTGGTCGTAGAAAGTCGAGAGTGGCAACGTTGGAAAGCTAAGGACACGACCAGCACAATGAGAGTGGTGGCAGGTGTGTACTAATTGTCCAATTAAAGTTAATGGCCAATCAAGTCTACCTTAGTTAAACATGTCTGATCATGGCAAGTGATACCTCATTCAACTCGTGCTGACTTGTACATTACCATAATGTGGGTACGAAATTATTTCTACCTTTCCACTTGGGGTAAAGTGAGAAAGTCAAACATGGCAGCCACTACAAATGAGCTTTGCTTTGTTATAGTTTGTACTAAACCAAAGTACGTGAATGATACATGAATCGAAAGGCAATTGAAAGGACAATTCAAAAAGATTATCCTCCATCATTTTCTAATTTCCCAGTTAAAGTTAACGAGCAATTAACTTGTGTTTTTTACAAAACGATTCATCGATATCGAGCAATACATCAATCGATTCCCACTTACTTCCGGAGTTCAATTCCATTTTCAGAAATCCATTTTGAATTAAAGTACTGGGGTAAGATGAGAAAAACAAACATGGCCGCCATTTTAGTTTTATTTTCCTTTGCCAGAGTTTACAGCAAACCAAAGTGCATGAATGATACATGAATCGATAGGTTCTTTGATGGGCAATTCAAAACATTCTTTTACACAATTTACTAATTGCCCAGTTAAAGTTAATGAGCAATTAACTTTTATTTTGTGAAACACGTTCAACCATGACGAGTGAGACATCATTCAACTCGTACACACTTGGACATTACGATGATGTGTTACTAAATATTTTTGTTATTCATCACTTGGGGTAAGGTGAGAAAAACAAATATGGCTTCCTTTAGAAATAAACATTGCTTTTGTCAGGGTTACACCAAAGTAACTTGTATGAATGATACATGAATGGAGAAGGATGGAGAATGAATGAAGCCACTTGGGTGGACAGTTTAAAATCTTTTTCTTTTACACGTTACTAATTAACTGGTTAAAGTTAATGACCAATTAACTTTTATTTTTGCACAACATGTTCCGCCATATCGAGTGATGCATCATTCTACTCTAACCAACTGCCACAGCAGGAATCATTGTTTACAATGCAGTTGTCATTTCTCATACTGGGGTAAGAAGAGAAACCAATCAAGTAAAGAAAGCAAGTGACGATGCAAGTCTCACACGTTCAAATAATTTTCTACGCCAGTTTAATTTTCTTATCACGGTAGTTTATGCACAAGTTTACTTTCCACAAGTGACTAAACCAAAAAGTCGTTTCAGCTTTAATCTTTTTTCATGCTGGATGGTTTTAAAAAGATGAATGATCATCTCAAAGTAATGGAACGAAAACTGTGCTTTGGCTTTTATGAACCATGCTTGGATAACACACTTGCATGAGTGAGAAAAGTTTACTGCTGCCTTTTTTTCTTTCTCGTTTCTTTTGTTTCTCGGCACTAGGCAATAAATACACATGGCTGACAGTTTGTAAATGAAAAGTATTTCTTAAATTAAAACGAATGAAGGAAAACATTTTTCGTTCTCGCCAGTGTAGTTGCATGACAAACAGAAACAATATGGCTGACTTGGTGCTGCATTAAAGTAACTAGTGCCACCTATCGTTTGAAAGCAAACATTAAAAAACGAACATGGTTGACTTTAAGCATGGCTTTAATTTACTGCTGCCATCTTTTGGTTTGCACCAGATACTACAAGAGAGTAAGAATTAAACATGATGAATGGTTTACTGTTTGATCTGCAGTAACTACTCCCAACCTTTATTTTTTCCACTTACGTATCTTGGAGAAATCAAACATGGCGGATATTATTTTGAATGAGAGTAAGTGCTGCCCTCTGTTGCTTTCATGATTCTGTTTGTAAAAGTATTTTCAAATTTTAAAACTATTTCGACGTTTTATGCCACTTTCCACCTTTCCCACCTAGTAATTTCTTTCTTTCTTCACTCATCATGGTGCAGATAAGCATGTTTATCAATTATGTAGGCACAGGAATGAAGACAGAAGGTAATGTGGCCATAAGAAACTGTTGTGACGAACTCTTATTGAGTGAGAAACCCTTGATCAATGCATGTTTGTACTTTCAAAGGAAGGAAAGTACTGCAGCATTCTTTCACACTTTAGTTTCAACAAGATGAAACAAAGATTGTCAGTGTTGGCAGTGTAAATCCTTTGCACTTTGACGAATAAAAGTAACAGGTATCCTATGAAAGCTGACATATTCATTTGATTTGTGCATAAAATATTCTTGTGGGTGGGAATTGGTAGATTATTCACACGTTAAGCAGTGAACAATGACAGTATAGCCTGTTAAGTAGGGATTACCATGGAAATATGCATAAACTCGATGACATTGATGGGATTTACCGTAGTTTGGGTATAAAACAGACCTGTTTATGCATGAAAGTGCCTGTGATTATCCTTTGAAACCTGAGTATTGTGTATACTTTTGTAGTAAAAAGCATGAAAATAGACGGTAATTGGAGACTTATTCCTTGTGTGTTCATGTACCTAAGCATCTCCTTTTAAGGCTGTAGAGACAGGCAATACCACGTGAAATCAGTGGTTTTAAGTGTGATTTAGGAGCGAATTCAGTAACATTACCTGGGTTTACCCGGCAACTATTATGAATTATCTCTTACTTGACACCAAAAGAGGCAATGTCTTGTATGAAAAGCGTGACTCACGATTTAAAAGTTGATAAAATTAAACTTTTACATTATTCACTTTTGCATAATCACACTAGATACCTGCGTCCCCTTCTTTCAATTCCGTTATTTTTGTCATTACGTTTGCACTATTCCTGTTTGTTCCGTGCATTCATGATGCTGTTTCCGACAAAATAAACAGATTACCACACAAAGTATTGTTTATAAATAAAAATTATTCGTTGGCCTTCTCATGAGTTCTCTACTGCTGTAATAATGGGTGGCGTCACAACAAAATGCATGAAAAAGCACAAGTAATGGCGGGGAAAAGCAGACAAGATCACTCAAAGTGTAGGGAAATGCCCTCATTTGCAGCAGTAAAGTTGTGTTATCGTGCTTGGGTTGGTGATAAAAAGACGTGAAAAAGACTCGAAACAAATGTTTAATTGTTCCCCGCCCTACCCTACAATACCATAGCTTCCCGGGTGCTAATGTTGATTAAAGCAAGGCGACGAAGGTAGAAAACGACTAAAAAGTAGTCACTCAGTCTGTTGTGCTATTTTGTTGCCTTGTGTACAATGAAAGTGTACTTTTGCGTACAAAAGCTCTCTAGTAAACGTATAAACTTGTGCGTTGTCCTAATTATGATAAAGAGTGACGGATGAGCACGGCAGCTGCGAAGCGGCTATGCACCGGACAAAAAGAGATAATGATGGATTGTGTGCCCATTTTGCAGCCAAACATCAAATAATTCTCGTTCACTCCCCTTACCAACAAACCTTTTTCGTCCGTTAAACACTGTAAGTTAAGTTAAACACACTGTTAAGTGTTGGTGCCGAGTGTGTCGGAGACTTTTCGTACTTTTCGATAGCGTTTCACGTCTTTTCCGCACCAAAACACACACCAACCTGCTGCCTCACTTCTGTAACTTCCGTACACTTGGAGTATGATGGATTTATGACACTTTCCGACTTTCTGGTACTTTTTCATGCATTATGTCGTTTCTCCGCCCAGTATCACAGCAGTAATAACTCCGAGCGAGAAGGGCATCAAACAATGCTTGCTCGGTGGTAAGCTGTTTGGTGTTGTCGTAAAAAGCAAAAGGGATGCACGCAACAAACAGTAATAACGGTTAGGTTAGTAAAGTTCACCAACCGAGTGAAAGTAAAGAAACTCTTGATTGATTGAACCAAACTCGATTATGAACTAGTAAATTAGGAAAAGGTTGGCTTCCTCAACTTGTAAATCGTGATTCAAACGTACCAGCAAAAGACTTTTTGGTGTGAGAGAAGAAACAATTTTCAATATTTTTCAAGTAAAGTACAATAATTATAAGGAATTCTCTACTAAAGCACACTTGAAACCACTTTTTGATTGTAGGGTTCCTGACATGAAACACACAAAAACATGATTTAATACGTGAACTCGTAGGGATTCTGCATGAAATGACCGTGCATTTCCATGATTTGTGACGAAAAGTACACAAAAAGCAAGGCGTAAAGGGTAATTTCATACACTTTCATGCATAAACAGGCCATTACAGTACCTACTACACGGTATTATCCCCGTGTTTCATCCAAATTTCACTTATTTTCCCTCTTTTGACAGGTTTTTGTATGATTATCTACTGGTTTCCGTGCCAGAGTGTCCATAAATTGACAAGCTCGGCCAGTTTGTTAGTTACTTGCGTGTGATAATTAATATTATTTACTGTATTAGCGGGTTATGTACTTCATGTCAGCCAACGAATGAGAGAAAGAAAGCGTCCCTGCCCCTAGCCGAACGAGGTTTGCTGCACTTAGAGTAAAAGGAAAGCAATTACAAGGGAATTTTGCGTTTCGCATGACGGGTTGGTTTACATTAAACCTATAATCCCTTTTACAAACACTTTGAACGCGTTCTTGTTTCATACTTTCATATTAGCAAACACACTTACACAAGTAAACGATCTCAAGTATTTCCTTGCAAAGGCAAGACTACCTACTTTCCTTTGAAGCATGACAGTTCAAGGATAATACACTACACGTTTATTTGTTACTCGTTTCTAATCTTTTACTCGCTCATCTTTCCAGCGTACTTTAAAAACATTATTCACAATACTTGAAATATTTTATTTTACTGTCTTAAGCAGCAGCTATGGCTGAATTAAAGCATGAAACGAGGATCTTCCCTTTATCAAACGGTGTAAAAAGACAAACATGTTTGCTTTTATCACTCGAGTCAAGCTTTGCAGCGTAGAAAAGTAATTTTCCATGGCCGTTTTTCATTTCTAAACTTGTGCGTTCAGTAGTAGGTACGATCCTGTAAACTGGGAAGTTAACGGAGGTACAGGTGGTAACATGATGCATCACGTTGCAGTAGGTAACTAATTATAGTTGAGAGGTTGCCTCTCTTTTTCATTGAAATTAATTGATGCATTGACTGTTTGCATCATTTATTCATCATCATCTACTTTGGAGTGATGATTGCAAGTGGTTATTACCAACAACCCAAGTTGCACGCCAAATTATTCATTCAGTTTACAAAGTTTTCTTCACGTACCTACACAATTGTTATTTGTGTTATGGTTTGGTAAGTGACGGGGGTAAAGGGTGAAAGGTTGAAAAGTGGTGCACGCAGTAAAGGTTGACAGCAAGCGGTCATGTTTGTCATTTATTTCCTTTTGTGCGTACAAGACGGTTGTCACTGTTGCGTACAAGACGGAAAAATAAAATGTTTCCCCTACTGCACTTTTCCTCTTGCAAGTATTTCTCCCCTTCAGTTTCAACGATAATAACTTTTTCATTGTGCACTTGACATTAACGGTGGCCAGCAGAGTTGCTATAAATTATTTTTGATAGCAACAGTTTACTCTGTCCCCTGTTCATTTATTTTTTATAGGTTTATACTAACCCTGGTTCCAGCTCTGATCCACTTTGCTCATAGCATAATAATATTATCGTGCGTGTCTCTTATTGTAATCAGCATCAACCATAAATAATCGTACATAAACAGCAGTGAGATGAGCAAAAACCTGTTTAGGTAATCATGTACCCATCATCATCACCAACACGCCTGCCACTTGCTAGCCGAAGAATAAATTATTACAATAATTTCGTCCTCTTAAAGAAAGAATAAAAATTCTTTTCCCTTTTACGTCTTGTCATGATCATCTTCACAACTGGCCACTTGATATTTTTAACCATTACCCTTTATGTACTTGTAAGAAACCGTTTGTACCTTGGAGTTACTTGTTATTTGTTGATCGCACAATTCTCCGTACATTATACTACACCTTAATAACACTACGGTAAAACTGCGTGAGAGTGTGTGAGTTGGTCAACAGAGACGGGATACTCAATCTTTAGCAATCCTGGAACACTTGCTTTAATACCCGACCAATCAGAGACGAGCTTTCATCTTGTGTAGGACGAGACTGATACTGTCCCACACTTACACCATTACACTACTTACCTGTACACAATCACTAGGGCGTCATCCATTTCGCTTTTCTCATTTTTCCCTAAAGGGGCCCTTTCCGCTCAAAGCTTCATTCCTTCCCCCGGGGGGTAGAGGGGAGTCAAGAACCTTTACAACATTTACCTTTCCAAACGGAGGACGAATAATCTCTTTCTGAAACGGTAGTAATGGATGCTTTCCCTGCCTTTAAAAAGAGGTACCACTCTCTACCATTAACACACTTGTACAACAGCAGTGCTACACAACAACAGAGAACGAGCTTTTACCACACAACAAAAAGGGTAAACGGTCCACTGCCTCACTCTTAAAAGATTGAGTACCTACTTGTACACACCACCACGCACACAGTCCCTGCATTACTTCACCTGACATTATGTTTGTTTTCTCACTCTACCCCAGGTTGAGAAGAAAAGATGATTTGGTCAACACATGATGATAATGTACAACTCAGTGCGAGTAGAATGACGTATCACTTGCCATGATCAGACATGGTTTGCAAACGGCAGAAATAATTGCTCATTAACTTTAACTGGGCAACTAGTACACTCTTGGCACTACTCTCATTGCACTGGGCGTGTAATTTGCTTTCCAACGATGCCACTCTCGACTCTCTACGTTGAGTTTGACTTAATGGACGAGTTAACTAACGGTGCAATTAGTTAATTATGGTGATGGATACTAATGTATTAGCATCCCCTACCCTCTAAAACACCTTTACTGCAAACAGAATTGGGAAACTGGCATTACTTTACAAGTTGGTGTATTACAGTAGTGCATTGTCCTCTAATATCATCGTTATGGTGGTTGAGAGTTTCCCTCATTTACCAACATGAGGTACCCAGGACACACCGCTATAGGGGAAAATGAGTACCTACCCATAAACACAGTTGTTGTTAATTGGTGATGCTGGCTCTGTTTATTGATGATTGGCATCATGAATGAGCATTGCCGAAACTCCCAATGGGGTACTTGATCGCCTCTATTGCATAACAAGCATAGCTTTCATCTCGTGTACGAGGAGACGGTCACCACCGAATCCCTGAGAGGGGTCATCCATTCCGCTTTCTCTCATGTTTTGACCGCTCGTCAGCTCCATTCCTTCCAAACTTGCAGAAAGCATGAGCCCCGACCACCAGCAGTCACCATTATCATTATTACTGCCACCGTCAGCATTATTATTACCAAAATACTCTCGTCTACGTTTACGCTGCCACCACCAACATGGTCATCAGCTCGTTAATACGAGCATTTTCATACCACACTTGACAGGTTGAGCTTCACGCAGCATTACTACTTTTGCATTACCTTTAGATTCCCTTTACTACTACTACTACCATCACACTGGCCACTTGATTACCCACCACCGTACTCCTGGACGACCAGCAAATAAACCTGTCCCAACAACGAGCAAAAAACCAGTCTCCATCGTAATACTCATCACAGACTTTCAGCCAACGCCTACTTTTACAAAGAAATAATCAACAAATCTTCATAATTTTTCAAACCTTCTTATTCTCCAACCATTTTTCATTTTCATTTCACCTTCTATCCATCTTACACTCTATACATACACTTACATACCCTCCTTTGTTCATTCACACATTCATCAACAACATCATTATACTTACCTTCCTGCCTTTATTTCACATCCTAATACTATTTACCTTAGTGCGTACTGCGATGACATAACACCCGAAATTTCGCGGATCATGCTACTTACGTAGCATGGTGTTTCCGCCACCACCCTCTTAATTACTAATATGCATTGTGCTTACCACTGCTTGTTTGAAATACTAATTACTCCTTATACAAGTGTGAGTGTCATGGTCAGCGGGTGACAACGGACCGGACCCAACCAGGACGCATTTCGCACAAATTACAAGAACGATACAAGTAACATGTCAAGGCTGTAGCAATAAATATTATGAAACGTGTCACCAAACAAGTCCGCCCTTGAGTACTATGTCGCGTTCTCGCTAAAATTTATTCTTCCAATTTCACACAGGATACATTTAGTACATACTAAATTAAATAGTGCTCCAAGCAAATTGGAATGCGCTCCACTGTACTATTTCCACAATATATTTTCATATCCTAATACAAATTTATGATGATTGCACCGAAATTCCATTTCATAAACTTGGTTACATACATTTACACATTAATTTCACTGCTCACAATGTTACTTCAGAAAAAAATAACGTTAGGTTTAGAAACAGTTTCACGTATGCATTTGAGTAATAACAAAAATAATGCGACACAGGGCGGTAGTGTCCATCCATCAATAATGCTGTGTTGTGGCCTGACTGCAAGCATTTTTCATGTTGTGCATTTCGTATTTTTATCTTGCGACTTGGTATCGTCGTCCAACACACACTATATCCGTTTAATGAAGAGTTTCACAGAACTAAAAATCAGCCTGTAAATTCACTAGTGATGAGCAGTTTTTTTTATAATTCATTCCTATTTCAGACAGTCACTGCTGTGCACTTTTCAATGCCACTATTGTCACTACATTTTTGTCACTGTTGAAAAAACAAACTGAGTATTAAAAACAACTGCATCAGCACCGGAAACACCATAAAGTACTTGAGCTTATCAAAATTCAGCTCCACTACATACTGCTTCCACAACGTAGCCTGGCTCCAAACTTTAGGCTTTTTCTTCGGCTTCCTTGTCGTCGTCGTCGTCGTAAGCGTTCTGGACCATCCCCACCCCATCATATTTTCCGTCTCCTCTTCACTATCCTCTTCCGGTGGTCGCATTGTTGTTGTTCCTGCAGTCGTGGTTCTTCTTGTTCTAGGTGGAGACGGGACTGAAGGCATTGTTCTATTTGGTGCACTACCTTCCGACCTTCCTCCTTGATTGCAATAAATAAACTGCTCAAAGCCAAATGCCTGCCCTCTCATCACCATCCCCGTTTCTGGAACGCCGCCGGAGAGACACAGTTCACGAAACAAGTCAATCATTATTCCTTCCGTGGTGGAGCGTTGCGGAACCATACGCTCCGTTGTGGTTCTCATGGAAGGCATTCTGGTTTCTGGTGGTGTTTCTGTCGTGGTTGTTGTCGTCGTCATATTCATTTGTTCCATCAGTTGTCTAGGTAATACGTAAACCCAGGTTGTTCCAGAATGCGACGTGGAAATCAAAGTCTTGGTACAAAAACCAGCCATAATAATAAGATAACCAATAAAAATACTTTATCCTGAAAAAGTATTCTTAATCTTGAAAAATATATGAACTTAAACACCTTACCAGTAAAATAAATACATGCAGTAAATGCTGCATTTTGAAAATTTCCGTTCATTTACAGACTGAATTTATGCTGCAATGTTGCCACTGGCAATACAATCTCGCAACTAATAATAGAGTTCACCGTGTACTCCGTAATCCCTTGTTTTTTTGCTTGTACCGTAGCAAGTTGCTAGGGAAGCCGGTACTGCTTCTAGCGATCATATTTGTGCGTGTAATAATACGAAACAGCAATAAAACCAAATAAACATTTTATATCGTAACTTCTGCAGCAGCAATGATATACCTACTTACTGTCATCACATATCATCATTGTTGCAGTATGACAAGTCACAACACACCTCCGGCGCACGCACTACGAATAAATACATGAAATATGACGGAGGCAACTAATAAGAATAATGTAAAAAATAAAAATTATGAGATTTTCGTGCTAATCCGTCCCAAGTGTTTAAACAGGAGATTGGTATTTAAGATTATGCATTTTGAATAATAAAAAAATAATTAACGGCTTTCGCTCACATTTCAATCAAATTATTGTTTACAGGACACCGCAACGCAAAACAACTTATCAAGTCGCAAGTCTTTATCCTGATTGTGATCAGTCATCTCGTTTGCGTTTTTTCTAAAAACAACAATGTTTAATTTAAAATGTATTTCGCACTTCAGCCTGAACAATGTTTAATTATTCGAATTACTCGAACCCTTGATAGAAGTAATTTTAAAATGTGTAACTTCAAATCGCAAAAAAATGTAAATCAAGCGTACCATTTTGTACCAAAAAAATTGAAAACGATGGACGGCTAGACATGTAAGCATCAAATGATGATCGGCATCAAATGTCAACGGCATCGGCAAAAGGGAGAAAAAACCAGGTGGTAAAACAACTGCATGGGATTTCTTTGTACGCGGCAGCATTTCTTTTGGGATAACGTTTCCTTTTTTTGCTGCTGTCTGCCTGCTCAAAACGAGTAATCACGATCTCTCTAACTTGAGCGCATCCGATTCATGATGCGCAAAGAAAACTTGATGTGGATAATGTTAAAATAGCATGTATGAGGTTAGGTTCAAATGCTACTTGGTAGCCGTAGTTTTTATTGGGTGTGTTGTGTGTGTGCTGCAGCAATAAGTCATACTTTTTTATTAAAATGACTATCATGATATATGACAACTGAACACATTTAGAATACTGTACGATTAAAAAGCGATATTTCGCATTTTTATTAATAATTTGAAAAAAAAATAATTCGAATGATGAGCACGTTTTATCGAATAGGCTGCTTTGGTAGTTGCACTTAAGCTATGGCGGTACAAATCATGGTGGTCGTTATGACAAAGACGTGTAAAGAATCTGAATTAAAAATCAATTAAAGAAATCACTGCAAACACAGTATGAGTAAGCACATTATCTTCTGAAGCGAGCGCTCAAGCAGACAAAGGAGCTCACGATAATACTAGCACATTTATGAGCTTTCATCAATTGGAGTGAAGTGATTTTCGACAGAGGTGTTTGAGCTCCTGTTCCTTCACAATTTTTAGACAGTACTATTTTGCATTCTTCCAAGTAATCATTAAAGTTACCAGGAAACAATGGTACACATTATGTTTGTAAAAATGAATACCTTAAACCCCTATTGTTCTTGAATTCCGAGAAATTAGGAATGCATTTATTATTTGGCACACAAAGCTGGATGAAAAGTATAAAAGGCAGCTTGCTGCCACCATTTCTTCGCTACAGCGAAATAATAAGTTCATGAGCTCAGATTTCTAAGCCCCTCTGTTTCGGAATACTAATAACATTGACTAAAATTTCCATGCACCTACCATATCGTTTCCCCATGAAAATTAATCACCTGCGCAACATACACCATTATTAAAACCAATTAATTAATACCTTTCAAGTACATTTGCGTTACTTTCAGAAGACTCATTTTCGAAAACTTTGTTGAATTCTTCGCGAATTTCAGTAGAAATTGCGTACATACTTGAAGTACGGTCTGCTGTCGAGTTATTCCGTCATTTGAACTCTTCCCATCAATTCCTTCTCAAGACGTGTTTCCCATGAATGAATGCACGATGTCCTGCGACTATATACCTAGTAAATCATTACTGGGCGAAATTTGTGACGTGATGGAAAATTTGAAATGTTTGTTTCATACCAGTTCATATAACTTTTCTAGCCAACCATCTTTTCATATACCACTCCAGAAACGCGCTAATAAAGTGCTGGAGCATTTACATGTGCCGCAATCGGCGGCTCAACGCCATTACCACCATAAGTATGTTACGATTCATTATGCGTCTACCTAAAATACAGTATCAACAATATCACTATAAACATTCCGAGCTGGAGTTTATAATGTCAATTAAAAAATGCAAAGCAATGTCCAGCATCAGGTATCATTTGTGAACATTATTCATTATGATATCGAAAGTAGTATTCGAATAATTTCCTGTACATCATTCATCCGGCAAGACTCCTAGCTCACGTATGTTGCATGAACAGTGATGTGAGCTATTTTACGTTGATAGTAACAACAATTACACGTGTGGATCATAATAAACTTCCAAAAGACAATCAATCTTCTGGATCAATCCGTTCATCAAAATCTTATCAAAACAAGTCAATGCGCGTCATTGCATCCACTGCATAGTAACAGTAAACAATAGTAAAAACATTTACTCCAAGATAACAAATCCGAGACATGTTTTCCATTGCACATCCTTTACCCTAAAACGCGTCATTCATAATATTCTACTATCATGTCTGAAATACGTGTCTCCGTGTCATTGCAATCAACACAGTTACCTATATCCGTCTGCTCAGAAATGTCGCAATAAATTCTAGACATAAAACTCTATAAACTGGGTCATTAAATTTATATTAATTAATGATCATTCGTAATATTCCATCACGCCAGCACCCAGTATCTAGAATGGATGCTAAACAATTCCCAATTCTCTTTAAATATTTAATTAACGGCTTTGATCTCATTCGGTGCCTAAGATGTGCTTACGTGATCACCGCCACTTTTCGGATTTAATGCGACTACGCAAGGACAATTACGCAAGCAACCAAAGTTATCACTCTGATTTGGCAAGATATAATGAGACATAAAACGGAAAGACGTCTCACCTTAATTTTGGTCGACGTTAAAGATCAGATCAGTCGACATATCGAGTTCTGTGACCAGTTTCAGCAGAGCAACGACGGGGATCACACCGCTCCGTCAAAATATATTCTATTATAGACAAAATTAAGTAAAAAAAGTAAGCCATATTGATCTCAGCCCAGAAACTGATTAACTTTTCAGTTAATTCTATCAAATTTCTTATTAAAATATTAACTTCTAATTGTTTTTCAGACACATTCTGATGTGGAAACTATTAGTACTAGCGTTTGTGGGGGTGGTTGCAGGGCGACCCCAATTCGGTGAGATATTCAACTTGTATTTCAAAATTGTCTGAATATTCTGTACGTATTCTAATTTATATATATTTTTGAAGGCCCTGGTTTAGGGATCGGAGCTGGAGTTGGTGCAAATGTAGGCGGAAACGTTCTCGGTAACGCCGCAGGTCTAGCCGGAGGTGTAGTCAATTCAGCCTCAAATCTCGCTGGAGGCGTCGTTGGCGGTGCAGCAAATCTGGCTGGTAATGTTGCTGGTGGCGCTCTGGGTCTTGCCGGAGGAGCTGTTAATACCGGATTAGGCGTGGCAGGTGGTGCGCTAGGTGCTGCTGGTGGCATTGCCAATGGTGCCGTAGGACTTGCCGGAGGTGTTGCAAACGGCGCGGTGGGACTTGCTGGTGGAGCTGTTAATGGCATCGGAGCCGGAGTTGGAGCTGGTCTGGGTGTCGGCTCTCACCTTGCAGGACGTGGTTTGGGCGTCGGGGCTGGCGTTGGTGCTGGCCTTGGACTCGGTGGTCCATATGGTGGTGGAATCGGAGGTCCCCTTGGAGTTGGCGTTGGAGCCGGTCTAGGAGTCGGTGGTCCACTAGGAATTGGAGCAGGTGTAGGAGCTGGCGTCGGACTCGGAGGTCCACTTGGAATTGGTGCCGGTGTCGGTGCTGGCGTCGGGCTCGGTGGTCCACTAGGAATTGGTGCCGGACTCGGAGCTGGCCTTGGGGTCGGTGGTCCACTTGGAATTGGTGCCGGTGTTGGAGCTGGCCTTGGACTGGGAGGTCCCTTAGGAATCGGTGCTGGTGTTGGAGCTGGCCTTGGAGTCGGTGGTCCACTTGGAATTGGCGCCGGTGTAGGAGCTGGTCTAGGACTCGGAGGTCCCCTTGGTATTGGTGCGGGTGTTGGAGCCGGTCTTGGAGCAGGCAGATCGTTGCTCGGAGCTGGTTTGGGCGTTGGTGCTGGCCTCGGAGTTGGAGGTCCTCTTGGTATTGGCGCCGGTGTTGGAGCTGGTCTTGGTCTCGGAGGTCCACTTGGAATCGGTGCTGGTGTAGGAGCTGGCCTCGGAGTCGGTGGACCCTTAGGAATCGGTGCCGGATTAGGGGCTGGACTTGGGCTAGGAAGGCCATTGCTCGGAGGTGGTTTGGGCATTGGAGCTGGCCTGGGTGCCGGCCTTGGTCTAGGAGGAATTGGTGGACTTGGAGCTGGCCTGGGTGCCGGCATTGGTCTCGGAGGAATTGGGGGACTCGGAGCTGGCTTGGGTGGCGGCCTTGGTCTCGGAGGATTTGGTGGACTTGGAGCTGGCTTGGGTGGCGGCCTTGGTTTCGGCGGAATTGGGGGACTTGGATTAGGAGGAATTGGGTCAATGATTGGTGGCCATGGTATGCACGGAGGGCTGGGAATGATGGGTGGACTTGGTATGGGTGGATTAGGAATGCTTGGCGGGTTAGGTGGCCTTGGAATGGGTGGACTCGGAGGACTTGGAATGGGCGGCTTAGGATTGGGTGGCTTAGGAATGGGCGGACTTGGCATGGGTGGCTTAGGAATGGGTGGCTTAGGAATTGGCGGCTTAGGAATGGGAGGATGGGGCGGACTTGGCATGGGCGGCTTAGGAATGGGCGGATGGGGCGGACTTGGCATGGGCGGATGGGGCGGACTTGGCATGGGCGGCTTAGGAATGGGAGGATGGGGCGGACTTGGCATGGGCGGCTTAGGAATGGGCGGATGGGGCGGACTTGGCATGGGCGGCTTAGAAATGGGCGGATGGGGCGGACTTGGCATGGGCGGCTTAGGAATGGGCGGATGGGGCGGACTTGGCATGGGCGGCTTAGGAATGGGCGGATGGGGCGGACTTGGCATGGGCGGCTTAGGAATGGGCGGATGGGGCGGACTTGGCATGGGCGGCTTAGGAATGGGAGGATGGGGCGGACTTGGCATGGGCGGCTTAGGAATGGGAGGATGGGGCGGACTTGGCATGGGCGGCTTAGGAATGGGCGGATGGGGCGGACTTGGCATGGGCGGCTTAGGAATGGGAGGATGGGGCGGACTTGGCATGGGCGGCTTAGGAATGGGAGGATGGGGCGGACTTGGCATGGGCGGCTTAGGAATGGGCGGATGGGGCGGACTTGGCATGGGCGGCTTAGGAATGGGAGGATGGGGCGGACTTGGCATGGGCGGCTTAGGAATGGGAGGATGGGGCGGACTTGGCATGGGCGGCTTAGGAATGGGCGGATGGGGCGGACTTGGCATGGGCGGATGGGGCGGACTTGGCATGGGCGGCTTAGGAATGGGAGGATGGGGTGGAATTGGCATGGGAATGGGAGGATGGGGCGGAGGATGGCCGCGCCCAGGCTGGCCTCATATCGGGTGGCCACATATCGGATGGCCCCAAATCGGATGGCCCCACATCGGATGGCCTCACATCGGCTGGCCCCACATCGGATGGCCTCACATCGGATGGCCTCACATCGGCTGGCCCCACATTGGATGGCCACATTGGCCACATATTGGATGGCCGCACTGGCCACATATCGGTTGGCCCCCAATGATGGGAATTCCACCAATTATGGGCGGAATTGGATCTTCGATGTTTTCGTCTGGATCATTTGGAATGGGAGGTTTCGGTGGAGGATATGGAAGCTTTGGTTCGTTCGGACCTTGGGGAATGGGTGGTCTTGGTGGAATGGGAATGATGGGCGGTCTTGGAGGTCTAGGAATGATGGGAGGACTTGGAGGTCTCGGTGGCGTTGGAATGATGGGAGGTCTCGGCGGTCTTGGCATGATGGGAGGTCTCGGCGGTCTTGGCATGATGGGAGGTCTTGGAGGTCTCGGCGGCCTTGGAATGATGGGAGGTCTCGGCGGTCTTGGCATGATGGGAGGTCTCGGAGGTCTCGGCGGCATTGGAATGATGGGAGGTCTTGGAGGTCTCGGCAGCCTCGGAATGATGGGAGGTCTTGGAGGTCTCGGCAGCCTCGGAATGATGGGAGGTCTCGGCGGTCTTGGCATGATGGGAGGTCTCGGCGGTCTTGGCATGATGGGAGGTCTCGGCGGTCTTGGCATGATGGGAGGTCTCGGCGGTCTTGGCATGATGGGAGGTCTTGGAGGTCTCGGCGGCCTTGGAATGATGGGAGGTCTCGGCGGTCTTGGCATGATGGGAGGTTTTGGAGGTCTCGGCGGTCTTGGCATGATGGGAGGTCTCGGCGGTCTTGGCATGATGGGAGGTCTCGGCGGTCTTGGCATGATGGGAGGTCTCGGAGGTCTCGGCGGCATTGGAATGATGGGAGGTCTTGGAGGTCTCGGCAGCCTCGGAATGATGGGAGGTCTTGGAGGTCTCGGCAGCCTCGGAATGATGGGAGGTCTTGGAGGTCTCGGCAGCCTTGGAATGATGGGAGGTCTTGGAGGTCTCGGCGGCCTTGGAATGATGGGAGGTCTTGGAGGTCTCGGCGGCCTTGGAATGATGGGAGGTCTTGGAGGTCTCGGCGGCCTTGGAATGATGGGAGGTCTTGGAGGTCTCGGCGGCCTGGGAATGATGGGCGGCATTGGCGGACCAGGAATGATCGGAGGAGGTCTCGGTGGACTAGGAATGGGAGGTCTCGGCGGTCTTGGAATGGGAGGTCTCGGCGGTCTTGGAATGGGAGGTCTTGGCGGTCTTGGAATGGGAGGTCTCGGCGGTCTTGGAATGGGAGGTCTTGGCGGTCTTGGAATGGGAGGTCTCGGCGGCCTTGGAATGGGAGGTCTCGGCGGCCTTGGAATGGGAGGTCTCGGCGGCCTTGGAATGGGAGGTCTCGGCGGCCTAGGAATGGGAGGTATCGGTGGCCTAGGAATGGGCGGCCTTGGAATGGGAGGTATCGGTGGCCTAGGAATGGGAGGTATCGGCGGATTCGGAGGCCCAGGTATAGGACTTGGATACGGTAGTGGATTTGGATATGGCGGTGGATTTGCTGGAGCAGGAGGTACAAGGATATTATTTACACTAAATTCGTGAGAATAATGCTTTTCTTAATACTAAATGTAATATTCTCTTATGCTTTCACAGCCGGAGCCATGGCAGGAGCTGGTGGATTCGGGGGAGGTATATTTTAATCAACTAACTTCTAATATGGCTTTTACAAATACTGATTACAACCAAACATAACTAGGCTTACAGTAGATTTTTTTCCTAATGTCAAATTTTAGCAATTTCAATCAGAAAATAAAGTAATACAATTGTTTGTTTAGACAATTAGTTCAAAACATAGTATTTTCTAGAAACACAAGATTCACTTATTTGTAATATATTTCATTTAAAGACAAATCCTTTGCATAATTTAGTTTTTTTATCACAAAATACAAAATATTAGGTTCCGATAGTAAAGAAAAGAATAGTAGTAGCTTGACCTTGACAATCTAGAATAGATTACTCATTCCTGATTCATTAGTTCCAGGTTTACTGTTGCCTGGCTACCCAGGCGGTATAGTTCCCGGCGGCCATATACCGGGGCTTCCAGGCGGGCATTCCCCAGGTGGGCATTTCCCAGGCGGCCATATTCCTGGCGGCCATATTCCCGGCGGCCACATTCCCGGTGGCCATATTCCCGGCGGCCACATTCCCGGTGGCCATATTCCCAGTGGCCATATTCCTGGCGGACACATTCCCGGTGGCCACATTCCCGGTGGCCACATTCCCGGTGGCCACATTCCCGGTGGCCACATTCCCGGCGGTCATATTCCAGGTGGACATATCCCAGGAGTTCCAGGCGGCAATATTCCGGGAGTTCCAGGCGGCAATATTCCGGGAGTTCCAGGCGGCAATATTCCGGGAGTTCCAGGCGGCAATATTCCGGGAGTTCCAGGCGGCAATATTCCGGGAGTTCCAGGCGGCAATATTCCGGGAGTTCCAGGCGGAAATATTCCTGGAGTCCCTAGCGTTCCCGGAGTTCCAGGAGTTCCAGGAGTTCCCGGCGTTCCAGGCGTTCCCGGAGTCCCAGGCGCTCCAGGAATTCCAGGCGGAGAGATTCCAGCTGTTCCAGCAGTACCCAACGGAGTGGTGCCAGGTGTTCCAAGCGGCGAGATTCCCGGGGTTCCCGGAGTAGGTAATCCAGCAGCAGGAGCGGGAGGCATTGGTGAAGTGATTTCCGGTGCGATTGACAACGGGTTACAAGGAGCAGGAAATGCTGCCGGAGGGTGGGGAGGCGGCAAAGGTGGCGGATGGGGAAAAGGTGGCAGCGGGGAACGCGGTGGAGGCTGGGGTGGCAAGAAATGGGGCGGAGGAAGCAGAGAACATGATGGATGGGGAGGAAAGAAATGGGACGGCGGAAGCGGGGAACATAACGGATGGGGCGGAAAGAAGTGGGGAGGTGGTAGCGGGGAAAACAAAGGCTGGGGAGGGAAGAAGTGGGGAGGGGGTAGTGGAGAGCATAACGGATGGGGAAAAGGCGGACATGGCGGCGGCAGCGGGGAGAAGCGTGGATGGGGAAAATAACCAATATAACTAATGATTATATTTAATTTCTACATCCTACATTATTTATTTAAGCAACTATTTTGAACTTTTTGATATTCAGATAATAAGAATAAAGATTGTTCATACGTCAAGGTTATGCGGAAGCGATTAGTATTTCATACACTATTTCCGCATGTCTTTTACATGACATACTCGATGTCGTCACAGGAGAGCTATCATGCATTGAGCTATCAAATATATTGTTTATTGCGTTCAGTCGAGATCGCATGGGTAGTGAATAGAGCAACGGGTTATCAGGAAAAAAATATTCAATACAATATAATGAGCAACAGGAACAATAATATTTTCAATGTCTCAATTATTATCTGTTTTATGATCATGGGAATTTTACGACTGGCAAGCACAAGTAAGTTTTCAAATATAAATTCAAAACTCAGTTCATTCCATTTTTTTCTAGTGTAGCGAAATAAATGGGAATATGTATTTTAGTTACGTGCTACAGATGCAGAAGTCCAAAGGAGTGCAAGCAGAGTTTTGACGTAATGCCTAAACGGGAATGCTCAGGAGCTGAGAATGTGTGTACCCAACTTATTTACACTGCTGCACAAAATGGATCGAAACCGGGTGAAGTGGATAAGCGTGATTGTGGATGTGGATGGACGGCGGACATTACTGAACCAATTTGTCTTGTTAGAAATGACACGGTTCTTGAACTCTGCACTTGCGTCGAGGATCTTTGTAACGGCGTGTTGCCTGCTTGTAGTCATAGGGTCAGGGGAAGAAAGGAAAGGGGGGAAGGCTGTATACTTTGACAGTAATACAAGATGGAAATAAATAAAATGTGATTTAAACAAAAAATATTAATCAGTTTTATTATCAATTTTATTACATGTTTTTGTTTTGTTTAACTGGAGGTCCTATTGATATGGCGACAATTATTGATCGTTACAATTTGTCAATTCCAGAGAAATTTACAGTGGGTTCACAGGAACGCATCAAAATATTTGCGCTATTGCGTGTATATAAAGAATCTTGCGTGTTCTCAGTTCGAAACAAATTGCAAAATATATGTGCTCTTAATTTGTACCTCCCAACGCGATTATTCAACTGGAAACTAAAATATCCCAATCCGTTTAGAGACGATTTTGGTTTCCATAAGAGTCTTTATATCACGCGGTTACTTAACCTGCATTGCCTCCAGTTTAAAAATATTCAAAAATGTTTTAATATTAAGCTCACTTTGTTTCAATACGACTATATTCGTCGTCCATAAGAAGATGATCTAGTAATAGCTTTGTCTAAGGCATCAGAACAAAGTGATTCTGTGTTGCAGAGAAATATTAATGAAAATCCGAGAAAGTTACATAATTTTGTATTCAGTAAAAATGTAAATAACAATCTAGTGATTGGGTGAGATTGCCCTAAAAGACTCATTATATAATTGGAGGAAGACTAATTGAAATATAAAGTCTTTAAGCTTATTAATATTAATTATCCGAATAAGCAAAAGTTCAATAGACAATTATCCAAAAAATAATTATAATTAAAATTATCTATATAATTGAATTCATTGTAATAGCGTTATAGAGACCAATCCATAGCAGTGCTATCTATTTGTAAACGACAGTATGCTCATTGCTCTTCCTTTGCGGAAACGGTTAACGTAATTTGGGTTTTTTGTAAAACATTATTCTATACCAACCGATAATAACCAGTTTTCCCAAAACGAAGTTACCAGTGTACATACACTGCCATAAAATGTATTAATATTTGTTAAAAAATTGTGATCAGCATAACAACGAAATTACCTTTATTATTCAATAAATCGAATGAAACGAAAGTTTTTAAAGCATTGTATGACTTTTTATGATCCATATCTTTAATTTAGGCGAAATTAATTACTAATTATTTTTGTACGGAAACAGTTTAATTCGGCATCTTAATTTAAATATTAAATACCACGTGGAAGTATTCCTTCCCATATTAAGTAGCCGAAGTAATGATGGTAAATAAATTACTTTTGTTATCCAGATTATTTCTAATTCATTCTGATTGGTAATTTAGTACGGCTAGCTGTATGAGCACAGTAATCCATTAAAGATTAATTTAAATTTAAGCAAAATTGATCCGGATAACAAAATGAATTAAAATCGCTATTGGCTACGTACAGTATACAGAAAAGGATTGTCGTCATTCGAATAAACACATATGCCTATAATTCGACGTAATTCATGCTTCGCCTATCTTTATAGGCAGCGTGCCTAGACGGTAGTTTTCTTAAACCAACAAACAAACACTGACATACCTATCATTAGGAAAGATTCATCGTCGTTCACAATTAATCTTGTCTTAACTGGGAAACTTGTAGAAATGAGTACCCCGCTTGTATTGAAAGCCATTAGAATAAGCAACGCATTTTATGACCTATTGCTTCGATATCCCATAGAAATTAGAGCAGATCCCAATCAAAATCAATATTTGCTGGAAAAGCGACTTTACAAACTAATCCCCATTTACTCCTGCCTAACTATCATATTTCTACATCTTGCAGTATGCTGCCTCCTTTTGGTGGAAGATCTTGTGCTCGGAAGAGTGAAATTGACTTTCGAGCAAGAAATTTCGCTAGTTGGCTTAGCCACAATGGCTTGTATAATCCTCACTTTATTTATCCTGATGCATCCATTCATGGAAATGATAATTCAATATTACAACTCTTTACTGCAATACGAGGAGCTGCTCAACTTTGACAGATTTGAAAGCCATGTACAGATACGGTCCCGCGACTCTTACATATTTCTCCTTAAAAGTGGTATGGATAATTGTTCCAATGATTATATTATATGCATTTTAAATTGTAAGTATTTAAATAAAGTTGTCATTCTGCAGAGTTTCAGAAATTTCGACGTGGTGAAGAATTCGACATGAACGGCATAATCGTCAACGGAAGCACATTTATGATGATACTCACCGGACTATTTCTTGGAGCTGTCGGAATCCTGTCAAATCTAGACCACATCTACCTCATCACCAGAGCACATTTTCCATTCATTCTCGAAAATGAGGCCACTAGACTACCATTTTATATTTCAAGATGGATCATAAGTCAATGGACTATTTTAGAGTGCACAAGAATTTACGTAACGTTTTCTATCCCTGCAATGACCCTATTTAACATTTATCATAACTGTCTTGAAACTATTAATGCCATGCCCTTAAATCGCCAAACCATGTATTTATATAATCAGTTGCATTGTATTAATCAGAAAGGTCTCCAAATGATAAAGTATGTTGCGGGTACACTACTTAGTATCGGCTTCGCGGTGTTCGTTATAGGGAACTGGTTCATTCTGAAATGCTGGAACTTATTTGACGTGGGCGTCTACCTGGTCGTTGTCTTTTTAGTTGCATCGGGGTACCTGTTAATGATTCAAACCTTACCCATGATTATCAAGTGCGACGAGGTCAGCAAGGAGATATTGAGCAATTGGAGGCATCAAGCGGTGAGAGCTGGGAGCGATCGGCGATATTGGTTAAAGATAATTAGAGCTCAACGACCTGTGGCGCATTATTACGGGCTGACAAAATTTGAGCAGGAGACAAAGGGGAATTATTATAGCACCACAATTGACTACACAATTAATTTGCTCTTGTTGGAATAGAAATACCGACATTATTTGATTTTTGTGACAGCACAATGTGAGAAATAAATAAATAAATGAAAATCATTGCTGAAATTACTTATATGACTTCAAGTTGAATGCCGTGAAATGTGATTCATCCAGGGTCTCATGATTTTAAGCCGACATAACACGTATAGTTGACTTGACTTGTAAATGAACGGCACCAAGCTCATAACCATGATATGCCTCTGAGTTCACAGTCATATGCCAACAGCGGATGCATGCTCTGGACCAGAAATAATACTTTGGCAGCTGATAAAAAACGTTGATTCTTTTTCCGTCGCAGCATAACCATACATAACACATTTTCGTTTCAGATTCAATGAATACGTTGGCTGAAGACTGGCAGTATCCAGCCAGCTTCTCTTGACTTATCACCAGTTCAGTGGAATTTTACATGTAATGAGTCAGCAGATCGTACCAATGTAAATACCAAGCCAAGGAAATGGGCTTATCATTTTATCCTTGACGAATAAAAGAAAAACCCATATTCATTCGCAACACATTTTCCACATTTATTTCATTCCTCCTTTCGCTGCGGTCAACTCACTACATCACGATAATAATGGAACGCCTTGGCAAATTTATTTTCCTCTTGGGCATTTTGACGTGGATGTCAAGTGCCAAACAATTTCCACAGTTCACAAATCCGGTAATTTCGGAAAAGTCTCCAAATCCAAGTATCCTGAAAGTTGGAGCCTCTTACTACCTAACATTCGACAGTCCCAGTGGATACGAAATTGTGCTCTACAAAAGCCCATATTTCACCGACTTCCGCTATGCCGAGAACCGGACAATTTACAAGGCACCCGGTGCACACCGAGAGCTGCGCAACAGCAATATTCAAAACGTGAATGGCCAGCTCATCATCTACTTCTCCATGGTGAATCAGACAAACGGGGTTCCCAAATTGTACGCAATGAAGGCAAAGGACTCAAATAACCCCATGGGGGAATGACACATTCCCGAAAGACTGCTGGAAAATATTTGGTTGGGGCCGGTATATCAGGGCGCCGTCTTGAGCCACAACCAAACAAATTATTTGGTTTTCACCGCCGATCACGAGAACAAATATGGACAGGTTTATCGGAGCATTTTGATCGCTCCGATGAAAAGCGAGACGGAAGTTACGGAGCCAAGAATTCCTATCAAGTCTCCTATGTACGACTGGGAGTGTGTCGGAAATTGTTCCAACGACAAGCCAGCTTTCATACAGTATCGTGGCGTGACCTATTTGGTATTTTCGGCTGGCCTGGAAACAAATCCTGGTGCCTGCTTGTCCTACATGAGCATCAAGAACGATCAGGATCCACTTAATGAATCAAACTGGGTACTAGCTGACGGACCCGTGTTTTCCCGGGACGACCATGAAAATGTTTATGGGATCGGCCACGCATCATTTACCACCAGCCCGGACGAGACAGAAGTTTGGATGATATACCATGCATCCGTCGACGCAAAAAATGTTGCCGGGAATTTAGTTGCAAGAGCTGAAAGGATTGACTGGGATGTAGCAACGGGAACGCCCATCTTCCCAAAACCCCACGGCGTAGACACATATCAGAAGCGACCCGGTGGCGAGCCGGAAATGTTCACCAATCCAATTGCGGACGGCTGGTCTCCTGACGCAGTTGTGATTCGTCTGGGTGACTTTTACTATCTTGTGACCTTTGACATGGACGGCGGAGTTGGAATTTACAAGTCGAGTACGCTGGTTGACTTTCATAACAGCGAAGAGAAAACTGTGCTCAGGTTGTTACAAATTTCTGCTACATCATTTAATTTAATTTATGAAGCTTTCTAATTTTAAATTTCTTTACTACCATTTAGAAATATGCCCACCGGCTACACACAGCTATATGGGAGCCTACCTCAGTTGGTCCAATCGGATTTGTTCATGTACTCTACAGCAGTTTGGAACTACACAAGTTCAAAAACAAGACTACTTGCATTCAAGGCGGCACACGCGACCGATCCAATGGGAGAGTGGGGTCCACCAATTGACATTTTGGGAGATGTATGGCCCACCAGCTCGGAAACTGGAACGGTGATGACGCATGATGACCGTCTTTACTTTGTCTGGGCATCCGGAAAAAATCCGCAAAACTTGTACATTGCCCCAATGACGAGTCCGACCACGGCGGCGGGTCCAGCGGTACTCCTCCGGCAACCCAGAGAAATATGGGAGTGTCATGGCGGCTGCTCCCTTTACGCACCATTCTCCCATTCCAGAAATAACGTCAGCTTCATATTTTTCTCGGTGGGCAGAGTTTTGAATCCACTCAATTTCGTGTCCTACATGAGCATCGAGTTCAGAAAAGATCCGATGGACACGGTAAATTGGAATTCTGGTCCGGGACCAGCCTTCACAGGAAGTGAGTCCGAGGGTGTGTTCAACACGGGAAGAATGAGTCTCACCACAAGTCCCGATGGAAGCGAAACTTGGATGACGTATATCGGCTCATATATTCCAGCCCAATACCAAAGTACTACTATGCCCCGAATTGAGAAAATTGAATGGTGCGAGGAGAGCGGTGCTCCCATGTTCCCAACAACGCATGGAATTGATCATCAACAACCTGTTCCGAGCTCAAAAACAACATCATTCAGCAACTCAATCTGGGAGGATATGTTGGATGAGTAAAACCGTTTTGTGCTAAGGCTTGCAACTTATTTCGCCACAAGGACACCACTATGAATGCACGAGTAAAAATATTTATACAACTTGATTGCATCTGATATTAAGGCAGGCCATGCAAATAAAAAAATGTATTATGTGCAAATATTATGTTAATTTCAGGCATTGGTTTGCATTTTTGTTTAACCATTTCATGTTTCGTTACATAAAAAATATGAATGGGAAGTATTGGTCGATAGGTCACCCTATTTGAATTGCTCATAAATCATTAACAAGCGCAGCAACATTTCATAAGCTTCAAATGAAGATAACACGACTCATCCTCACATAAGCATCATATCATGGCTATTCATTCGTCGTTAAGTTTTTTTTGTGACTGGAAATGAAAACTCGATAAATCCAGTATCGCATAATCACATTCGATTTCCATGAAATTGGAACTTGAAGTGAAGTCTTATCAACAGCGTGTCAGTGAATAGGTCAATTTCATGGAAAATAAAAATAGTTTATCAAATTTTAAAAACAACGATACGATCACACAGCAAATTGCCCCATTTAATATCCACATACCTTCCTGATATTCATTTTTTGCATTTTATTCGGAAAAAAATGCACGCATATATATATAATGAGCGTATTCCCATTTCATTGACAGTCAAGAAACAGTACGCCAAAAGAAGACTACATTCGGCAGCAACATTATGGCTCATCTTACCATTTTCGTGCTTAGCACTCTCATGTGCATTTGTGGTGGGGTGATAATCCCAAATTTTACAAATCCAATAATTTCAGAAATATCTCCAAATCCAAGTGTTTTGAAAGTTGGAGGCTCATACTACCTCACATTTGACAGTTCGAGCGGTCGTGAAATTACAATTTTAAAAAGCGCGTATTTCACGAATTTCCGTTATGCCGACCAGAAAACAATTTACAAAGCTCCTAGCATGTACAGTGAAATAAGCAACATCAACCTACAAAAAGTGAATGGCCAAGTGGTCATATATTTCTCCATGAAAAACCGAACAAACAATATTCCGAAATTGTACGTGATGGCGGCAAGGGATCCAAACAATATCATGGGTGAATGGAGTGTTCTGGAAAGACTGCTGGATGGTGTATGGGATGGTCCCGCGTATCACGGCGCCATAATGATCCATAATGACACCAATTATTTTGTCTACACCAGCGACCACATCAGCGCAAGTGGAGGAAATTATCGGAGCATTTACATCGCTCGTATGGAATCTCCTTCCAAAATTATTGGCCCGGCTGCTCTTCTAAAATCTCCTGCAGCAATCTGGGAATGTGTAGGAACGTGTTCGAATGACGCATCAGCGTTCCTGTATCATCGCGGTACGACCCATCTTGTATTTTCGGCTGGCCTGGAAACTCATCCCGGGGTCTGCTTGTCATACATGAGCATACAGAACACACAAGACCCACTTAATACTTCAAACTGGGTGCTAGCTTCGGGTCCAGTATTTTGTGGCTACGACCTTGAAAATGTATACGCAGTTGGTCACGCCTCATTTACGACAAGCCCTGACGATACCGAGACTTGGATGCTCTACCATGCGTCAGACAGCAGAACAAACGTGAGAGGAAATTTTTCGGCTCGAGCTGAGAAAATTGACTGGGACGTGAAAGATGGTACACCGGTATTCCATAAACCGCATGGCAAAAGCAGCAATCAGACGCGGCCCAGTGGCGAACCGGAAATGTTCACCAATCCCATATTTGACGGCTACTCTCAAGATCCTGGCGTGATTCGCCTTGGAGATTTTTACTATCTTGTCAAGTTTGAGGAAAACAATAGAGCCGTGGGCATGTACAAGTCGAGCAAGCTGACGGATTTCCGGAATGCCGAGAATAAAATTGTGGTCATGTAAGCAGACATATTATCTGAATGAAATGCATTTAGTCTTTTTTAAAGTTCAATTACCTAATATTTGGTCGAGACTACATATATGTCGAAAATTTTTGCAATTATTTCAGGGTTCCGCCTGAATATAGCCGAGTGTATGGCAGTATCATCCAGTTGGTGAATGGAGACCTCTACATTTACTCAACTCTGTGGAATGGCAAGACATCAAAATTGTTTGCATTCAAAGCGACCAACTCATCCGAACCCATGGGGGAGTGGGGTCCACCAGTTGACGTATTGGGAAATATATGGACCAACACATCAGCCTCTGGAACGGTGATGAAGCACAACGACCAGCTCTGCTTTGTCTGGAGCTCCGGAACAAGGCCTGTTAGCTTATACATTGCCCCTATGGCATCGACTACCGTGGCGGTGGAACCAGTCATTCTTCTCAGGGAGCCCCGGGAGACATGGGAATGCAATGGCGGCTGCTCTCTGGACGCCCCGTTTTTCGTGTACAGAAATAACGTCAGCTTCATCTTCTTCTCGGCAAGCGGAGCATCTGATCCCAGCTATTGCATGTCGTACATGAGCATTGGGGCAGGAAAGGATCCCCTGGACACGGTAAATTGGTTTTCTGCTCCTGGACCGGTTTTTGCAAGAAATGATGCGGAGATTGTGTCCAACACGGGAAGGGCCAGTTTTACCTCCAGCCCGGATGGAACAGAGACGTGGATGGTTTATCACGCCTGGGGCAGATACAGCTACGTGGTCCAGCATATGGTTGCCGGAATTGAGAAGATAACGTGGGATGACGAGGACGGGTCGCCCATATTTCCAAGGCCACATGGTGCTGACCACGAGCAACCCATTCCAAGCGAGAAAGTTGAAACCTTTACCAATTCAATATGGGAGGATATGTTGATGGCCAAAACAGGTAATATGTAATGATGGTAGATAAATTCTCAAAATTTCCATTTTGAAAGAATTACATGTTTATAATGATTTAAATCTATTGGCTGGAATCTATAAAATAGTGACTGGACATGTGTAATATAAATAAGTCAAGTGTAACATTTGCAATAATTTTATTAGAACGTGAAAGCATTGAGATTTCTGAGCTTGGAAATTAATGAGACATGTTTCACAGAAGTAGTGCATCAGTTGGCATCGCATTGAGTTTATGAACTTTATCGCTTGTTGTTGGCAGAATGCAATCAATGTTTACGTAAAGTTCAAGGCTATTTATAAATGATAAAGACGGCATTTTCTTGTAAACAAGGTGATCATAATAATGCTCATTCATCTATGCAAAGATAAGTGGCTACGTCAAGCATACATCAACAATATTATTGTAATAGTTTTGGTATCTTTTTGAAACATCAAATATTCCCAGTCGTCTCAAGACCGAACTAAGTTTCATTCAAAATGCATATTTCTTTTAAAATCGTGGGACTGGCTGGGGACGAGTATTGCCATGCGCGGTCGGAAATATTGGACTGCCATCCCGTTCAATCCATTCTATTTTCTCCATTCCGAGCTTTTTATTCCTGGACGGATAATCTTTGTCCGATGCGCGGTACACCATCCAAGTTTCCGTGCCGTCCGGACTATTGACAAAACAAGCTCCTCCTGGACCATACACGCGCTCATCATCATTCCTACCAAACACCGGGCCTGGCGCAGAATACCAACTCAGCACGTCCAAAGGATCCTTGCCTGACTCAATGCTCATGTACGAAATGCAGTAGTTTGGATCACGAGCTCGACCGGCCGAGAAAAACATAAAGCTTGTATTATTCCTATAAACGAAAAAGGGTGCGTCTAAAATGCAGGCGCCGTTACACTCCCACGTCTCTCGCGGTTTTCTCAGCCTAACCGCTGGTCCAACTGCAGCAGTTGCATTTGCCATTGGGGCAATGTAAATGCTCACGGGTGTTGTCCCGTCAGTCCATACAAAATACATCCGGTCATTATGCGTCATCACTGTTCCGAAGGCCGGAAGTATGGACGGAATGGTTTTCAAAACGTCAACGGGTTCTCCCCAGGCACCCATGGGGTCTGATGCATTTTCCGCTTTGTACGCAAACAAATTAGCTGTTTTCCAATTCCTGTCCAGTGTTGAGAAAATGTACAGGTCTCCATTCACCAATTGAAGATTGCTGATAAAATGTTCGCTGAATATACCTGGTGAACTGAAAAATGCATACATTTAAATTTCTTAAACCATAAGTCCTACTCGGGTGGTCGTAATTTTATTGTGGCAACAATTTTGTGCTTACCTGATTACAACTTTGCGTTCCGCATTTGTCCAATTTGTCAGCGTCCCGGATCTGAGCATCTCCAAGGAACCAAGAATTCCGGGCTTCAGAAGATAGTAAAAGTCCCCTAGACGAATTATTGATGAATATTCTTCTGAAACATTTCGAATCGGATTTGTAAACATTTCCGGCTCGCCACTGGGCCGTTTGTGAAAACTGCCGAATCCGTGCGGTTTTGGGAATAATGGCTTTCCGGTAACAATATCCCACTCAATCTTGTCTGCCCTAGTCACCAAGTCGTCCGTTACATTCCATTTATTGTACAACTTTGGATACTGGAATGTACCCATCGATTTGCCAGGTGTGAAATGGTTTCGCTTAGAAGTCGCCTGATATATCATCCGAGTTTCTGAATCATCTGGGCTTGTGGTAAATGATGCGTGTCCTATCCTGTAAACATCTTTGGATTCGTCTTTTGAGAAAGTTGGTCCATTGGCATGCTCCCAGTTTGTTGCGTTAAGTGGGTCTCTTATACTCTGAATACTCATGTAGGACAATGAAGAAGCAGCATTATTGTTGGAACCAGCGGAATATACAATATAGGTTACGTCACGGTTATAAATGAAGGCTGGGGCGTCGTTGGAACAGTATCCAACGCATTCCCAGTCATGTGACGGCGTTTTCAGCAAAATCACAGGTTCCGTTGCTTCTGTTGGGGATTTCGTTGGCGCGATGTACATTGACCGGTGGATGGCATTGGCACTTACATGGTCGCATGTGAAGACAAAGTAGTTGGTTTTGTTATGGGTCATGACGGCGCCATTATACAATGAGCCTGTCCAAATGTTATTCAGGATCCTTTTCGCACGCTCCAAGAACCCTAAGGATTATCTGTATCCTTGGCAGTGATAGTGAATAATTCGAAAATATTTCGGTGTTCATTCAGCATGGAAAAGTAGATGACGAGTTGTCCATCTACTGTCTGAATGGTACTAGTAGTTAGCTGGCTGCATGTTCCTGGAAGCCAGAAATCTGCTTTATTGCCGGAGAAGCGAAACATCTGTCTTATTTCCGTAGATCAGTAATTCTGCCAATATATCAGTAGATTTGTGTAACTTTTCCTGTGGATATAACAAGTTTCTAGAATGTATATAACGGAATATCACTGAAGTAGTTTGATAAAACTAACTGAAAATGTATTGAATGAACGGATTGAATCTATCATGAAATTTGCCAGAATAATTGAGATTTTAGATAAACCAATATGGAATATGAATGAAAAATGTGCGTCGTTTACGATGTAGCTATATGTCACAATGTAAACTTTTGTTCGCATCCCAGAGGATTTAATTAACTGACCGTGCTCCTGGAAATTCCGAGAACAACATCCAATGTAATTCGGCGCGAATCATAAAATTGGATTTTAATCCTTGTTGGAAATTATTGCTCATACGATTGCACTTGTTACTGAACTATAAGTAAGCATACTTACATAAAGATGTATTGTGAATAAAACGGAAATTATAATAACTGTAAATATCAACGTGTCGCCAATTTGTAATTGATTCAATAAAAAAACACAAAAAAAACTGATCAACAGCAGCCAACTTGATGTATTTTCATTCACGGATATGGGAGCGAGCTAAGAGCGTCGAGTTCCAGAGATTCCAAATCACCAGGGGTCAATAAAGAAGGGGGTTTATAGTAACAGGGTCAACAAAAATTGGATCAATACTTTGTGTTCAGAAATTCAGAGCAAAACCAACAATATGAGTCCAGTAGGGTAATTATGAAAACACCATCACAGCAAGGTTGACCTTTCGTATCCCCTGACCTTGACCCCATGGGGTCAACGAATCCCAACAAAACCAATAACGTCATCTATAAATACATAGAGGATGACGTATACCGAGTTTGAAGTGATTCGGTTTATCCAGTCCTCAGATAACATGCGTCGGCCCCGAATCGCAGGGAATTGCGGTTTTCAGGGCTTTGCTGTTCTCAGGCATTCTGATTCGAGCCATTCAACACGGCTTTCAGGGAAAAGTGCAATATTGGCCGATTCGGGACCGCGGCATATTTTTTTCTGCTTAGGGTACTATGTTAGCTATTTTGCCATCCGCACAATGTAAATATTATTTTATTAGCCAGGTGTGAATTATAGTACTAGTAATTACATAATGAATGTAAGCTTACAACAACATTGGACAGTGTCAATTATCAACCCCGTATTGTGTCTAAGTGTCTATCATTGCTCAAACTCCTTAAATGACGTCAAGATGAAGAGCGGATCTTGTACTGGGACAAGTGAAATTATCTTTCGAGCAAGAACTTTCTCTGGTTGGGTTGGCAACGATGGCTTCTATAATTCTGACGTTGTTTATCCTGCTGCATCCATTTATGGAAACGATAATGCAATATTACAATTCCTTACTCCAATATGAGGAGCTCCTGAATTTCAACAGATTTGAGAGCGACTTGCAGATACGATCACGGGAATCATTTATTCATCTACTTAAACTGGGTAAGCATAAATGAGAAACAATTTTTTTAAATATACTTTTAATAGCTTTGGCTTATAACTTGTCGATTTACAGAATTCCGGAAATTCCGACGTGGAAAAGAATTCGACATGAACGGCCTAATTGTAAACGGAAGCACATTCATGATGATCGTCACCGGAATATTTCTTGGAGCTGTCGGAATCCTGCCAAATCTAGACCACATCTATCTCATCACCAGAGCACATTTTCCATTCATTCTGGAAAATGAGGCCACTAGACTACCATTTTATATTTCAAGATGGGTCATAAGTCAGTGGACCATTTTAGAGTGCACAAGAATCTACGTGACGTTTTCTATCCCAGCCATGACCCTATTTAACATTTACCATAACTGTCTTGAAACTATTCATGCAATGCCTCTAAATCGCCAAACCATGTATTTATACAATCAGCTACATTGTATTAATCAGAAAGGTCTCCAAATGATAAAGTATGTTGCCGGTACACTACTAAGTATCGGGTTCGCTGTATTCGTCATTGGAAATTGGTTCATACTAAAATGCTGGAACTTGTTTGATGTGGGAGTCTACTTGGTCGTTGTGTTTCTAGTAGCATCGGGATATCTGCTAATGATCCAAACTTTACCCATGATTATCAAGTGCGATGAGGTGAGCAAGGAAATATTGTGCAATTGGAGACATCAAGCGGTGAGAGCTGGGAGCGATCGGCGATATTGGTTAAGGATAATTAGAGCTCAACGACCAGTAGCGCATTATTACGGACTGACTAAATTTGAGCAGGAGACAAAGGGGAATTATTATAGCACCACGATCGACTACACAAATAATTTGCTGTTGTTGGAATAGAAATACCGACATTATTTGATTTTTGTGACAGCACAATGTGAGAAATAAATAAATAAATGTAAATCATTGCTCAAATTACTTAAATGACTTCAAGTTGAATGCAGTGAAATGTGATTCATCCATGGTCTCATGATTTTAAGCCCACATAACACGTAAAGTTGACTTGACTTGTAAATGCACGTCACCAAGCTCATAAACATGATATTCCTCTGAGTTCACAGTGATATGTCAGCAGCGGATGCATGCACTGGGCGAGAAATAATACGTTGACAGCTGATAAAAAACGTTGATTCTATTCCGTCGCAGCAGAACCATACGTAACACATTTTCGTTTCAGTTTCAATGAATACGTTGGCTGAAGACTGGCATTATCCAGCTTCTTTTGACTTATCGCAAATTCAGTAGAATTTTACATGAAATGTGTCAGCAGATCGTGCTAATTACCGAGCCAAGGAAATGGGCTTATCATTTTATCCTTGACGAATAAAAGAAAAACGAATATTTATTCGCGACACATTTCCCACTTTTATTTCATTCCTCCTTTCGCTACGGTCAAGTCACTACATCACGATAACAATGGAACGCCTTGGCAAATTTATTTTCCTCTTGGGCATTTTGACGTGGATGTCCAGTGCCAAACAATTTCCACAGTTCACAAATCCGGTAATTTCGGAAAAGTCTCCAAATCCAAGTATCCTGAAGGTAGGAACTTCCTACTACCTAACATTCGACAGTCCCAGTGGATACGAGATTGTGCTCTACAAAAGCCCATATTTCACCGACTTCCGTTATGCCGAGAACCGGACAATTTACAAGGCACCCGGTGCACACCGAGAGCTGCGCAACAGCAAAATTCAGAAAGTAAATGGTCAGCTTATAATCTACTTCTCCATGGTAAATCAAACAAATGGTGTTCCCAAATTGTACGCAATGAAGGCAAAGGACTCAAATAACCCCATGAGAGAGTGGCACGTTCCGGAAAGAATGCTGGAAAACATTTGGTTGGGACCGGTATATCAGGGCGCTGTTTTTATGCACAACAAAACAAATTATTTAGTTTTCACGGCCGATCACGAGAACAAATACGGACAGGTTTATCGGAGCATCTTGATTGCTCCCATGAAAAGCGACACGGAAGTAACGGAGCCACGAATTCCAATAAAGTCTCCCACGTCACAATGGGAGTGTGCCGAAAATTGTTCCAACGACAAGCCAGCTTTCATACAGTATCGTGGCGTGACCTATTTGGTATTTTCGGCTGGGCAGGAAACAAATCCTGGTGCATCTTTGTCCTACATGAGTATCAGGAACGATCAGGATCCACTTAATGTATCAAACTGGGTTCTGGCGGAAGGACCCGTGTTTTCCCGGGACGACCATGAAAATGTTTATGGGATCGGCCACGCATCATTTACCACCAGCCCTGACGAGACAGAAGTTTGGATGCTCTACCATGCATCAGTCGTTGCATCAAATGTTGCCGGGAATTTACTAACCAGAGCTGAAAGGATTGACTGGGATGTAGCAACGGGAACGCCCATCTTCCCAAAACCCCACGGCGTAGAAACTTATCAGAGGCGGCCCAGTGGCGAGCCAGAAATGTTCACCAATCCAATTGCGGATAATTGGTCACCTGACGGAGTTGTGATTCGTCTGGGTGACTTTTACTATCTTGTGACCTTTGATATGGATGGCGGAGTTGGAATGTACAAGTCGAGTACGCTGGTTGATTTTCGGAACAGCGAAGGAAAAACTGTGCTCAGGTTGTTAGAAATTTCTGCTACATCATTTAATTTAATTTATGAAGCTTTCTAATTTTGAATTTCTTTACTACCATTTAGAAACATGCCCACCGGCTACACACAGCTATATGGGAGCCTACCTCAGTTGGTCCAATCGGATTTGTACATGTACTCTACAGCAGTTTGGAACTACACAAGTTCAAAAACAAGACTATTTGCATTCAAGGCGGCACACGCAACCGATCCAATGGGAGAGTGGGGTCCACCTCTAGATATTTTGGGAGATGTATGGCCCAATAGCTCGGAAACGGGAACGGTGATGACGCATGATGACCGTCTTTACTTTGTCTGGGCATCCGGAAAAAATCCGCAAAATTTATACATTGCAAAAATGGCGAGTCCGATCAAGGCCGTGGGTCCAGCGGTTCTCCTCCGGCAACCCAGAGAAATATGGGAGTGTCATGGAGCGTGCTCGCTGTATGCTCCATATTTCTATTCCAGAAATAACGTCAGCTTCATATTTTTCTCGGTGGGCACAGTTTTGAATCCACTCAATTTCGTGTCCTACATGAGCATCGAGTACGGAAAGGATCCGATGGACACAGTAAATTGGTATTCTGGCCCGGGACCAGTATCCTTGGAGAACGATTCCGAACAAGTGTACAACACGGGAAGAATGAGCCTTACGACAAGCCCAGATGGAAGTGAGACGTGGATGACGTATATCGGCTCATATATTCCAGCCCAATACCAAAGTACTACTATGCCCCGAATCGAGAAAGTTGAGTGGTGCGAGGAAAGCGGTGCTCCCATGTTCCCAACAACGCATGGAATTGATCATCAACAACCCGTTCCAAGCTCAAAAACGAAGTCATTCAGCAACTCAATCTGGGAGGATATGTTGGATGAGTAAAACCGTTTTGTGCTAAGGCTTGCAACTTATTTCGCCACGAGGACACCACTATGAATGCAGGAGTAAAAATATTTATACAACTTGATTGCATCTGATATTAAGGCAGGCCATGCAAATAAAAAAATGTATTATGTGCAAATATTATGTTAATTTAAGGCATTGGTTTGCATTTTTGTTTAAGCATTTCATGTTTCGTTACATAAAAAATATGAATGGGAAGTATTGGTCGATAGGTCACCCTATTTGAATTGCTCATAAATCATTAACAAGCGCAGCAACATTTCATAAGCTTCAAATGAAGATAACACGACTCATCCTTACATCATCATCATATCATGGTTATTCATTCGTCGTATCTAATTCGTCGTTAAGTTTTTTTGTGACTGGAAATGAAAACTGGATAAATCCAGTATTGCATAGTCACATTCGATTTCCATGAAACTGGAACTTGAAGTGAAGTCTTGTCAACAGCATAGGTCAATTTCATGGAAAATAAAAATAGTTTATCAAATTTTAAAAACAACGATACGATCATACAGCAAATTGCCCCATTTAATATCCACATACCTTCCTGATATTCAGTTCTTTGCATTTGATTCGGAAAAAAATGCACGCATATATATATAATGAGCGTATTCTCATTTCATTGACAGTCAAGAAACAGTACGTCAAAAGAAGACTACATTCAGCAGCAAAATTATGGCTCATTTTACCATTTTCGTGCTTAGCACACTGATGTGCATTTGTGGTGGGGTGCTAATCCCAAATTTTACAAATCCAATAATTTCAGAAATATCTCCAAATCCAAGTGTTCTGAAAATTGGAGGCTCATACTACCTAACATTTGACAGTTCGAGTGGTCGTGAAATTACTATTTTAAAAAGCGCGTATTTCACGAATTTCCGTTATGCCGACCAGAAAACAATTTACAAAGCGCCTAGCATGTACAGTGAAATACGCAGTAGCAAAATTCAAAGCGTGAATGGCCAAGTGGTCATACATTTCTCTATGAAAAACCAAACAAACAATATTCCGAAATTGTACGTGATGACGGCAAGGGATCCTAACAATCCAATGGACCAATGGAGTGTTCCGGAAAGAGTGCTGGATGGCGTTTGGGATGGTCCGGCATATCATGGCGCCATAATGACCCATAATGACACCAATTATTTTGTCTTCACCAGCGACCATGTCGACGCACGTGGAGGAAATTATCGGAGCATTTACATTGCTCGTATGGAATCTCCTTCCAAAATTATTGGCCCGGCTGTTCTTCTGAAATCTCCTGCAGCAATCTGGGAATGTGTAGGAACGTGTTCGAATGACGCATCAGCGTTCCTGTATCATCGCGGTACGACCCATCTTGTATTTTCGGCTGGGCTGGAAATTCATCCCGGTCCCTGCATGTCATACATGAGCATACGGAACACGGAAGACCCACTTAATATTTCAAACTGGGTGCTAGCTTCGGGTCCAGTGTTTTGTGGCTACGACCCTGAAAATGTATACGCAGTTGGCCACGCCTCATTTACGACAAGCCCTGACGATACCGAGACTTGGATGCTCTACCATGCGTCGGACAGCAGAACAAACGTGGGAGGAAATTTTTTGGCTCGAGCTGAGAAAGTTGAATGGGACATGGAACATGGTACACCAATATTCCGTAAACCGCATGGCAAAAGCAGCAATCAGACGCGGCCCAGTGGCGAACCGGAAATGTTCACCAATCCCATATTTGACGGCTACTCTCAAGATCCTGGCGTGATTCGCCTTGGAGATTTTTACTATCTTGTCAAGTTTGAGGAAAACAATAGAGCCGTGGGCATGTACAAGTCGAGCAAGCTGACGGATTTCCGGAATGCCGAGAATAAAATTGTGGTCATGTAAGCAGACATATTATCTGAATGAAATGCATTTAGTCTTTTTTAAAGTTCAATTACCTAATATTTGGTCGAGACTACATATATGTCGAAAATTTTTGCAATTATTTCAGGGTTCCGCCTGAATATAGCCGAGTGTATGGCAGTATCATCCAGTTGGTGAATGGAGACCTCTACATTTACTCAACTCTGTGGAATGGCAAGACATCAAAATTGTTTGCATTCAAAGCGACCAACTCATCCGAACCCATGGGGGAGTGGGGTCCACCAGTTGACGTATTGGGAAATATATGGACCAACACATCAGCCTCTGGAACGGTGATGAAGCACAACGACCAGCTCTACTTTGTCTGGAGCTCCGGAACAAGGCCTGTTAGCTTATACATTGCCCCTATGGCATCGACTACCGTGGCGGTGGAACCAGTCATTCTTCTCAGGGAGCCCCGGGAGACATGGGAATGCAATGGCGGCTGCTCTCTGGACGCCCCGTTTTTCGTGTACAGAAATAACGTCAGCTTCATCTTCTTCTCGGCAAGCGGAGCATCTGATCCCAGCTATTGCATGTCGTACATGAGCATTGGGGCAGGAAAGGATCCCCTGGACACGGTAAATTGGTTTTCTGCTCCTGGACCGGTTTTTGCAAGAAATGATGCGGAGATTGTGTCCAACACGGGAAGGGCCAGTTTTACCTCCAGCCCGGATGGAACAGAGACGTGGATGGTTTATCACGCCTGGGGCAGATACAGCTACGTGGTCCAGCATATGGTTGCCGGAATTGAGAAGATAACGTGGGATGACGAGGACGGGTCGCCCATATTTCCAAGGCCACATGGTGCTGACCACGAGCAACCCATTCCAAGCGAGAAAGTTGAAACCTTTACCAATTCAATATGGGAGGATATGTTGATGGCCAAAACAGGTAATATGTAATGATGGTAGATAAATTCTCAAAATTTCCATTTTGAAAGAATTACATGTTTATAATGATTTAAATCTATTGGCTGGAATCTATAAAATAGTGACTGGACATGTGTAATATAAATAAGTCAAGTGTAACATTTGCAATAATTTTATTAGAACGTGAAAGCATTGAGATTTCTGAGCTTGGAAATTAATGAGACATGTTTCACAGAAGTAGCACATCGTTTGGTACCGCATCGAGTATATGAACATTATCGCTTGCTGTTGACCGAATGCAATCAATGTTTATGTAAAGTTCAATGCTATCAATGATAAAGACGGCATTTTCTTGTAAATAAGGTGATCATGATAACGCTCATTCATTTATGCAAACATAAGTCGCTATGTCAAGTATGCATCAACATTTTTATTCCAATAGCTTCATTAACTTTTTGAAAAGTCAAATATTTCCCGTCGTCTCAAGACCGAATTAATTTTCATTTAAAATGAATAATCCTTTTAAAAACGTGGGATTGGCTGGGGACGAGTATCGCCATGTGCCGTAGGAAATATTGGACTGCCATCCTGTTCATCCCATTCTATTTTCTCCATTCTCAGCTTTTTATCCCTGGACGGATACGGCTTATCCGAAGCGAGGTACACCATCCAAGTCTCCGTGCCGTCCGGGCTATTGACAAAACTAGCTCCTCCTGGAGCAAATACGCCCTCATCATCATTCCTACCAAAACCTGGACCAGGAGCAGAATACCAATTTACCACGTCCAACGGATCCTTCCCAGACTCAATGCTCATATACGAAATGCAGTAATTTGGATCATTTGCTTGACCGGCCGAAAAGAACATGAAGCTGGTATTATTCCTATAAACGAAAACGGGTGAGTCTAAAATGCAGGCGCCGTTACACTCCCACGCCCCCCACGGCGTTCTCAGCCGAACAGCGGGTCCAACTGCAGCAGTTGCATTTGCCATTCGGGCAATGTAAATGCTGACCGGTGTTGTCCCATCCGTCCACACAAAATAGAGCCGGTCATTATGGATCATTACAGTTCCGAAGGCCGGAAGTATGGACGGAATGGCTTTCAAAACATCAACCGGATCTCCCCAGGCTCCCATGGGATCAGAAGAATTGTGCGCTTTGTATGCTAACAAAATAACTGCTTTAAAATTCATGTCCAGTGTTGAGTATATGTACAGGTCCCCATTCACCAGCTGAAGATTGCTGCCAAAATGTTCGCTGAATATACCTGGCGAACTGAAAAAAATGTTCATTTAAATTTCCTAACACATATATCCTAATCGTGTGGTCGTAATGTATTGTGGGAACGAATATGAGCCTACCTGAGTACAACCTTACGTTCCTCATTTGTCCAATTTGTCAGCGTCCTGGATCTGAGCATCTCCAAGGAACCAAGAATTCCGGGCTTGAGCAGATAGTAAAAGTCACCTAGACGAATTATTGATGAATATTCTTCTGAAACATTTCGAATCGAATTCGTGAACATTTCCGGCTGGCCGCTTGGCCGTTTCTGTGAACTGCCGATGCCAAGCGGTTTTGAGAGTATTGGCTTTCCAGTAACAATATCCCACTCAATCTTGGCCGCCCTAGTCAGCAGGTCGTCCGTTACATTCCATTTATTATAACGCTTTGGATACAGGAATCCTCCTATTGATTTACCAGGTGTGAAATGGTTTAGGTTAGAAGTCGCGTGATATATCATCCAAGTTTCTGAATCATCTGGGCTTGTGGTAAATGATGCGTGTCCTATCCCGTAAACATCTTTGGATTCGTCTTTTGAGAAAGTTGGTCCTGGCGCTAGCTCCCAGTTTTTTGGGTTAAGTGGGTCTCTTGTATTATGAATACTCATGTAGGACAATGATGAACTCGCATTATTGTTGGATCCGGCGGAATATACTAAATATGTTACGTTTCGGTTATAAATGAACGCCGGGGAGTTGTTGGAACAGTATCCAACGCATTCCCATTCATTTGACGGCGTTTTCAGCAAAACGACAGGTTCCGTTGCAGATTTCATTGGTGCGATGTATATTGCCCGGTGGCTGCCATTGGCAGTTACATGGTCGCTTGTGAAGACAAAATAATTGGTTTTGTTATGGGTCATGACGGCGCCATGATATGCTGGGCCATTCCAAAGGTTTTCCAGAATCCTTTTGGGTACGCTCCAGGAACCCATAGGATTGTTCGGATCATGGGCAATAATGACGAATAATTGGAAAATGTTTTTGGGCTCGTTCAGCATGGAAAATAATAAGACGAGCTGTCCGTCCACTTTCTGAATGGTACTGGTAGTAAGTTGGCTGTACGTTCCTGGCGCTCTGTAAATGGTTTTATTCTCGGCATATCGGAAATCGGTAAGGTAGGGGCTTTTGTAAATCACAATTTCGTAGCCACTTTCACTGTCGAACGTAAGGTAGTAGGAAACTCCCATCTTCAGAATGCTTGGATTTGGAGATTTGGTGGTAATTATTGGATTTCTAAATTTTGGCAATTCGGTAGAAAAAGAAATGCACAAAAATGTGCTGAGGATAACAAGACGACGAAAATGGTTCATTTTGGGACGGGATGGAACGTGATGCTCGCTTTGAAAAAGGTTTATGGTGCCACGATATCAAATCTGCACAGAATTTATACTTTCATAAGTTTATAAACAAATCGCAAAATGTTCCATCACATATACTTTGGAAGTGCAAATAAATAATGCTTGTCATGTTAATACAAAAGGGTGAAATATTTTTTATCATTTCATACCTCTTGAAGCTCCACTCAAGGATTGACCGATTGGAGCCGGAATTTGGTATGATTTAATGGAAACAGCGTTTCTTCAGCGAAATTTGTGTTGACATCTAGGATACAATTGACGTATGAAAAGCGAAATCAGGAATGGTTCAAACATTTCAGGTCAATTTCCATATGAGTTCAATGAATGAACTACGTTTGAATCAAATCATTTCCAAATGTGAATTAATTCTGCGATAAATATATTGAACTTGATAATGCCGCAATATGCTTATCATGAGCAATCATTCAAGCAATAACAACTGACCATACGTGCCACATGATTTAATGCACAGTAAAGTAAACAACAATTTTCTTTCAACAAAGAGTTGAGTTTTTTTCTTTCTGGAAAACGAAGATGCGTCGCAGTTAGCAGATAAAAACGATCCCACTTGGACTTCCAAATCGCGTATGAATTCTAATTTATCAATTTTTTCATTGAATAAACGCAGATTCCGTGAATGCGGAATTACTTGACGCCTCCTTCAGATGATTTGGTCTTCATACTTCATGGAACGTATCACGAACTCATCTTTACTACTTTCGCGAACTATTTACATAGTAATTTGTAAAAGACCTTGTGACATATTTTGCATTTTACTTGTTATTATGCCAGTCACCAATCTGAGTATAAATTCAATGGTCATGTCGTAGCAGTCCAACAGTAAGCCTTCTAGAAATGTAACAACGTTGTCATCAGCCAAGAACACAACATGGGGCATTTTGTACATTTGATTATTATCAGCACTTTTATGTGCTGTTGCAGTGCTACAGAATATCCAAACTTCACAAATCCAGGAACCACCATAAATTCCGCATATCCAAGCATTTTGAAACTGGGTGCTTCATATTACATTACTTTTGACAGTGCAAAAGGCACAGAAATAATAATTTACAAAAGTTCCCTACTTACAAATTTCCGAGAAGCCGAGAACAAAACAGTTTACAAAGCTCCCAGCTCTTACAGGAAACTAAGCAACATAAACATTCAGAAATTTGGCAAGCAGCTCGTCATCTACTTTTCAATGCAGGACGAAATTTACCATATCCCGAAATTATTCGTCATAGTCGCAAAAGACTCCAATGATCCCATGGGCCAATGGAGCCTCCCAGCAACAATGCTTGAGAACATTTGGGACGGACCAGCATATCACGGTATCGTTATGGTCCATAACAAAACCAACTACTTTGTATTCACAAGTAACCATATCAACACACGTGGTGGTAATTACCGAAGTATCTATATCGCTCCGATGAGATCTGCAACGGAAGTAATCCAACCGGTGGTTCTGCTGAAGGCGCCGTCAGCCGAATGGGAATGCGTGGGAATGTGCTCCAATGACGCTCCAGCCATCTTTTATAATGGTAGCGTAAATTATCTCGTATTTTCCGGTGGGGCCGATGGCTCTCCAGAGTCGTCCCTGTCGTACATGATCATTCATGAAAGCCGAGATCCTCTTAAAATTTCGAACTGGGCGCTTCATGAAGGACCCGTCTTCACTGGAAACAAATCCGAAGATGTTTACGGGGTCAGGCACGCAACATTTACAAATAGTCCAGACGGTTCGGAATCATGGATGCTGTATCAAGCGAGAGATATGGAAACACAGTTTGGGAGCAATATAGTTTCAAGAGCAGAATCCCTGCATAGTTACATGTACCGACACCATTGGGATGACGACAGGACAACAAATCGCACTGGCAACGTTACAATTAGAGCTGAAAAGATTGGCTGGGATGACCTTTTTGGATTCCCAATATTCGCAAAGCCACACGGCTTTGGCAGTTCTCAGAAAGAACCCAGCGGCGAGCCGGAAATGTTCACGAATCCAATTGCTGATTTTATCGCTACATATTCCTCGGTAATTTATCATGGCGGTTTTTACTATCTTATGAAGTATGAAACAAATGGCTTGGTACTTTCCATGTACAAGTCTAGAAGACTAACAAATTTTAGGACGGGAGACTGGAAAATTGTTATAAGGTAAGCTAATATAATTTGCAAATTAATTTTATACTGTTACCATAAGGTCTGTCAAAGCTTTCAAAAATAAATTTTATTTTTTCAGGATACCGGATGGGTACAACGAAATGCACGGCACTAATATTCAGATGGTGAACGGGGAGCTCTTCATCTACTCAACACTGAAAAATGCAAATAAATTCAAATTGGTTGCATTCAAAGCGAAAAATTCATCGGATCCAATGGGATCATGGAATGATCCCGTTGACGTTTTGGGAAGTATTTCGTTACAAAAGCCATCATATGGAACAGTGATGAAGCATGACGGCCAACTTTATTTTGTCTGGTCGGATGGAACAAATCCCGTCAACATTTACATTTCCAAAATGACAACTCCAACAAGGGCGATTGGACCTGCGGTTATTCTACGGAAGCCTAGGGAACACTGGAAGTGTGTATATGGCGGCTGTGTAGCGGAAGCGCCTTATTTTGTTTACAGGAATAATGTTACCGTCATGTTCTTCTCGGCTGGTGGAGTAACAAGTACCCGTGTCTCGTACATGAGCGTAGAATCAGGAAAGGATCCCTTGGATGTAATCAATTGGGTGTCACTACCAGGACCGGTTTTCCCCCGACGTGATGAGGACGGTGTGTATGGGATTGGGAGGGCGAGCTTTACCGCAAGCCCTGATGGCAGAGATACATGGATGATGTACCATGCTTCAGACAGAAGGTTTGGTGGAAAGGATAAAACTGCCCGGATAGAGAAAATTTTATGGAATGAGGTTGACAACACTCCTATATTCCCAAAAGCTCATGGGCCAAAGCGTCTTCAGCCCGTGCCAAACTCCAAGCCGGGTTCCGATTTTATTTCCATATCAGACGGTACTAACTTCAGCGGAGCTAATTTACAAAGTAATGGAACTAATGAAAAGCAATATATCATTTAATTTTCTTCAGCCATTCACTATAAAGAGGCATTGAATTGGCAATTACATGTTCATGGCCATTAATTTGTTCACTAGAGAAAAGTATGACGAATGCATTAATAACAAGTACACAACTGCTTGGCGTTAATGGTTTTAAAACATGTTGAAACAACAACTTTAAAACTAGATACTTTTATCATGCCCCACAATACTTTTATTTAGCTCTATCAATTGAAAATCTTAAGTATATACCTATTTGTTTACTCAGCATGGTAATTCCAGATTTACCTACCGAACCATGAAATAAACACAAAAGCATATTCGGCATATTCGTCAAATCATCCATCAAATGCCATCATAAAAACCTGTCATGCAACCCAACAAGTGGAGACGGTAGCATGTTGTGTTGACGATAATGATCCCTGTATAGACATTTGATTTTGGTTATCAGTCGGGATGAGCAAGTCTAGTTATTATTTATTGATTACAAAGCCCCAAAGCATCACCATCGTATTATATTATTATTATTTTGACTGAATTGAAGTCATAAACTTATGCAAAAATGGGAGAAAACAATACAGCAAAAATAATAAACTTTACACCTAAGCATACATAACATGTAAAATTGCTTACCAGTTTTACTTTTATTTTACGGCAACTTCCTTGTAGCATAATCCGTCAGAATATTTTTTTGTGCTTTCAATGAAACATCCTACAGCCTATGGGTTCTTAGGAAACCTGCTGTACAACTTTAATATCTATAAAATTGGCTTTGTAACTCAATCTATCTATTCCAGAAACGGAATTGATTTCCTTTATTCTCCAAGGCTGAGGCTGAACGAAGGAAGCATGTTGGTGATTGGCTATGGACAATTTGGACTTTTTAAATTGCCAGCACACGCAAACAAGTTTACCGTTGTTGGGCATTGCAGTCCACAATGCACTCGGATGATGATTCCTGAGTCTGGGCTACAAATTGTTGCTGGAATAACGCACGGTCACACTGCAAGTAAGAATGATCTGTAAATTATTATATTACAGGTCGGAAAATTACTTTGAGGCATTTCCGGGGTAAACGGGAATTGTCCTGGATTGAAGCTGATCACAATTACGATTTCAGATTTCAGAAAAATCGGATACTACCGAAACCGGTAACAGAATTTCCTAGTGATCGTCTAACAACTGAATGTGAAATGGATACAAGTTCTAGAAATACGACTACTCTCGCTGGATTTGGAACGATGGACGAAATGTGCATAACGTTTGTTGTTATCAACAAGCGTATTCCGTACACATTTTGCACAAGTGAGTACGCAACGGATAGGACGCTGGCCAAATATGGAGTGATCAGTGCGATTTGGGATAGAGAACGAAAGGAGAGAATGGGTCACATGGCGTATAATTCAGACTTAATTGGGCTTCCCCTAACGCGGGTAATAGATGCTCAAGTTGGGAAGTGGACGCCGGAGAAAATTATGGAATTGTAACATGAACAGCTTTATCAATGGCACGACGCGAGATGTCCTAACATTAAAGGCATTCAGATGATGTCTCACGGATTTCAACTAGTTGAGGATATGACGATGGGACTGTTTCCTATGAGCGAGAGGTCTCAGCGATTTATTATGAACAGGAGGGGCATGTCGACGCCAGTCTTTGCGGGTTTACTGAGTTTCAAACCACCAATTGGACTGACGCCGTTCGTCCCACCTGAAACTTCTGACATTGGCATGTTGAGCTACATGGCATCAATCGTAAGTAATTCTAACCTAGTTCAACAAATGCTATAGATTTTAGCATAGTACATACATACATTTAAAGAAATCGTAACTTAATAGTTTGTAACATTATTGACAGTTTGTCTAGCGTATAAATGTAATTAATTGCTAAAATTATTATGCATGTACCTGGACTTTCGTTCCAAATAGATTATAATTGATCTTGCTAACCTAAGCTATTATACAAGACTTTACGTATACTGATAAAATATTTACTTATTGGTTAAATACTCAATATATTATGTATTGCAATATATATATCTTAATAAACAACATCCTTCATTTAACGGCATATATAAGTTGCAACGGAAATATGTAATTATAAGATATTTATGAACTTGCTGTTGAAATTTATTTGCTATACTAATTACAGGGTAACTAATTAGAACCAACAAGAATGACCGGATGCTTCCCATCATGAATGCGCCGACGAATGGCACACGGACTCTCAGCTATCCGAGATTGCCATCCGCATTGTAGCTCCGTAACAAATTTTACCACTGCCGCCAAATACAATGTCGAGACAACACTCAAAATACCCAAAAAGCTAGTCATCCCTATTTGGTCAATATTTCGGTTCTGCGAGTTTGGGCTGACTCGTTCCGTCGGTACCTTCATTTTTAATCTTTGTGATAAATGTCTAAAGCTTTCCCACATGTTGGGCAGTCCACTTTGTTGAATTCGGGAGAAAGTTTGGAAAAGCCAGTATTGATGGATTGTATGTATTTCTGCAAAGGAATACGTGTCCTGAAGATGTTCATTGAATAGGCCAAAGCATTTGATGTTTTTCCAGTTTGTATCGGTATCACGGTTCTGTTCCAGACGTGACAACAAACTCACAATGTCTTCACGCTCACTGTGCTCTGCGTACTTTTTGGCGGCAAATTCCGTTAAATTGTTGACTTTTATGCGTCTGCTTCCATTGCACATGTTGTGGAAGCTGTCATTAAGAACACCCAACATGTTTCTACTTTTAAATTGTGCGTGATACTCTATCCAGGGCAGAATATTTGGTGGATGACAATAAAGGATCTTGTAGCCACCATCTATAAAACTGCGTATAGAGAGGAATGGAACGGCGGGCAGGGAAACAGATAAAATGCTTACAATGCCATTCCCATACAAATTACAAATTAAGAAGCCAAAAATCTGAACAATAACGAGGTACTTGAATTTGTTCCAATGGAGCGGCATCGAGTTTCCGAGCAGCACTCCAAAGGCATCAACAATTTTTTGGGTGGAACATTTGGTGCCACCAATCCATTTTGCCAGACCGAAACTTATCAGGACTGTGGTTGCAGTTAGCATCCAAATCGCGGACGAAAACGATTCGCCCCATACGGCAAAGTCGACATTTTTACTGCGGCTGAGCTTGGAGGAGAGCTTGCAATACATTAGATACTTTGTTTGGTGCGTCGAATAATACGTGCTGGTGTAAAGTACGTAGTGTCCCAACAGAGATAGGTATTGCCAGCCCACATGCGTTCGATCCAAGGCAATGCGTTGTATTGCATTACGTTTTATAGGTAGTTCATTTTGTTGACTTTTATCATATATTTTTAAATTAAGCGAATAGTTGTGGTGTTGTGAAAGAAGTATTGCCGACATTATTTTCTGATTGCAATACAAATAATCGGTTGATACAAAGAGCGCTTGGTTGCAGAAAAGGGTTTGCTTTTGAGAGTGACTAAAGTCTGCCCTTGGAAAGGTTACAACAGTGTCAATTGCTCGATTGTTCGAGTTTGCAAAGTATTCTCCGTGAACCAGTATTGGCTGCATGAGCTTTTGTATAAACTCATCATTGAATACTCCACGGTTTGCCAAAGTGTCTTTTACTTGCACGGAAAGTACATTGTACTCCATTGTGTTTCTACTAGCTTGAAGCTCTGTAAATTCCAGAAGTATCTTTAACGCAGGCACATTTCTATAGATGGTGTCGATCTTGTAACCAGAAACTAGGTACATTGGTGTTTCTTCGATTGGAGCACTGGGCAGATTTGTAATGGTGAGGAATACGGTCGACGGGTGCTGTAGAGCATTTAAAAATGTCCACACCGAATCAACAAGCCTCGACCAGTTTCCGTTATGTGGATACATAATGATATGATTCGGCTGAGTGTGCTTGAAAGAATAGTTTCTCGGCATTAGACTCCGGTAGTTACTAAAATACATGCAACGGACTCGATCCGACGCGAAATGTAGCTCATCACTATGAAACGAATGAAGCGATATCTCAAACTTTTCGTAGTTTAAATTTAACTTTGAAAACAATGGCTGGAAAGCAAGCGTAGCGGTATGTATACTTTCGCCGTACGCTGGGCTCAACACAAATGCGACAGCTAGCGTAAAATTAAAAACTAGGCCACATAAATTTCGAAAATAATTCATTTTTATGCAAAATAGTATCTAACTACGGAAACAAGGGGCTATTGAATTCGTATTTTATAAAAACTGTGAAGAAAATATACTGGGAGATATCTGAAATGCACGTATTGCAGCTGAACATACCAAGACGGAACTACGCTTCACAGTCATTAAGACGACGTGTCTTTTGTGCTCACAAAAACACTTTCAGTTCCAACCAATAGTTCATTCCTTGTATTCCACACTGTTTTAAACAAAACTATTGACTCCATTTGATGTAATGCTTGCAACTATCTGGCAACGTTAACTAAATTTACGTGGGAGAGCATAGGCCGTGCAAGCCATATAATGTATGTTCGATAAGCAGTAGAATATTATCAGCACCAGGAAGTTGGTGATATAAAGCTGGCCGGTAGGCACTGTGTTACGAAGGCAATTATGATTTGAAGACGTAAACGTCTACTTATTGCCAAAAAAATTCAATTATTTTTTGAGTTATTTCACATCACGCCACTGTTATGGCAAACTAGGCCAGCTTACTTAACTGGTGTGGTTATGCATGTTGTTTAGTACTTTGAGAAGTAATTACAATGTGCCTAAGACAATCAAATGCGAAATTATAATATTATCGAAAAAACAAATGTTATTCAGTGCTTGGCCTATGCAAGATTGCAAGAATGCATCATAGTCTACGCAAATGGCAACCCACATGCGTACACCGTATGTATTGGTATCAGTGTGTCAAAGAAGTATGACAAACCATTATGCTTTTGGATGGATCTTGAAATGGTATAAATACTTTATCAATTAAATCATTGAATCAAGTGCATTGTGTGTGTGAGTGAGTGCATTATTTACCTGTCTGCTTCTAGTGCTAAATAAAAAATTAAATACTGTACCTACAAGTGTGTAAAAACCATCATATTAACGAGTAAAGTCTACTCTACAAAATAAAATTAAAATTTCGCCCATTCAATTAAATTTAACCTATTAATTTCTAGTTTAAAGTGTTTGTGTCGCGCTTACCTTTTCCAATCCTACAAATACATAAATATATACATTAATACATTCATTCATTGTTAATACATATAATTAACATATATACCTAACTCATACAAAATAATATAACTCAACAATGTGGCAGTTACACGTACCCCAGAAAAAAAGAAAGAAACAACGAATGACGAACTCCAATATATGATGGAAACTCATTTTGCAAGTATACACAAATCGAACAAAGACATGCTAGAAAAAGTGAATATAGTGAGTAAAAGAGTGGATGGCACTACTGAAGAATTAGTCGAAATAGAAGAGACACAGCAAACACTTGAGAAAGATATAAGTGCTATAAAAAAGAAATATCTGAGCTACGCTCACTGTGCCAAAGTTCAAACACCAAAACAGTATTGGACTGCAGAGCACTAAATTTAGTGATACTTGGCATAGATGAGAATGAGAGAGCACTAGTGGTGTTGAAGCATCTTTTTACTATAATATATCCTGAAAATAATGTTAATCTACGTGCAACAAGAATAGGTATAAGGAAAGACGGTAGAATAAGACCAATGCGTGTAAAACTTACAAGCAGTGATGAAGTATACAAAGTGCTGTGCAACTGTCATCTACTAAAACACCACCCTGAATACAGACATGTGTCTATTTCAAGAGACCTGACTCCAGCTCAGCACATAAGAAAGAAAGAAAAAGAAAGAGAGACGAATACAAAAAGCAATTAAATGTGGCCAGCACACAACAACAAACAAGTACTTCTACTACTACAAGCTCACCACACATCAACGATGATTCTAACGTCAATGCAACATCATCTTCAGCCAGCACAATCACTACCGATCACTCACAACCTGTAGACAAGGCAAGCACAGACACTTCAAGCACACAAGCACAACGCAGCAAACGAGCCAGGCTAACAAATATAAGCAATGACGTTAACGGTGATAGTAGCAATGATGATGATCAACCTATACCAAACTCAAAGTTCACAAAAAGATATAATACGCGTGCAAACAGAGCAAGCCCTGACATTGTGAACAGAATGGAAACTTGACTAAACTTGGCAACTAACTCCAAACAAAATGATACCTGCAATGCACCTGAATGTACAAAGTTTGTTTAATAAGTTTTATATTGTGACGAATCTACTTCTGTATAAAAAGTGTGATATTGTGTGCATAACTGAAACTTTTCCAAACTCTGACAAAACGCTTCCCCACATTAAAGGACACCAACTGTACAGGCAAGATAGAAATTATCTACATTCGAGCAAAAACCGTGGTGGAGGTGTAGATATTTTTATTACCAATACATTAAAATCTAAAGTATACAAACTTGAGTGTTGTGACATTGCTAATAGTACCTCAAAAGTTGAAGCTCTAACCCTACATGTAAGTAACGGCTTTCAGAAATCGTTCTTTACAACATGCATTTACAGACCACCAAAATATGACATGAACACTATAAAATCAGATATACAAGCCATTGAATATATATGCGAAGAACTATGTAATACAGGCAAGTTCTACACTCTCATGGGTGACTTTACCTTACGACATAAATGGTCATACAGCATGCGAGAGCATGTTATGATGACTTATGCACTACATCAACTTATCAATAAGCCAACAAGAAAGGATGCCATACTAGACCTCATTCTAACTAACAATGTCAGTGTATGCAGAAACACACTACTTCAAAATAGAAACAAATACAAAGATAATACTAACGTAGATGAGATATTTGATGGCTTTCAACTCATGATGAGTGAAATTGAAAATAAGCAGGCCCCTTTAAAACAGAAAACTATTACTGTATATGACAAAGTAGTGAAGATAAGTGAAAACACTAAAAGCATTATCAGAGATAGAAACAGTATATGCAATGCCATAAAAAATCACAGTGATACACTAAGCAAGCAGTACATTGAGTTAAAGAAACAAGTAAAAGCTTCAATAATAGGTGACACCAAAAAACATGTCCGAAACACAGTTGATAAATGGGGAATATGGCCAACCATCAACAAGCTTACTAAACACAGAACGCAAGCCATGATTCCTTTCACTGCTGAAGAAATAAATAACCACTTCCTATCCATTTGCAATAAAGCAACAGTGCACAGCAGTAATACCACAAGCCAAACTCGCAACGTCAACCGCTTTATCTACCATAGATGAAATAAGCACACAGCAGCTAATGTTTGCCTGGAAGAAAATGCGAAACAAGCAAAGTATAAGTGTAGATAGTGTAGGCATGTGCAATACGTTATTCTCAGTCATATTGAGGCATGATCTATTCCATGACATTATTGTAAACATCATTACCCTATCCATAAAACAGTGTATAGTACCAAGAAAGCTCAAAAAAGCAAAAATCAATGCCATTCCAAAAATACCATACCCTGTGACACCTAATGACTTAAGACCTAACAGTATATTACCTGTACTAGCCAAAATCATGGAGAAGTGCATTTATTACCAGCTTAGAGTATATGTGAAATCAAGCAACATTTTATACACAAACCAATTTGGCTTTAGACCCGGCCACAGTACCGTTCATGCTGAGTTGTACATGCTAAACAAAGCAAAGAATGCGCTTCAAAACAACAACATGTATGCTGTAGCAACACTAGATGTTAAGAAAGCATTGCGACAATAAACCGTGAGATCCTATTCACAAAACTAGAAGAATTGAACATTGACTCTACTTGGTTTCTGGAATATATGGATGGGCGGCTGCAATATGTGGAATATAATAACACATGTTCTGATACTGCTAATACATTACGAGGATTAGTGCAAAGTGGGTGCTAAAGCAGTATTGCATTCGTTCTATATATAAACGATTTACATAAAGTTGTATCTAGCAGTGATCTCGTTATGTTTGCTGATGACAGCCAAATAGGAAAACCTATATCGAAAAGCTCTGTGTATAATGACATGCATGCTCTAGAGCTTGACTGCAACGAAATCTGCAATTGGTTTACACTAAACGACCTATTCCTTAACATCAAGAAAACAGACCTAATCATTCACTCTAAGCCAGCAGATAAAGTCATAGCAGTGATGCAATCCATTAAAGTAGGCAACTAAATAGTGAAGTGCAGTGAAAATATAAAATCGCTTGGTCTCATAAAAGACCAATCGCTAACCTGGAATGCACATGCTGACTACATCTGCAGAAACGCAACAAAGTCTTTATGGACAATACGGTCTATCAAATCAATGCTCTCAGTATCTCAGCTTAAGCTTGCAATAGAATCTCTAGTTCTCTCACAAATATATTACATGTCTAGTGTATGCTATGAGGCATCAGCTAAAGTGCTCAATTCTGTGGCCAAGATCATCAAAGATGGTAAAAAATTAGTTAAAAAACAAACCCTGCAACTAAGACATGTAATGATTGGCTTCTGAAGAAAGAAATGCATGATCTAGAGCTAATGACACTATGCAATCTAACAAAGCAATGTCTAACCCCTGACGCCTTTAAGAACATACTGTGTGAAGAAGTAACGCTGTTGAAACTGTCTGCAAAGAAATGTGTAATGGATTCATGCAATATAAATGCACTTGCATTTGGATTACACTTCCACCTGACATCCTTAACACCGTACCTTCCAAAACATTTAAAAGCCTAGCAAAAAAACACATTCTCACTAAAATGCAAAATAAAAGTAAATGTGGATGTGATTTATCATGTATTGATGATATCATTGGAAACATAAGAAACCATTATAATGAAGTGCAATAATGTTGTTATAATGTAAAAGTGTATTTTTACTATATGTGTGTGCTAAATATGAGTGTCTTAAATATTTAATTAACTAAAATGTGAAGTAACCTGTGTTAAACGCCAATCAGCGTAATGACCCAGGAAGGGGTGCTGATTGTAGAAAAACTAAACTAAACTAAAAACTTATATCAATTACTAAAAAGCAGTTTCTTTGTAATCCAATTTTGAAGTTCATCATTTACTTTGGAACAAACGTACATGCCTATGCGATACTGCGTAATTATTCCCTTAACATGTACATCGCGTACAGTGTATATATTACTCATAAGTCATAAACTCATAAGTAAACATGAGCATGTATGGTTGAAAATCTAAAAATACGACACGTACAAATATACATATCAAACATTTTTATTAACAAGGTTACAGGTTTTTGCCCGAATTTATTCCATGCAAAATACATTTACATCTTTATATGTCTGCGGTGTGGTATGCTAGAGCCTACAAGGTTTTCAGGAAATCGGCTACAAATTAAATAACTGTCTTAAATTACTTTAAGACAGTTCTAATTTGTAGTTCCGCAGCAAACATGTGTTCTGGATACAGTCCACGCCTCTTCATTGAACCGTTATTTATTTCCTGATGTATCCGGTTGAGATGGAAACTATGTTACTTTATAATGGTAGGTTGATCTGTCCATCAACCTATATTGCGATCATTGATCGGTACGAAATAAAAATTGACGCTCAGTAATTTTAAAGGAATCTCCGTTTCTTGATCCATATGTTCCATATAACGAAATGTGATTTGACTTTCAAATTAAGTAGCAAATTATGTAAGTCATGGTTAGTGAATTCAATAAACTGGGATACAGATCCATGGATATTGCTTCCTTATAACAATGGTGCAGATAAAAACACAGCCCTGCTGAAATTTGGCCAGTTACATCCGCCGGAAACGCGGGTCTTATTTCAAATTGAACAACCAAATGGTATAACTGGGATACTTGCTGTTTCCTGAATGATATTTGGGAGTGTAATGAGGTACGTATTGCTGAATAAAAATGAATATACGTTGCGTGCGCTGTGTATTTACTGACACTCATAGCACATCGCATATGCTCAAAAGCCCATTCAGTATCTGGGACCCATCGGTTCATTTTCAAAGTGAGTTAAGAAATACGATCGTCATAATTCCAATATATGTCAGAAACAAAATGGTAACACCGCTCGTTATTAAGTCTTTTGAGCTCAGCAACCGCGTATACGACAAGTCTCTGCCATATGAATTTGGTGCAAAATTTGATATCGCCAAAAGAGAATTTGTTGTGGAGAAGAATAGAAAAGTGTTACTAGGTTACTTGGCTATTTTCGGAATCCTTTCACTAATTGCAGGAAATATTATGGTGGTTTTAATAGAATCCAGCTTCAATAAACCGAATGTATCTAGGGTGATGCTTCATATCATTACAAGTGGAATACATCTTATTTGAATCATGTTTACCAGGCCGGCAACTACCAGATTATATCGGATTACTCATTCTGCTTCCCAGATTCGTGTATTTAGAATATATATTGTTAAATTCTTCCCGAATATGCATCAATTTTGGAATGTCGATACTGACAATTTGTTCGATCTATAAGCACTCGTTGACCTTAATTCGAACAAGGCCGGTGACACATGCTGCGTTGCAGATGTATCATAAGTTATTTTGCATTAATCAAGTATCCATATATATATTCAACTTTACCGGAGCTGCCTTCACTGGCTGTGGATTTGTATATTTACCAATTGGTAACTGGGTGATTGTTCGTGGATGGAGAAGGTATTCCACCGACATCTATTTGTTTGGTTTAGTAATTACCCTTTCAATATACTTTGTTTACCTGTACATGTTGCCCATCATTTGCAACTTTAACGTGGCGAGTATAAACATTATTCAGAGATGGAAAGGGCTTGTCAGATGCTGGTTCGGTAGATCCCGTTATTGGGTTAGGGTGTTGCGATCTCTACGACCGATATCATTTTATTACGGATTGACCAAGTTTGAGCAGAGCACTACTTTAAATTATCTTTCAAATATTATTAACTGCACATTTACGTTGTTACTGCTTAGCTGAAAAAAACAGACATCACGGATATAAATTTTGGACTCATCACGCATTACGGATATTTCACAGTTTTCACTTGGTCACAAGCCATTTAAGGGGAAAAGTGAACAGACCGTACCACAGAGTCTCTGCGGTATTTCCGGCGGTTTGAAATGGACATATATTCTTGGGCTTCAATTATCTTAAAGATGCACGAATGTTCTGTCAATGTTTCAATTGGAATGTCCAAATTAGTACACATATTCAATCAGCGGCTTAATAGAGCTAAGCAATAATTGTATGTGCACAAGCTATTGCGCTACTGGGTAAGGAAAGTGAAAGCGCAGAAGCCCGTATCATTTTACTACGGGATGACAATGTTTGAGAAGAGCACACCGTTGAATGCCTGTGCAATATTTTTCAGCAACACTTTCAACCTACTGCTCTTGGGATGAGCCCTAGAGTCACGTGTCATAATAGTTAAGTAGCTGTGTTCGTAAGTAATCTTTACAAAAACAGCGTGGCAGTTTCAAGCGTATATCTTACGAATAGTATCCTATCAGATTTTTGAAATATTGCAGTACTAATTTGTTTTTGCTTACGTCAAAATCTAGTATACTTGACTTCATTTTACTACACCATTTGCATTGTAATTTATCCTGAAATAACTTGTTTCATCATAATACCACACACGCATAAAATAACGTAGATAATTGTATTACAAAGACCAAAACTGGAACTTTCACAATCTAATATTCCATTTGCAAACGTATCCAATTTCCGGACTAATGGAAAACTATTATCAGTATTACGCGATATGTATTGCTACTCAAGTTTTGTATTTTTGATGTATTTGTTGATATTTATTTGTGGCACGAATTGGATTTATCAGACGGGACAACCGACACTCTCTGGAAGCAGACGATACCCTTCGATGCATTGCTACTATGCACGGTAATGGTGGTTTTGGTCACCGTCTCGCAAAAATTTACAATGAAGCTATATTGTCAATATTTCAACGCCATTTTCAAATATATGGATGACACGGCTGATCTATGGAGTATTTATGAGCTAATTTCAAAATGGAAAACTCTAAACTTTGTTAGGTATGCGCCATAATCTGATACTAAGTGCGCGAAAAAACCATTTCTGCCACCAATCATTGTCTTGTGATTAATATATTTGTTTGGAATTTATTTTTTGCAGAGCAATGAAATATACTTATTGCATTAATTGCAAACCAGCATTTTGGTTGCGGCGTAAAACAATTTGGTGGCGGTTAATGAAAAATCTCACGGTTTCTTCATTAAGTCTTGAGCAAATTAAAATCATTTTACTTAGTTTCCCGACTAAATTACTGAATCAATTTAAATAATAGTCAATTAGCGGCTTCCTAAACATCAGTTATTATTTTTCGACATCGATTTCCATATCTATATCCAATTTTGGTCGACTAGCTAACCATGTTTTTGATTTTATCACGAAAATTTGAAATGTATTACTAAAATAAATGAGAGGCTAATATTAGTATTTAAATGCTCGGAAATGTGAAGCTGAATAGGTACGAATGATGGAAAATAGAATGTCCATGAGGCCAACTCGTGTCCGCGTGTTATTAATACATGTTATGCTTCAAGTATATGACATGGGCTTCAAACCGAAATACTGCCTAAGTTAAAACCATAGTTCTTAATTTAGATCCTGCGACTACCCTACATAACTGACTTATATTAAGCTTTGGAAATTTCCAACAGCTTATCTAACAATAGCCATCCGTAATGGAAAATAATTTAATAGCTTTAGATTATATCAGTCATATTGAATGGTTTAAGATCGTCCATAAGCATATAAGTTGAATACAGGAATTAAAAATTAAATATTCATCAATACCACTTCAAATATATCTTTCCATTTTACATATGAAGCGTTTGATGTTACATCGTGCAGAGTCGGTATATGCCGTAGCTATCTACTTGATTCCACAGTTTTGAACTCCCATCAAGTCGTAACAATTCAAACTCATTTTAGCCTAAATAAATCAAGATGGTGACTCCCCTTACCCTAAAATCCTTTCAGTTTAATAACCACGTTTACAAGAAATGCTTGCCGTATCCATATGTTGTATCGTTTGACAACCACAAGAGATTATTTGCTTTAGAAAAGCACGCCAAATTAACACCCGCATACGTATCGATGGGCGCAACAACAGCTGCAATTTTGGTACGCCTTGTTGTACTGTGCGAGGCAATGCTTTCAGGGGCGACCCCCGCCGACTTCTTGAAGGCCATGTTCTACGTTATACAAACAGTTATAATGTTACTGGCCGTACTATTGGGTGTGCTGTCCCACACGTTTGGTAGTGTACTCTATTGCCAGTATTTCAACGGGATCTTCAAATTCATAGAGGGACTCACACTTGCTTCACACAAGTCCAGAACCAATGTAGGATTCAAAACTCTTCTGAAATCAGGTATGTTGATTTCAGTAACCAGAATAAATCTAAATTGAGCCCGCTTCATTAATAATCCATTTGTATTTGAACTATCAGAATTATCCAAACTTTTAAGAGGAAAGGAATTTGACATAAACGGGATGCTGGTTAGCTACATATCAACTGCTATTTTTATGGCCGGAATGGGAATACCTGTTGTTGTTGTGATTACCGGAATAAACCCGATATACGACCTGCTGGAAACACACTTACCGTCCTGGAAATCAATCGGCTCAGTAAAATATTTATCTCTATTCCTTCAACTTACCTATCTTGAATGGGTATACATTGACTGCTCCAGAATTGTGACCATGTTCGGCCTTCCAATATTGACGACTTGTTCGATGTATAACCGGAACTTGAAGATGATGCGAAAGTGGCCACTAACCAATTCAGTTTTGCAACTGTATAGGCAATTGTACTGCATTAACCAAGTGGCCGCATTTCTGATTGTTTTCACCGGAGCTGCATTCATGGGAGTGGGCTTTGTGAATGTCACAATTGGTAATTGTATAATCGTTAGGGGATGGGGCAATTACAGATCCGACCTTTATTTTATTATCGTCGGACTAACTATTGTAATATATACTGTTTGGTTATATCTTCTGCCAATGATATGCAATTTTGACGTGGTGAGTTTGCAAATTATAAGGAGATGGAAAGGATTGGTTTTGCTTGGCGAAGGTACGTGGCGCTATTGGGACAGGGTGGTACGTTCGATGAAGCCAATAGCTTTTTATTATGGCATGACGAAATTTGAGAGGGATACTACGTTAAATTATCTTTGTAATATTGTTAACTATACATTTACGTTGCTACTATTGACATAAATCACAATACATAAGTAGGTATATTTAATGTTGGGCACGATCAGTACGTTTTAGAATGTAAGATAAAAAATCAATTAGCGTAGATTGCACACTTTGTCTGTACCAACAAATTCAAGTACAAAAATAAACTGTAATGATCGTCTAAATAAAAAAAGGGCATATTATTTGGGTCATTTGATTGGTGCATGTCACAACAATTGACACAATCAAAATATGCATTCGTAATTAAATTTTTCAATTTGTCATTTAGGTGTAATTCTTCAAGTGATGGAAACATCGTGACGCATTATGCTGGAATACATCACATTCCAAGTAGTGAAAATGGTACTTAGAATATAGGATCCAGGTGATTTGGAACATTGTGGCTACTGGAATTAAGCATATCTGGAAAAGTTGTTAGGAAAAATTGGTTTCACAGACACATTTTCAGAAACACATTTCAAAGTTTCAATCCTTTCGACGGTCTAGCAAACGCATTGTATGTTATAAAAGGAAATCGAATAATATGAACTATATAATTTAATAATTCAAAAAACCATAAAAGCATTCAAATGTTTTTCTTTCATATTTTTGACGAGCTAGTACAGATTCTATTATAATTCTTACATTAAATGTATGTCAAATCTGAATTTTTCAACTGAATCCCAGAGCTACTCCTTCACCAATTTGCCGGGACGAATATAACTTCCATTAAGCCAAAAATCGAAGACACGTGGATGAATACGGAAGTCGCTTTCGTATTTTCCAGCTAAACTATTTATTTTCTACCTGTCCTCCGAAAATACCTTACAAGCAATTCATTACAACGTATAGAAGGAATCATTTGCCGCATTCACATTTGCCGTGTCGGATGAGCTGTATTCATTACCGTACCGGATTATATCGCTATATCTAATCGAAAAACTATTAGTCTTAAATCGAATTAATTCGTGAATTTTGTAATCAACAATAATGTTGTCCCAATTATACTGGAAGTCAATAAAATTTTCCAACGCCTTCTTCATCCCGCTTCTACAATATAAGCCTGTCTGGCATATGGATCCAAACGCTCAGAAAATGAGTGTCGCCAAGACTGAAAGGGAATTGAATCCTTTTTCGTTGTTTTCACTCGCCGTTTCTCTGGAGCTCATCTCGGATGTCAGGTGGTATTGGAAGTACTATTTCTTCAGACACTCACCATTCCACTGCACAAAGTAATACTTCAACTGGCTTACGTCGGAATTGTCGGTCTGTGTGCGTCTACCGGGATAATGATGGTTGCATATGGAAACGTTGCGGCACAACTGTACAACAGTGTTCTGGAATACGACAAAACGTTCGATGGGAACCCATGGGATACGGGTGACAAATCGCTGTTGAAGCTGTACATTCGAGGTAAGAAGTATACTCATTAAAACACAGCTAGCATTGAACACGACATAAATTTAAAACGGACTTGTATCCTTTCATAAAATTCACAGAAGTTCGAAAGCTGCTGTCTAGAAAACCATTCGATGTAACCGGCCTGATTGTCTTCGGCTTCTCCTCGGCAATGATGCTTCTGGGAATAACAATGGCACCCGTTGAAGTGTACCAGAATCTTGATCCCCTCGGCTGCTACATCTGGGCAAAATTTCCGGATCTCGTAAAAATTGGTTACGTCAAATATCCACTAATTGTGGTTCGATTCCTGCTAGATCACTGGTGCTCACTGGAAAACACTCGGATAATCCTATCATGGTGTGTGTTTCTTGTAACGGTTGGAAGCATCTACGTTCGGTGTATGAAAATTATCAAGAGCCTCCCGTTGGATGACAAGGCCATCTTGCTGTTTGCTCAGGTGCACTGCATGACACAGATATTCCGTTCCGCCTTAAGTCACGTTGCCGGAACTTACATGACTTTTGGCTGTCTAATCCTTGTATTTGGAAACTGGATAATTCTTTCGTGTTGGGGATATCTGAAAAGAAAATCATTGCACATTCCTTGAAACTGAAATAAATTATTCTGAACATCAAGTGATCCAATTCGTATTGATTTGGTACCCCAATGTACTCATCTCACACGATTATACCGTGACTTACTTTACATGTTTACCCATATTTAATACAAATATTAAATGTACGTACTAAAATCATTACATGCTACTAAGACGCATGGTTGAATGATTTGTCGGAAAACATTAGTCACGAATAATTATGGAACCCATGTAATTAATTTGCTCATTACTTTGCTCATTACTTGAATCCTATTTCATGGCACCAACCAACTCCATCTGATGAATCGTATTTAATAGATTTCCCAAATTCCAATTAATATTATGTAGGACAATTTAATTTGGTTCTTTTGTAAGTTAATTTAATCTCGATTTTATTAAATGAAGCCAAAATATTACGTAAATGTTCAAGTAGGATATTTTTATTTGGCCACACATATTAATTGATCATCACAAATTTGGACGACATTATATATTCTGACCATGTACAGTTACAGATTTAACTACGGTGACATGGGCTATTGCATTTAAATAAACGGATTTGTGTATTGAAAAATACGGTGATCATTTATTAAGTTGCAGGAAGTTAACATCCCGAATCATCGTAACCGGAACACGCGTTGAGGTAGAATTAGAGTTGAAGCGTTGAAATTATGATTTCAGCTGAGGAGTGCGCGTAGATACTTTATTTAGCATTTCCAACCTGTACCATCACGTTGCAAAAGCAAATCCTCATCGTTCAAGATTGTCACTGTCGTAACCTTAAACATTTGGTATATGGTGTCCTCTCCATGTCATTTGCTTCCACGTGAATGATAGAAACCGGCTGCAGAATTTTGAGGTAAGAAAATTATTTGGCCTTTCCGTTGATTAAGTATGTAGGTAAACTCAATTACATTAGCAAACTGCGCACATTTTCTAAATTTATATTATTGGAATTAAAAATGCGGCGACAAATGGGCCAGAGCGGCCATGTCCTCTCATTCGCTCCTTAACATTTCGATCACTATGATATTTACGTTGCTTCCTGGCGCCTGAATAGTTTTTTGTTCCATATTTCTTAAAATCTGTGTAGTATTCCATACAACTGTTAACAAATACATTGTCATTAGTGTACTTTGTAGACTATTAGGCGCGCCAACCCAACTATTGCACGGAAAGCAGTCTCTGGAACGTTTCCGAAACCAACATATTAAATCAAAGTCATGCCGAACAACGTAATAACGCCCTTGGTCCTAAAATCATTCGACATCTCCAACAGATTTTACGACCGGATATTCTCATACAGAATCCTCCCGTACTTCGACACTTCGGTACGGAAATGGGTGGTCAGGAAAACCCGAAGGGATACATTTCTAATGTATGCGTACACTTGTCTAATGACAATTCAGCTGATATGCAGTCTGGATATCGTATTAGAAGCATGGCTACTTCGCACGATGAATCTGTCTCTCCCGATAATTTTCTCGCAACTCTTCACGTCTTCTCTTATCGGCCTTTGCATCGCGTACATACTTATATTGTTTCCGTCTCAAGGTGAAGTCTGCATCCAGTACATGAACCGATTGATGAAATATGGTGCGATGCTAACAGAAAATGTGCGCGTCAAACCCAGTGGATCCATCTGGACTGAACTTCGTCAGGGATCTCAATGTGACAAGCTCGGATTAACTTGTTGCTGCATGATCTACTGCTTGTAAAATTTCCATCAATCAGTGAGACACTGGTCACCAAATACTCGAGCCTGACTTTTAGGATACTGCTATCTTCTTGGTCCACACTAGAAGGCACAAGGATTTACCTAACGACAGAGATTTCTTTTGTTTTGCTAGCCGTATTTTGTACCAGATGTTTAAGTATACTTAGCTTGCTTCCTCTCCACAAATTCACAATTATTTTGTACAGTCGACTTCAGTGCATTAAACTAATTGGAAAGCTAATCATCAGAATAGTAGCTGGAGCGCTGCTGGGTATCGCAATATTTATATTTGTGATTGGTAACTGGATTGTTATCATGGGCTGGTATATATTCCCAGAAGGCATATATGCAATCGTCTGCGGTATATTAATATTTGCATACTTTGTCTTGTTCAACACGCTTCCACTGGTGGCAAGATTGCACGACATCAGTGGCAAGATGATAAAGTGCTGGAAGCTGAAGGTAATGCAAATGGAGAGTGGACAGCGACTTTGGTGGAAGCTGGTCGTAAATGCACAGCAGCCACTCTCTGTGTACTATGCATTGGCATAATTTGAAACTGACACGGAAATTAACTACTTCACCACTATTATCGATTGCACGGTAACTGCCCTGCTTCTACATTAAGCTAAAGTACAAACATTTGTGGTGTACATACTGACACGTGGTGGTGATATGCAATTTATTGGGAGCAACAGATAAACCAGTCATTGCTCACATAACGTTAAAAACTTTACGGCATGTATCAGCTTTACTTGAATTCCGCAAGCAAAATGAAATCAACTCAAAAAAATTAATTGGGTTTTACGAAGCTTCTAATTTCTATACTATTTAGTGAATACAAATAAGCATTGATGGACATCGAGCAAGCTACCAATATACCAGATAGTGGGACTGCATTCATATGTCAAATAGAAAATAACATTTTAGTAATCCACTAGGATGTTAAAATGAAAGTAATCAGTTGGCTAATTAAAACCAGTACACCCTAACCATTTCCTTGGTGGCAACAACTCCAGCAATTTGAGGCTTCTTTAATTTCCAGACTCTTCGGGACGGAACAGAATAAAACGAATTTATTAATGTGTATCGATGTGTATGGCGCCATCCACGGCTAAGACTGTAAGAAACTAAAAGCCAATGAATAATTTATTAATGCGGTTATGCTTTATCCCATATATGTAGTTACATGTACAAATGAGTACTGCTTTCTCTCTGCTTTACTAAAATATAAATTTATTTTTATTCCCTAAAATTTCTGAGAATGGCTTTTACAATATTTGCGTCATTGCTTCTACGATAACATGCCATGTCAATTCATCAATGTCTTTAGTTTAATCATTAACGTAAGTTAATGCTACGGAGTGAAGAGTGAACATAATGGAAATAAAGCGGGTCACCCGTGTGTAGATTTTACATCTTTGAGAAATTCGAGTGTGACTATTCATGTGTGGTTATATTTTAAATTCTGGAACTCGAAATGCTTCTGACAGGCAATACGACACCGCTGCCACCATATTAGTTAAGTCTACCGAATTTGCAGGCACCTGAAGTGTTGAATTGTTTACTTGTTCCTAATTAGTAAATTCTTAATTAATAATGCTCATTTTGTAGAATAATTTAATTCAAATGGAATACAATTTAAATTATCATTCAGTCTTCTCATTTCGTTTCAAATTCAATTAAAATGATATGTTAGTAACTAGATTCATTTTCCATTTTTGGAATTATAATAGCTTAAGTTGCCTTAGCTCCCATTATAAAGATTTAATATGCAGATATTTCCTTCAGTTAATACATTTTGTTGAATACGCTAATCAAATAATTAGCTATTTGAATTGGGCGACAGCTCGACGAGTCTCTTGCTCTCTCTGTACGCTAACATGTCCTTTCGTTGTCCTGGTTGCTTAGTGTCCGATGAATATTAGCAGGTGCCTCAGATTTGGACCTACGGCGCTTCAGGCAAGCAATTAGAAAAACCTGCAGAAACCTTACGGAACGTAATTCACATTCAGAAGTTACTCGAAGATCAAGTTATAATATATTTCTACAGAAAACTCTGACATATAACGTTCTACCTTCATCATGATTACTTCATTGGTTCTAAAATCGTTTGAAATATCAAACATATTCTATGACGGCTTGTTACCATACAGAATCCTCGCCTACTTGGATATCACAAACATGAAATGGGTTGCGACCAGAAATCGAAAAGACGTATACATGACCATGGCTTATGTAGCCGTGATGACAGTACACCTATACTGCAGTATTCGTTCTATTATGGAAGCATGGGTGTTTGGTTCGCCCAACATTTCTCTACCTGTCGTAATGTTTGAACTAATGATGGCACCACTCGTTGCACTAACACTCATTCTAATTGGAATACTACTTCCCAGGGAATCTGCGGATCTACAATTCACCAATAACTTGATCCGGTACAACGAATTGCTGACAAATGGCGGCAGAATAACACAATTACCATCTTTCAGACATTTACTAACTCAAGGTAACCCGCCCACTTCATTTAATAATTTGGCATATATTTTAATAATCGAATGTAACTAAAGTGAGTCATTAAACAGAAATTTGGAAGCATCGTAATGGACGGCCATGCGATATATTTGGCTTAACCTGCTGCGGAATGACTGTTGCCATGTGTGCGATTGGATTGCTCTCTGGACCATTTGCAACCGTGGTAAATTTTGAGCCACTTGGAGCACTGCTCCAGGCCAGATATCCCAAAATAGTCAACCACCCACAGTTTAAGTATCCATTGTTACTTCTGCGATTGTTTCTGGCGGGATGGGGAACTCTACAGGCCAGCAGAATATACCTGACGGTATTTGTGTCCCGAACAATCATGGCCGCAATTTATCTGAGAAGCTTGAAGATTCTAAATACGTATCCTCTCAGAAGTTTGACGCTTGCAATGTACCATCAACTTCATTGCGTTAATCAGATTGGTGTCCCGTTAATTAGGATGGAAGCAGGAGCTGTTCTATGCATGGGCTTTTTTATATTCGTGTTTGGCAACTGGATCATGATTCTAGGATGGAATATATTTCCGACACCCGTTTACGTCATGGTGAGCGGTGCATGCATTTTTGCGTATTTTGTGTGCTTGAGGACTCTCCCCCTGATGGTAAGATTGTATGACGTTAGCAACGGTATGATAAAACGTTGGAAGCTTGCAGCTGGGCAAAAGGTAGGGTACAATAAGCGCTTATGGACCAAGATCATAAGGGCGCAACGTCCATTTGCGGTGTACTATGCAGCAACCAAATTCGACACGGATACGGAAATCAATTACTACTCTAATATAATTGATAGTACCGTAAATGCATTACTGGTGGTGTAAAATGAATAGTCCGGCTAATGATGTTAGACG
>CM023202.3:46603684-46779932 GCA_004115045.4 Sinella curviseta | reverse complement strand
TGTATAAACGTGAGCTGCGCAAAGACATGATGGTCACTGACGATTTTGACGGTCATTTCCAAACTCTGGTCTTACAACTGAAGAAGGATCCCCAGCTTGTGGATATGAACGCAAGTTTAGCACGGTTGGAAAAGTTGCTGCTGTACACTGTTCCACATGGGAAGAAATTGAGGTAATATCAATGAAAATTATAACTGGCTAATTTCCCAATTTCCGACATTTCCCCCATGTCTAAATTCCTTACAGAAATTTGGTAATATGAATAGAGGCCGGCTGGTTCCCATGACCTTACAGGCTTTATGCCCAACTGCCTCAAAATCCGAAATCGACATGGCAAATAAGTTGGGTTGGATTGTACAAGTGGTATGTTAATACATTACATGTCCCACTATACAATAAGTAATAGTACATGCACTCACTAATTTCCATTTGTTCCTAGCATCAGGCAGCGGTAATGGTTGCAGACGACATTATGGACAACAGCGATACCCGACATGGGAAAGCGTGTTGGTACCGAGTCAGCAAAATGGGCATTGGCTCATTCAACGACACCCTCATTCTTGAACATGCCGCACTCCGGCTAATCTACGAATACCTGGGGGAACGTGATAAGCTTTGCGCTGAAATGATAAAACTCTTTTTGGATGTCAGTTACAAAATGAGTATTGGAGAAAGCGTTGACCTGGAATCGGGCGTGGAATGGAACAATTTTGACACGTACTCCATGACTCATTACCAGACTCTCGCAAAGTACAAAACTGCCTATTATTTTGTTTATCTCCCAATAGCGGCTGCAATGCTGCTGACTGGCATTGATAGACAGAATCCTGCAAATGACGAGACGTGGAGAATTGTGGAGGAAATTACGCTGGACATTGGATACCTGTTCCAGGTTCAGGACGACTACCTCGATTGCTTTGGGGATAATCTTGTAACTGGGAAGGTTGGAACGGATATTAAAAATGGAAAGTGTACTTGGCTGTTTTGCAAGGCAAAGGAAATATGCGACGCGAAGGATGATACGGATACTTGGACAAAGCTGAAGGATAGCTACGGAAGAGATGACCCCACAAGTTTAGATACGGTTATGGATATTTATAACGACTTGGGAATCCCTGAAGAGTATTCCAGATTCCAAAAGAAAATGTGCAGGGAAATAAGCAAGGCGATTGCAAATCTTCCCAAGAATATGGTCGGGTTTGCTGAAATGCTTCACGCATTTGTTGATAAATTGATAGATCGAAAAAAGTGATTTGAACTTATTAATTGGTTGAAGAAATATTTACCACAATGCCCATTAAAGTTTGGCACATGATTCGTCTAAAAGGAACGCGCAAACGTGGTGCACTGTTTCATTCCGCACAAATTATTCTACCATCAATCATAATACAAAGTACCCCATTCCAGGTTGCGAATAACAATCTGTTGTATAGAATGCAATGCAAATATCACAAGTCACAGGATTAAATGCTTGGCAACATCACTTGGGTCGTGAAGTGGTAGTCGTCTCATCCACACTGGTCCTTTTTTTATGGTTGCTGGGTCATCAGATTTTGCTTCAGCATGATGTACATGAACTCGTGGTTGATGACGATAATGCCATAATTTGTTTTCAATTAAGAGAATCTATTCCTCTGCGTTTCTTCCGGTTTGTCGCGACATGGAAATTATATTCTCTTTGTGAGCTACTGAGTTGGGTGACTTAAGCGGCAATAACTCAAGAGGCACGTGGCGCAAGTAATGCAATGAGCAAGAAATTTATGCCTTTGTGGATTGAATATTGAATCACTAAAGCATATTACGTTATGATAGATAATTTGTGGTGAGTCAAGTTATTGAGAAAGTTACAATGTGTGTTCATTTTTTCATCGCAACATAGCTGCTAACAAATTGCACTTGTATAGGAATTGGTCGGAATTCACATTTTTTGGAACACGATAACTTTAGATTTAGATTTCGAAATCGAGCACAATTTGCTATGAGCATGACGTTAATTGTTAATTTAATTGGACTAACCTTAGCCTCATATACCTAAATGTGCTCATGGCATGCGTGTGTGGATTTCCAGTTTTTCGTTGCTTCATCTCTGAATCCAAAATTATAATTTAATTTACTGACGTCATGACTCTCACGGATATGTTGAATTGCAGGAGGAATTCGTTGTAAAATCCTTAGGAATCGTACATGATATTGTATCACATTTAATGTCAATTTATATTGGCCAATAACTTATATGAGCGGATTAGTTAACCGTAATTCAGCATATGTCGCAAGATGTATCAAAATGGAAAAAAAAGTTTTCCAGTTCGGAACGGCCAGATTGACAGAGGCGACTGATACTCTAAAGCTGACATCTAACTGGACCCAATCGGCACCAAATACTCGTGCAGATATGTAGCAGCACTTTCGTAATTCAATAAAATAAATAATGGCCTTATTGTCAGTATGCTATTTTTGGTTAATCATATCGGACAGGAAAAATGGGCATGTTTCTGTTGTTTGGTATGTTCATCCCAAGAGAGTCGTTGATATCCATGGACACCTAAAAAATTGAGGATGTCCAATAATGTAATTAAGCTTCTTTCAAAATGAAATTGGGCATTGGCTAGTTTTTTTAAGTATGAGCATTTTTTAAAGTGTTGAAGCACATACTATTGCTGTGGAACCTATTTGGCGTAACAACCGATTTAGCGATCATCAAAATTGCCAACAAAAGCCCCATAATCTTCCGCCTCTAAGCACGCGATTAGTTCTGGTCACTTCACTGAGTGCGTCATGACTTTGAAGATATAACCTTAGGGGTGCAAAAGTACGAACGATGCACAGACTGAAACATAACAAAACTTGGATAGAAGATTGCGGAGGGGCAACTCTTAAGCAGGTAACCCATACTAGAGCCTGCGGAGAAATCTGGAAACGGCTCCCTGTTTTAGAGTGGCCATGTGACCTTCGTAACAGCAGACCACTCGTCGAGGGAGGGTTCAAAGTAACCCTGCCGACGAAAGACGAGTGGAAAAAGAGAGGAGAACCACAGCACACTGAGGTGGATGTGGTCTGCTACACAGACGGCTCACGCCATAACGAAAGGACCGGCGCCGCATACACAGCTTCGTACGATGGCGAACAAGCGTCCGAATTAATAGCACTGGGCACCAGTGCTACTGTATTCCAAGCTGAGGTACTTGCCATTAACAATCTGGCAATGGCCTTGCTTGAAGCATTTGATAATCCTAGGAGTATATTTATATACTCTGACAGCAGAAGTGCTCTGACAGCTCTTTTGAGTTGGCAGTTCATGACTGCTCTGGTGGGCGATTGCTTTGAGAGCCTTCGACAGTTAGCTGCGAGGCACTCAGTAACGCTCATTTGGATTCCAGCACATGCTGGATATAGCGGCAACGAGATTGTCGATGAGCTCGCCAAAAATGCCGCTGAGCTCATTGTAATCGCCCCTGAGCCAACAATTCCCGTCTCTGTAAGTGCAGTGCACTCATCGACCCAACAATGGGCCGACGAGAAGCACGCCTTACTATGGCGAAATCGTACTGACTGTCAGCAGACCAAACTGCTGATTGATCTACCGTCAAGAGGAGTCAGTCGGTTTTTAACCAACTGTCCTCGTGGCAATATAAGACAGTTTGTCCAAATTATGACTGGACATTCTGTGCTGAAGGGACATCTGTACAAGCTGGGGGTAGTAGAGAGCAATCTTTGCCCCTTCTGTGAGATGGAACCGGAGACAAGTCTGCACTTCCTCGGAAAGTGCGACAAATTCGTGGTAACACGTTGTGACGTGCTGGAGAGTCAACTCCTCAGCCCTGAATCCATCCGCCAAGCAACTCCAGCCAGTCTTTTGTTTTTCATCAAAAGTTCTGGTAGACTAAGATCATCTGATGATCAGGCCTATGTCTTACGGAGTGCTCAACGGCCATAAAACAACTACCAGTGTAACTGTCTGAAAGAGACTGCAATAAGCATATTTAATGCTTGAGCGGCGTGAATATTTACTAATTAATGTAATTAATTCCCTTTCATAAATACATACATACATACATAGGGGTGCAAAAAAATTGCTGGCGTTGCGGTTACTAAAATATTGTTGAATCGATACGTTGAAATGCCTACAGTTGAGTCAACGTGAATCGCTGGTGGTCACTGTAAAATGGCACTCGTTCATGCAACATAAATGGTACGTGCGGATAATATGTAATTACGCAAACATAATGTATTTGCTGCATAAAAATATGATCACGTCTGGACAGCAGTTAACTTCAAACTTGGTAGTGTATCTTCCAAAATGAGTGAATCGCTCATACAAATAGAATGTAAGAAATAATGAAAAATGTAAGATATCCCATGCCGTTGTGAAATCCGCGGCACATGTAATTTGTTGTAATGAAAAATATGATTGCACAAATTTTATCGTCCGCTACTTGCGATAATTTCATCTCGAAACCGCTTACAATCAAATCAGAGGCAACCATAATTTAACAACGTTGCGTTCGTATAATTCATTCTTTTGAATTTCTTAATGAACAAATTTAACGGATCGTTTGTATTGCCTTCCAGTCAAATTGCCATTTTGTGACTATATATATATACCATTGACATGAATCTGTAGCTCAACCTTCACTGACATTTAACTGAAGTAGTTATCAGCTCAACCAGAGTTCCGAAAGCATCCTGAAACACATTACCCTCAACCTGAAATTATTTTGTTAGTACAATTAAAAATGGGAAACAACGAGGAGATCAAGCCGGCACGAAACATTGCACAAGTATTTGGCACAGTGTTCCAAAAAAGGCAAGATTCTGCAGAATACGAACCCGTAAAAGGCGCCCGGTTTTCCAATCTGAATTTGCGGATATTTCGTGGCGACGTTGAAGATGAAACATATCGCGGGCGACCGTATTCGCTAGGGTTTGCTGGACACAAGCTGAAAGTTCCTATTGCACTGGGAACGAATACAATTGCAGACATGAGGAACATGGACAGAGCATTCGAGCGGGAACTTTCCATAGCCAAAGACTTGAAACTACTTGACGAAAGTGACGAAGCACAAGTTTACGCGAGCAAATTAAAGCTAATTTCGGACACCAAAATGAGTCTGTTTTATGCACTGACCAGTCCAAATATGGATATAGTTACACAGGACCTATTGCTGGATGCTGGTCCAATGACGTACGTGGATGACCTTCTTGAAAACCTTGGGGACGGCGGAGACAGCAGCAGAGCAGATATAACTCTTGACGGAGGAATTCCTAAAGTTAAATTGCCCTACCAGTGCACCTCACGCCTATCGCACGCATTTTCGCAGTGGTTTGAAGGCGACGAGGACGATGAAGACGATAAATTTGTGGAGATGGTCAAAAATCCCAAACAACTTTTAAACTGCATTGGCGCGGGTGACAATGAGAAACTTGTGTCCATGATAACTGCTTCCGAAGAGCGACTGGTCGAGTTTTATACTTTGTTCCATTTCATGTTGGGCTACATGTCGCGAGTACGCAAGTCCGCACTTGCAACTGGGAAAGCTAACGGCTGCAGTGCAAAACCCTATCTGAGCACTGTAGCGACCGCTGTCGACAAATTTTGCCTGGAATTGTCACAGGAGTGGTCTAGTGAAGTTAATGGATGTGAAGAATCATATATGGTTATGCTGCCGTCGCTTGCCAGCCTAAGAAGGGATACCACTGGAGGACTGATGTTCCTGGAGTGCATATTACTGCAGAATGGTATTGACCTGGGAGTGGAAGTAAGATCCTGCGCATTGTTTATGTTAATAATGGAGCAAATTGCGGTACAGTTCCATAAAGTGAATGAGCTGGTTTCCTTCGACAAAGAGATGCGGCCGAATACGGAGGAATGGAAGAACAATGAGGCGTGCGCCCTACACAAGATGCATGGGATATCTGTTGAGATGGTCAAGGGGAGAATGGCAATCGAAGCGAACTCGGCTTTGAATCAACTGGAAAAGATGCATGAAATGCTGCTCAGTGTGTGGAAGGATACTGAGAAGGGGGAGGATATTGAGAGATTTGTAAATACTGTTGGACAAGCTATTACAGGACACATTCAATGGTGCGCACTTGTTCAGCGTTACCATCACGATGTTTCACTTGACTGTTACATTGATTGAGTAAATACCCACGATGGCTTAGTTTTGAAGAACTCTTGATTGTCATTGATTCATTACGATAAAATCTTTTTAGAGATTATGTAATTAAAGCTATTAGTCCCTTACACCAGTTCTCGGTTTTGTGTCTAATTACTATTGTCTGCCGGATAACGGGCTTAGAATTATCAGTCACTGTAGTCAATGTTCAATGTCTTAAGGACATCTCAGAATCACATGAAGCTTTTTGCTGGACTGTAACATATGTCCAGGATGTGAAGAGCATTTTCCTCGAAAAATAAGCTGTGACAGTTTTACCGGTTCAACAAATTATGAATATCAATGTCGACTTTTAATTGCCTAAAATGTCATTTAAACACCATTTCAATCATGCATAATTATTTTCATACCGACCTAACGTTGGCCAGACTAACCGTGATAACCTTCGTATGCCCCGAAATGAAAAAAAAGTATTACCATTTCCATTTCAAATACCAATCATGTAGTTGATGCACAATTCGTTATTGCTTTAAAATATAATCAACGCAGTAATCAGTGGGAACGGAACCAAAGTAATTGCTGCACTAAGTTGGACATGGACAAGAAGTTCAGATGCAAGCCCGCCCATTCTGACACGAATGATATGTATAATGACTCACATGTAGACTCATTGGAAATTTTTATTAAAGAAGTTAGCACAGCTGCTTTTGAGAAACAGTCATTCTGGCATGCATTTTAATCCAATTTTCCCCTAGCAAAAGAGAAGATGCGTTCCAATCTTTTGTGTCTCAAACGTTCAAGAAAGCCAATTTTCCAGCGATTTTGCTCTACAAGATCCGTTTCTTGTAACCACGATGCATTTGTCTTGCATCCTTCTCTGAACCCGTGTATATGGTACTAGAGAATTCACAAAGGTGCCCAATAAGCTTTTGTTAAACAAACTGTACACATAATTTTAATATGATTTTAACAATGCATTACCTTAGGTTGTTGCTGACATATAAGGTGTTCTTGATAACGCAATATGGTATTGAGGAAACTAAATATTGTAAATTCTGGCCATGGCACGTCAAAAAATGCCAGATGCGCGCAACTCGTTTGCCATAGCAGAAAATCAGAAAGACGACAATCACCTCCCGTTCGTATCACAATGTCAACTGGAAAACTGGACATGTTCGTAAACGACTCCTGAAGTAGGTTCTCGGAAACGTCACTCACACGTATGTCGCTATACATTAGTCCGTCAACGTGCTCCGTGATGGCCTCGTACATTTCCTCTCGGGACGAGTAAGCGAATAGTAGCCGGACAATTAGTGTCTTGTTGTTTTGCGTACAAATGCATGTCTTTGCAAACAATGTTCTTACTTTGGGGCTCGGAATCTTATCCCAGTTACCAACGACATCCCATCGAATTCCCGCCGCATGAAAATCCTCACTTACAATAAATCACAAAAAATGACATTTTTATATTAATTATGCGAATTGCATTCTGTATGCAATATTTTAGCTACCTTCTTTCTAGTATCTTTTCCATTTTCTGTATTGCAATTTGCATTGTGGCGTTCACTTCCTCCTGTGTCCGTTTTAAATTATCTTCGCTGTAGGAAAACACGGACAGTTCTCCAATATTAAGTTCCAACGCCATGACGATAGCAACAGCAAAATTTTTGAACCTTCAGACGTTGGGGAAAGTATCATGATAAAATTTGCGATTTAGGCTGTCAATTTGTAATAACATATTTGTAGTTACCCTTCCCCGTAGCCTCCCGTGACTGTGGCCATCTTCATTTTCTTGGAGTAACGACGATTCCTGTTTGAACCAAGGCAATTTTGACATAACCACGTTCATAATACGTGTATGTAAAACTGGCTGGTAGTAGATACATACTCACCCATCCATTATAATTGCCTAATGTTTTGGAATTGGGCCTTGCTTCAGAACTTCAGAACATATTTTTATTGAAAACATTTTGATGTACTTCACCAGCAAGAAATGGCTGGATTCATCAGCCAGGGCGCCATTACCCGAGTTGGTCTTTAAGCTTTTGGCAAACGTGCTGAACATTTTCACCAAACCTGCGGCTCCGCGCGTAGTAACTGCTTCTGTCGGAATGCTTTTCTAACAACAAATGCAGGATCCAATTGTCCGTTGAACTTATAAAAATGAATATGCTGAATTTATGAATTAAACTCAAGACAAAGTTGTCCGAACGGTTTGCACTAGCGTACAGATGCACACACATTTGTTGTAACAAATCATGACGAACTTTGATAATGCCAATTTAAATGATACAAGAAGCTAGGGTTAGCATATCGACTAATAATTTTTCTTATATATTTCGTGTACGTAAAAATGAATATAACAAGTAACGATTCCGGGATAAACGATGGTTTAAAGCACGAGTGCATTTGATGGTGACCGCTAATCAAAATTGATACCGACTTCTACAGTGGTCGGTATACTATTCCATGTTGATGTACATGCTAACCACATACAACATCAAGATATGGCTCGCGTCTGAGCGCTTGCGTCTATTATAGTTTGCGGTAAGGATTTCTGCAATTATATAGGGAAAACGTTTTACAAATGAAGTGTCACAGTTCCGCGGAAAGAAATCAGGTAATCCATTTTCCATCTCAATACATTTATGAGCCTCACACTCGTTGTTCGCCGTGAAGTAATTGATGGCCGACTCATTAGCCCATAAGTACTACAAAATGCAGTTTGTCCCACCGAATTTTGTGGGAATGTTCAAGTGCATAAGTCCAATGGAACCAATGCCACGGTTTGGCATGGTTGCAATTTTATGAGTGTCTGGCATTGAAATTGCTTGCTTGTGATCAAACGCGAACACTGAAGAAATCATATCTATTATTATGGGTGGATATCTATTTATTCTGTTGAAACTTAGATTGATGTGTAAATTGAATGCTCAAATGAGCGTGACAAATGGATTACTTAAATTTTACTAGAAATAACGTCGTTTATGAGAGAGTATTTCTAACGTATGTAATCGTTGTTTTGTAGTTGTGGTTCGGATTATGCAATTATTAAACTTCATTACTAAAATTTACTACACGCTCCCAACGCCTACTGCGTAGTCCACTAATGAATTTCATTTGTCTACGATTATATAGTCCGTCCGGGTCCCTTCCCATCTTGTTTGATGTAATGCTACCAGCTTGCAATTCATTTTGATTCCTTTCAATTTTGTACTAGAGCGTCAAATATTGCCGACAGTTATATTTTCATGTCAATCAAAGTAATCCGAAGGATGATGATTTTTATTACCTGATCTTGTCCCAGAAGAAGCAGTTGCTGTTGATATTGTAGAATGGCCTCCATAACATGCCAAGTTGTCATTTCAGGCCAGGCAACGTCAACAAATTTAAAGTAGCCGGAGCTAGCCTGCCAGAGAAGATAATCCGAAATGCGACAATCTCCTCCAGTGCGGATTAGAATATCAACGGGATGCGTGGGCACATTTGCAATGGACTCTTGGAACACCTGCTCGTTTAAATCTCTACATCGCAAACAATCGTCGTTTAGCCCATCAAGGTGATCCGAAATACCGGCGCATATTTCCTTAGTTGCCTTGTAAACAAACTGGATGTGAACAATCAAGTTTCGTCCATCTTTAGACTCCACACAGCATTTTGCCAACAGTTTTCGGATTCCGGTCGGCATGTAGTCCCAATTACTAACAACATCCAATCGAATTCCATTTTTCGTAAAACCTTCACTGAACTCAAAAAAAATCAAGCAATTTTTTTGCTAACATTATGTATTATAATTTGGTACCGTTAATGGTTGGATTGAGTTGCTTACATCTTTTCCAAAACCGACTCCACTCTACTTTTTGCCATTTTTAGAAAATTTTTTACTTCCGCTGGCGTCCTCTTATAATTGTCTTCGCTGAAGGAAAATATAGACAGCTCGGGGATGCCCAGATGCAGGGCCAATGCAATGCATTTGAAAACATTTACTTCTCTAGAGCAGGTAAAAATTGAAGCGTTTAAATACATCCAAGTATATTTATTCGTTAAATTAACTCACGTTCTAATTTGTTGACGCTGCAAAAATAAAAGACTCTCGAATTTGTATCTAACCCCATTTTGTGTGCTTCCGTTTCGGATGCCAAATTCATTCGCCGAGAAAACCGACGGTTCCTTTAGAAAGTGAATATAAATTTCCGGTAAAGAATTGCTTAAATGTAAGTCAAGAAGATGCTTGTGGTGATATGTCTTTACATATGTTCTTACCCATCCATTATAACCGCTACATGCTTGGGAATGGGTCCCATTTTTAACATTTCCAAGCAAACGCTCTTGACAAACTTGCTGGCATATTCCCGGAGAAAATTTGGAATTAGAGAAGGCATCGTTTCTGGCAGTACGATATCTCTCGGTTTGCCGAATATAATGTGTGCTAGTGGCTGCACCAAATTTTCCGTCTGTATAGATATTGACTCTTTAATAGCTCATCGATGTGCGTAGAGAGCTGGCCAACGCGGACTTAATACTTGGACGAAAATATATTGCAAAACACTGTTTTATTCCCATGTTTCTCGCAAATCATCACCTTGTATTTCCTAATTGGCATCAAATATGTATGTACCATTGAAGTTATTAAACCATTCCCCTTCGAGTCGTGCTGGTTTCAGCATTAAAATGAAATTGACTCCATTGAAACGTTTGGCTTTAATTTGGGTGTCCGAAGCCTAAGCAGATAATACGCGTCACGTTTGTTTTTGCAAAAATTGTAATGATACGGCGAGGAAACGATTTCCTAATTCTGGAAGATATGCTATCAAGGTCACCGCGAAAACATTTAAAGTTAGCTCATTATTATTATTATTATTAACAGTATGACGATCACGACTACTGCGCAATTCAGAACTTCATTTGTGTGTTCAATTATACTTTTTCAACATCATGATATTAGTGACTGAACATATCATCTCACTTAGGTTATTCTAGATTCTTCTCAGCCACGCGTTCGTAACTGCTGTCTAGACGTGATCCTATTTTTCTTGCACGAATTCTATCACGCTCGCCGTAATTACCTTTTATCCGCATGTACCATTTGTGTTCGATGAACAAGCTTCATTATGCAGTGATAACCAACGATGATCGTCGACTTGACTATATGTATTTACATATCAATACATCAATATCTTATTTAACCGCAGAAAAAGCAATTCTGCCACCGCTGCTGTGTTATTTCTTGAAACAACATCCTCACCCAATCATGTCCTCACAACAAGTCGCGTGCCTAGAGACGGAAGATTATGTGGTGTTTGTGTTTTCAATTTTGAGGATTGTAAAGAGGGCACTTTGGCCAAACAGGTTTTGAGCGCAATATTGTTTGCTTGAACATTTTGGCACGTTATTGCTATGATGCAAATTAAATAAGTTATAAGTTGGTTTTGTAAAATGTTGCGTCATATCGTCATATGTCATATCATTGTAGAATGTGTTCTAACCAAATTCTGTTGGAGAAGCAATCTTGGTATGGCATATCTTCAAAGCATGTAATCCGCAAAGGCAACTCAACTTGTCATTCATATGTGACCGACTTTGTCCATTTTTTGTTTAATGTAAAATGATCTACCTTGGTACATTGTTAGCTGCAAGATATCAATGTTTGCTTAAGCATCGATCCTGATACTTGGTAGTAGCATTGACAGTATTATTGACAAATAACACAATGCTATTATACTTTACGACTTATGCGAAACAAGATAACGTACAGAAAATTTTTTTTTGCAAATCATAACCTTAATTGCTTTCTGTATGGTACATTATAAATCGCGACGACTCTTATCCATTCTGAAGCATCTACAGGTGCGAATTTGTCGGCCATATCTAGTGTCTACTATTTCCGTAATCACATCAAGTTGTCCAGCCAGTGTCTCTAGTCAATCAGTCAATGTGATGGAACATCATGTACGGTTGCTAAGGTTTCTGCAATGAATTCCGTCCCCATATGCAACCTAAGTTGGGTTACCCAACAAACATAGATAGTCCTGATTGTCATGACGTCTGAAAATTATATTGGAATTTTGGAGTCAAACATGATGCAAATAAAAACTGGAAATCCGCACACGTACAATGAGCACGTTAAATTATTTGAGGCTAAAGCTGATCTTATTAAAATAATAATGAACATCATGCTCAGAACAAATTGTGTTCATCTTGTTCACATTGTTAGCTTGTGGTTTATTGACTGCGATGGTGTAGCCGTTTTGTTGTAAATTAGTAAATCTGGCCCCATGAGAATGGAATGAATTATGAATATATTTCAAAATAAGGTAATTAACTGCAACAATGCTTAAAATGTGTGTGCTATCTATAGTTTTCTATAGGTAATCAATTTTTGCGAAATATTTGATTTCCTATTTGGTATATCCCTTCATATAAATTTGCAAAATTGATCCACATGCGCATGATATTTGATAATAGACTGGTTTTTCCACTTAGTTTACTCGTTGTGATTGCACAATATTATCAATTTGATGTTACAAATGATACAAACTGTCAATAATTGTAAAATCTTAAACATGGCAGTAAAAACACACTAAGACAGTATTACCTCCATAAATGTTCGCTGATTTAGCCATAATTTATGTGTTAAAACTAAGTTGATAAAAGGGGTGATTACGCTTCTTTAAAAATATGATTTTGTGGTAACCTCAAACTATGTCTGAAAGATCGAGTGTTTGGATTTTACGTATCAATACAACAATTGCCTTGGTCGCAACCGCAGCTTCAGTTACGCCAAACTTGTAATTCAGGTAAGCTATACCATGCCCTGTGTCTCGACCATTCCCAAAGCGTGCTGCAAAATTGGAAAGTTTTATGTTTATCATGAGAGTATTACTTAAGATAACTCAGCAAGTATTTTGAAGCATCGTTGCTCAAGTAATATATGTACGAACAATGATTTTGCGTACTAGACCGATTAAAGAACAAATCGTGTAAACTCATTCCATCATCATCCATGCAAAGTTGATTTGTGGGTTATTTCACTTATTTGTAACTAGCGGATCCATAAAATGCTTATTTGGTAATTAATGAGATATTTATGTTTGCCTGTCTATGTCTACAATACATTCCAGTCAGCTTTATTAATGAATATACAAGTGCAAATTTTGAACATGAATGTTGCCAGGGATAAACCAGCGAACATGTTCTAGCTTTGCCAATAACTTTACGAACCGCAAATTAACCATCAAAACCTAATGTGTTGTATGCATTCAATTTTCTATCGGCGGAACGTCCTCGTCGTCCTGAACCTGGAACAAGTGACCAAATTCCAGCGTAATTTCCCCTACGATTTTCCACGTTTCGTAGTTTCCAGGACTCTGTCCATCAATGCCAGCCAGCATCATTGCGGCGGCTATTGGCAGATAAACAAAATAATACGCAGTTTTGAACTTTGCAAGCGTCTGGTAATGAGTCATGGAGTAGGTGTCAAAATTGTTCCATTCCACTCCCGTTTCCAGGTCAACGCTTTCACCGATGCTCATTTTGTAACTGGCGCTCAAAAACAGTTCTATCATTTACGCGCAAAGTTTCTCCTGGTCGCCCAGATATTCGTAGATTAGCCGGAGTGCAGAATGTTCTAGAATGAGTGTGTCGTTGAATGAACGAGCGCCCATTTTACTAACTCGGTACCGACACTCTTTCCCATGGCAGGTGTTACTGTTACCAATAATGTCGTCTGAAACCATTACAGCTGCCTGGTGCTAACAAGGGAAGGTATCGATGTTAGGGCGTCCGGATGGGCTGCCAATTTTGTCACGTACGTAATCGGCGATGCTGAAAACGTTGGAAAAATTAGAATTTGCGGAATACAAAGTCGTAAGCCTCTACACGCAAATCAATGGAGAAAAGCAGTGTTCTCGGGATTGATTGAAAGCATCCAAGTATGATATTGCGAAGTTCGTCCCTGAATTTTGCATTGACTCTACTAAATTGAATACGTGAAGTGATATGTTGTTTAAAATTAGTTTAAACATAAAATATTTAGTGGTAGTACGAAGGACAACTTGAAAGCAAAATTCAAATGTTTAGCATTAGTATGTATACCCCCTTGAGCATTTGTGGGAAGTTTGGCTAATCATATTTGATCCATGTAGTGGCAATTTGTTTCTTTTTGGGACACTATTTCAAAATATTTTATAAATTAAAACTACTAAATTATTTTAGAATTTCGTAACGTTAAAATTCAAGTCAATATCAAGTCAAGCCATTTGGGTTACATCAATCAAACCCAAGAACACTGCTTTTTTCCATTTGCGTGTAAAGGCTTACGACTTTGTATTCCGCAAAATCTAACTTTTCCAACGTTTTCAGCATCGCCGATTACGTACGTGACAAAATTGGCAGCCCATCCGGACGCCCGAACATCGATACCTTCCCTTTGTAAGAACAAATCGAAATAAGTAAATGAGGTTACACTCAGCCATTGCTTATTGGGACATGCAATCTGCCACTTGTACAATCCAACCAAGCTTACTCTCGATGTCAATTTCGGATTTTGAAGCATTTGGACGTAAAGCCTGTAATGTCATGGGAACCAATCAGCCTCTGTTAATAATATAAAATTTGTTGAAGGAATTTTGATTTTCCGGAAATTGAGAAATACGCAAGTAAAAAATTTCATTTAGATTACCTCAATTTCTTCACATGTGGAACAGTATACAAGAGCAACTTTTCCAACCGTGATAAACTTGCGGTCATAACCTCCAACTGGGGATTATTCTTTAGTTGAAGCACCAGAGTTTGGAAATGGCCGTCAAAATCGTCAGTGGTCATCAGAATATTGGACATGTATCTGAAGAGATCACGTTACATCACGAGATTTGGAGGTCATTATGTGTATCATGATATTATGAGGAGTGCATCCTGATACATGTGTTTTGCGAGTCACATAAAAACCAGTGCATTCTCTCAAACCGTATTTGGTTGATGTATTCATGTGCATACACATTTGTTCTAAATCCATCGTGGTTTAGTGCCAAGCATGGAACGGATTATAAGAGACTGCAAATTAAGTGTTGTTGATTCCATATTCTCAAATGAGAAATACAGTGAATATTATTGGATCGATGGATTCTAGAAGCAATGCATGCTACAATTCGCAAGAAATTCCAATCATTAAGGAAATTCGTGACAAGAAGAAGCATGTTAAAAGCATGCTGCTGTGCGCATCGTCAACCCTATAGTCATGTCTGGCAATTTGAAGGCATGGTAAGCAAACTCAAAAGCAACGCTGTTTTGGTTAAGTGGAAGCGTAATCACTTTCCAGGCTTATAGTTTTAGATATGGTCGCCTCAAGCAAAGATGGGTAGAAACGACACGGTGGTATGACATTTATGAATTTGCAGCATTTGTGGAAATCAACTATCAAAGTTCACTTTCCGTTTATCTTAAAATTGCAGTTTTGCTGAAATGACTTGCTGTTTGAAAACGTTAACATTGATCTAGTTGTAATGAGGCAATTAACAGCAACCAGGAAAATCTTCAACAGTGAGGTAGTGAAAGCAGGTCCGTACGCGCTTCCTCAGACGAGTTAGTATAATTGAAAAAGTACGTGCAACGGTGCATTCAATTTATTAAATATCGCTCCATTTCGTGCAGGTAAATTTACAAAAAAATCAATTCAAGACCACTTATCAAACCGTTAACATTTAATATTCATGTCTAGGCAACGTATTTTAAATACCAAACTATCAACCCATGCTACTCCGCAGATATTTGTCCCCGACTGTCAACCTTTTGAATATTTTTTTTAGACTTGTATGGTTCATTTCTTAGAGTTATTGGAACTTTCAAAGATCTTTAATTCAATGCATTTGTACTTAAGATATTGGACATGTGCAAATGAAGTACAGTAGTATCAACTACTTGGTTAGCAACAGGGCCTCAAAAATACCAACAACCAGATTCTTCTGAAATGTGAGTATGGTAACCTTCCTCACTGTAAACATTTTACCGTCATGAATCGCCATCGGTTTGCAACTGTGTCTAAACTTCTCCATAATCTTTTTCCATCTCGCACTTCTCCAATCCGCCTCTTTCCACGATCTCAAGCTCTCAATACTCAGCATCCACAGATTCCCGCATACAGTCAAAATGCAATTCCAAAGCACGAAGCTGACTCCCATGTATATCATCACGTAAATCAACATTTGCGGGTCTACCTGGTCGCCATATCTTATCACAAAATAGGATGCCGTAAGCAACATGTGAAGTACGGCAAACTGACACAACAGATAATGCGGTCCAACAACTTTGCATCCCAAATTATGGATTATCTCCATCTGCCGATAGAGCAATGTGAAATCGTCCCAGTTGTCATCCTCCATGTTATACAGTCTTCGAAATCCATTATTACGCGATTTATGATTCCATGTGAACGACGCTTTCATCAGAAGTGGTATCACATGGATCGCAATTATTATATTTGTAGATACTCCCACGGCGACATGGGCGGTTATGCCGAAGACGAGGAACCCATGAGGCACTGCGACTATGACATAGATGAGCCAGTACAATACCAAGTGGAAAATATCATCATCCTTCCGGACATGTAATTCATATGGGATGTAAACGGGCCAATAGGGAAACGCGAGGTAGTGAAATACGTAAAATATACCAGCCAATGGAAAGGAGATGCAGATAAACCAAATACCTCGTTCCATGTTTTTGGATCGATGCCGATCCTGTTGAAGAATTTCTGTAGGTAGATGGGTACAAGCAGGATTTGTGATTTTCCGAAATAGACGAATGTACCAGTTGACGCAAAGAATTGCTTGATCGCCAATGAGAATCATGATAGAAAAGTAGGAATATGGGACGATTAGCCAGAGTGGGAATGTGTAGGTGAGGTAGAACCGCTGTCGAGTTTCGTTGGAGGGATCGGCTTGCACGAATATATAGAATCGTATGGTCTGAATGACAAGGTAGATAATGTATAACGTGAAGTAGTAAAAAAGCAATTTTTGCTTTTTGAAAAGTGATAGAGGTCGGACAAGAGCCCAGTCGAGATGTGGATCCAGTTGAATCATTGTCGCTCCGAGTTTGGCTAGGAGTTCGTTGTAGATGTAGAAACGTTTAAGGAAAGTTGTTCGTATCATGACGGGAATTGAGTGGGATTTCAAGGCGAACTTGTCAAGTGTTTTGGAGTTCAGTTCAAGAGCAAAAATGGGAGTCGAGTGACTTTGGCACTGACATTTGATCAAAAATTGAGCAGTTTTAAATTAGAACATTGAAAGGCAGTTAACAATCTAATTGCTGCATATTCGTGCGTCATTGGGGTCGTATTCAACCATCAATTTTGTTCTTAAATTACAAGTTTCCGTCTAGTAAATTAAATTATATTGAGCCTCTCTGAATTTATAAAGCAGCATGTAGAAACCCGTTATATAAGCGGATGTGACATAGTTTGTGCCGAAATTATTTCTCAAATTTACTATTACCTAAATTAGTATGTAAGGACATTGAGCATGCAATTTTTTGGCCCGAGCAAATGCAGGTTGCAAGTATGAAGTCTGGAAAACGAACAAATTATATATATGTAGTTCCTGCTCAATTTGCGGATGACTGCGAATTACGTCTACATTTTGCGCCATGTACTATTGACATTGCTTGACCAAGCTGATAACCACTTCACATTGCAAAACTGGTCATTAAATAAATGCTACGTAATGGTGAATTATAATGAAGTTCAAAATCATCATTTTGCATGGTTATAGAACTTGACCAAATTCTATACCACTTGGTTTGTATAAATACATACGTGGTGTACCACATCAAAAATCATGGAAGTATAGAAAGGGCATCGTAACCTTTAAGTCATAATATGTGGGTTCATGCACCTCTGTTGTGAATGCAAGCGGTTGTGGTGTCGCAGGAATGCAATACTGTTCACAATTGCAGTATTGGCTAGACAAGGTCTTAGAAACACGGAAAATGCATTGTTCTGCATTGTATTTTGGCAATAGTTAACATTCATAATATTTTTATAACATTCTCGCAAGCTGGCAGCTATTTACTTTTTGGGAGCCACATTACTACCTTCAACTGGTAATTGTATTTAGGGAAAGGATTAATTAGACAAAATACCTCAAGTTCCTTTCGACAGAGTAACTTTGGTGCCCCATTTTTAGCATTGGTGAGAAAGAGGGACGCCAAAGACGTAATATTGCATCCATTGCATTACATTTTACTTGTCTCCGTCCGTCCTTACAACAAAACATTGTGCTTCATCAGTTAACGAGTGTGAGTATCTCGCACGTTTTCATGATTTATGTGTATTCTTGTAACGGATTATAGCATGTGAACAAGCAATCCGACCGCATGCATATGCCTTTCATTGTGATGGGGTGCAAGCTTGACACTTGTCGTGAGAAATCATATGGCTTAAGTATCTGAACTGCAATGCCCCCTTTGGGTAAATAGTTTTACGCGAGTACATTACATTGTTTGCTTCAAAAATGTATTAAACATGCTGTCTGCACCTAGCCATCAAAATCGGTATGCAATAATACGCTGAAGGATATATCTAGGAGAAAATTGAAGGATTAAGTTTGTTATACATTTTAACCACCGCATTCTCTCTCTTTATTTCTGGTTCGCATATATCTGGTTATGAATAGCCACTGAGAAAAAAAGTACGTACAAATATCAATGCAGGTTTAAGCTTCACAGTTATCGTAGTGACTTCCGACTGAACACATTTCATGCATCAATCGCTTGTACTACCAAGCAAATATATTCCTCTTCAAATCGCAGCCATGTGTCGCCTTTCACTGTTCCATTTGTTTGTCATCGCCTTGGCAAAACTACATGGTGGTCACGCCCTTATGGACTGCCGGGATCCTCCATTCAGCGCTGAAGTATTCGTCGACTTGGTAAGAAACATGTTAACCATTCCGAACGTACACCAAAATGGCTTAATCCTGGATATCATTTAATAAATTCCATGCTTCTGTTTACAGCCAAAGCTACAGTTGATGTCAGTCCAACACAGGGACGCTATCAAGACGCCGCTAAGATGCTCCCATGAGAACGGTACTTCTACTTGCGGCAAACAACTTTGTTGTGAGGGCGAAGTCGGCTGCTGCTTTCGTGACCCGGATACCCATAGACAGGCTTGTGGTTGTAAAATGGTTGGCGACTCCCAATGTACGCTTCCTGCTCCACTGGCCGTTTTGCGCAGCCATGTTTGTCAAACCACGGAGCAAGCCCAAATGACAATGTGTCTGCGGACAATAAGGGACGGAGAATCAATTGAGGCATCCATTTCCACTTCCTCAGGAATGGTAGGATCTATTTAAATAATGTAATGACTGAATGTCCAGGCATTTTGAAAGTTCGGATATAATTATGTAGCTTCTGCTTCAAGGTATGCGGACGGTATATCCTGAGAAGCCGTCGCTTGGACCTTGTGTCGCGAACGGTCGAGCCGGTACTTTACATGGCGGGAAATGTAATGCGTGATGAAACTGATGATTTGCTTGACAAGGGGTACAGTTCCCTCAAGCATTTTACTGAGATCCAACTAGAAGACTCTCTGGAGCTGGAGGTGCTTGACAAGCTGGTGGACAATGTCATTGATAAACGGACTAAAGGTTTTGAATTTAGATATCATTATATAATACCATGTTTGTTCATATTTAAATGTAAATTTTGTTCCTAAATGCGAAAGGAATATCCTATGGACGGCGCACCACTTGTCCGGAATGAGCACTTGGGCATGTCCAGCTTCAAAGTTGTCTTGTTTGCACAAATTTTTCCATCGTTTCTGAACAAGGCGATAGGGGAATACTAATTTGAAATATATGTTTCAGATGAGTTTTGATAATTGCAATGTTTATGTAAAAAGTATAATGTTTCAATCGTATAACGCGAATGGTTAGAACTATTAAAAGTTACCTCATTGGTTTTGCTGTCAAAATATAATAAAATTCAAAATAATGAGGTTAAATTTCAAGTTGAAGGTCACACCACAAATCAAGTGGGATGTCATCTCATCATCTGCGCATATCCTATCGAGTTGCAACTTATTACAAGCTTGATGTGAAGCAGCATGGAAAGTGCAGTGAATAACGGCAATTACGTATTGCTGTGCTTATAATGCAACCGGTGGTGGAGACAAAACTGTATAATAGTTCATCTAGATGGGTTATGCATTGTATATTGATGAAACTAAAATTTGTATTCAATACTGATTTATGTCGCAATTGCATTCATGTATGATATGTATAAGTAAGTATGTGGTCGGGGAAAAGCCACCACCCAAACATTGCACCACTGCTCATAAAGTAAATACGACGTAATTGTGAAATATAACGAAGTTCAAAATCGTCATTTCACATGTCAAATTGAAACGTACACCAACATCGCTATAGGACTTGACCCAATTCTATACCTCTTGGTCTGTATACATACAAGAGTGGTGTACCACATCATTAATTAGTGAAATTATGGAAAGTGCATCGTGAGTGTTAAGTCACACTATGTGGGTTCATAAATTTCTGCTGCGAATGCAAGCGGTTGTGCTGTCGCAAGAATTCAACAATGTACCCAATGGTTAGACAAAGTCTTGTAACACAGAGGAACATAGTTCAACTTTGTAGTTTGTCGATAGTTAATATTTTTTTAATCCAAAATTCTCGGTAGGTTGCAGGTATTAACTGTTTTATCCTGGGAGTCAATCTACTGGCTTCCACTGGTTATTTTGCGTTGTTGTGTCGGATTACTGATTATAAATAAAACAACACTGCCGAAAGGATATGCTTACCATTGTGGTGGGATACATGCTTGAGATTTGTTGTGAGAAGTCAGATAAGTTAAGTTGCTGCATTGCCGTTGTCTCCGTCGCGTAACAATCAGTACGTGAGTGCATTCCATTGTTTAGTTCAGAAAATACATTAAATACATTGTATGTGCCTAGTCACCGAATTGAACGGAGCAGGCAGAGAATACTCGAAAGAATGGTTCTAGTTGAAGTTTGTAGGATTGAGTTCGTCCGAGAAAAAACATATGTCTTTAAGCTTAATAGCTTTGATTGAAGCTCCACAGTTCTCGTATTGACATCCGACAGAATACATTTCAAACTTGATTATCTTGTTCCATCAAGCAAATATAATCATCTTCAAATCGCAGCCATGTGCCACGTTTCAATGTTCGTTTTGTGTGTGATCGCCATGGGTCATTTACACCATGTTCACGCCATTATTGACTGCCGGGATCCTCCATGCAACCCTGAAGTTTTCGTTGACTTGGTACAAAATATATTAACCATTCCGAATATTTCCGAACGTACCTCGAAATGGTTTCATCCTGGTTATTATTTAATGAATTCGTTTACTCTGTTTACAGCCAAAGCTGCAGTTGATGTCAATCCAATACAGGGACGCTATTCAGACGCCGCTTAGATGCTCCAAGGACAATGGTACTTCCACCTGCGACAAACAACTTTGTTGTGAAGGCGAAGTTGGCTGCTGCTTCCGTGACCCGGAAACGCATAGGCAGACTTGTGGTTGTAAAATGTTTGCCGATACGGAATGTCATCCCGCTCCGCTGACTGTTTTGCGCAGCTACGTTTGTCAATTTCCAGAGCAGGCCCAAATGACAATGTGTCGTCGTATGGTAAGGGACGGTGAATCAATTGAGGGCTCCATTTCGACCTTCTCAGGAACGGTAGGAAATAAATAAATAAATAATTGACTTGATGAATGCCCAGGCATTCTGAATGTGCGGATATAATTATGTAGTTCGTATTCCAAGGGATTGGAACGGGATACCCCGGGAGGCTCCGGTTTGAACATTGTGTCGCGATCGACGGATCAGTTAGTTTACATGGAGGGAAATGTAATTCACATCGAAGATTCTGAAGTATTGCTCGGCAAGGGGTGCAGTACGCCTAACCAGTATACTGAGCACCAGCTAGAAGATTCTCTGGAGCCGGAGGTGCTTGACAAGCTGGTCGACAATGTAATTGAAAAACGAACTAAAGGTTATTGAAAAATGGTTATTTCGATTGAACAACAACACTATATAGTATCATGTTGGTACATATTTAAATATAACTTGTGTTTACAAATGTCAAAGGAATATCCTATGGACGGCACCCTGCTTCTCTGATATAAGGGAATGTCAAGCGTCAAATGTGTCAGGTGTGTTTACACGAATTTATTTACCGTTTCTGAACAACTTGATGGGGGAACACTAAACTCAAATATTTGTTTGAGATAAGTTTTGATGTTCGCAATGTTGATGGAAAATGAACAATGCAAGAATAGTATAGCGTCAATGGCAAGAAATAATAAAATATGACACATTAATTAAATTGTACACAATGTTGTAAAAATAGAGGTTAGAAACATTAATTAAACAACCACATTCACGCTGTATTTATTATTAAACTGTAGCATGTAAACATATTGTTTATCAGTGTGTGTACTTTCAAAATACAACACCATTTGAGATCATGATCTTGATCTAAATACGGTAATCGAACTACAAATTCAAGTGAGTTCATGTTATTGCACTTACAGTTTAATTGTACATGCAGGAATGTTAATAAAAAAGCTTTATAATTAGGGCATAAATATAGCAGAGCATTTAAAATATTGTTATTGTTAGATTTATTTGTCGTCCTTGCCTTTTCCGAACATACATGTCAGTCTGATTTATGATGGCAGGAATAAATAAGTTGCCTTACAACACATATTGCATTGCATAGCGAATATGGGACCAAAATTGTTGGCTAACGTTGGAAACTCTTCTATTGCACCTATTAAGAAAGTTAAATCTCACGGCCGTATGCGTCCTTGTATTGTGGTCCTGAGGATTTATATTGATATGATGTGGTATGAGTGCAATAGTGCATCTATTATGACGCTGATACTGCAATCCCCAAGTGGCACCTGCATTTCATAGCTCAACACAGTATTTCGTTCACAGTTCAAGTAATTGGGATAAAACATGGTTGTAATTCTAGCTACGTGACCAGCACCAATGTGCTACTCCGAAGTAGCGAGTATGACATAAGAAGTCACCCAAACAAACTGTACAGTAATTTCAGTCGGCGAGAAGACGATACCCAACAGATTCTTTACACTTTGAAGATATAGCTTTCCAGTATAATTATATTCAACTCGTACCAACACCTATTCAACGCACCGTGACGGTGTTCATTACGTTGCACTGTATGATGGCTTATACAAATTGTACGTATTTGAGAATTTTGTTTACATTCCTATTATTCGCTTATCTACAACAACAACGAGATTGGTGTAAACCCAATTTATGAATCTTCCGAGAGTCGGGGCTTTGTGAGACGTATGTAACATTACGCGCTTCGTTCAAATTCTGTCAATTAGAATACATGGTAACTTTGACCCCCTCGTATTTCGGGTCACGGTGCTGAAACTTAGGATTTGAGCTGATCTTGGTCTCAGGTACCTGCACACCAATTTTGGTGTCAATCGGTCAAGCCGTTTCGGAGGAGTGGCGCCCACAGACGGACAGACAGACAGACAGACAGACGGGAACGTGATCTCAATATCTTCCTTATAGAGTCCTAGACTCTCCGAAGATAATAAGGATAATACTAGTCCAATCCTCCAATTCGTTGTGATATTATTGAAGACTGCTTGCAACCAGTGCGTGACTCGGTCTGCTTTGTTTTACTGCTTGTAGCCAGTACTTGTGAATATCCCGATCAACGTTGGTAATGATATATTTGAAACATCATAAACGTAATGCACGTATGGACTAAATGTACTTGCACGTTTCTGCTACATATTTTCGTTATGTCGTGGCATTCCTATGAACGAATTTCAGATATTGATGGGCACCAAAGGACGAATTAACTTTCAGACAGCGTGAAATCGTAACTTGTGAAGCTTTAAAGTGATCAGTTGAGGTATATGTGTTGGAGCGCTCACTTCACCCTGATCTCACCAACTGAAATCATTTCGTGTCAACATCGCACTTGATATCGTTTGACGCCGTAACCATGCTACCTATATCTCTCTTCGGTCGTTTCGTTATCACCTTGTTGGTCATAGTACAACAATGTAACTGCCTTATCCAATGCAGAGATCCTCCATTCAGAGGCGACGAATTTGTTGATTTGGTATAAATATCCATAGATTATTAAAACAGAAAAATATGTGAACGCATTCACTGATTTCTGGGTTTTGAAATTAACACTTAACTATATTTGCAGCCAAAACTACAGCTGATGTCAATTAACCACCGGGACGTCATCCAGACACCGATAAGATGCTCACAGGACAACGGTACTTCCATTTGTGCCAAACAACTATGCTGTGAGGGCGAAGTTGGTTGCTGTTTCCGTGACCCTGAATCCAATAGGCAGCTATGCGGATGTAAACTTTTGGTAGACTCGAAATGCAGCCTTGCCGCTCCACTGGTGGCTTTGCGGAGTTCTGTCTGCGACTCGACAGAAATGGGACGAATCTCAATGTGCCTTCGGAAGGTGAGGCAAGGCGATACCGTTGAAGCATCCATCACAACTACATCCGCAGTTGTAAGTAAATAGACATGAGACACATGCTGTTCTACATCAAGCAATACATTTTGGTAGATTTGAAAATATTATTGTCATATTTTACTTCTAGGTATCCTAGCGAGATGACACCTTGACTGACCAATTGATTAAATACACCGCTTGATGAAGATGTAGCCAAACTTTTGGCCCTAGCGGAACAAGTAACAGACATTGGGGTAAGAGTTCTACAAAAATTTACGGTGGATCAATTGGAGGACAACTTGGATTTGGGGATTCTCGATAGCTTGGTCGACCGTGTCATCTTAAAGCGGACAAAAGGTTGGTGATAAATTTTAATTTCTTCACTTATGTGTCACGTAAATTTAACGTCGGAAATGGTATTTCTTACTCAACTTGGATTTTTAATTTAATAGGAACTCCATATGGGAGGAACGCAACCACCAAGGAATAATTTTATAGGTGGAATGGAAATCACGCTTTTTGCAAAATACTTAATGCGAAGTAAAAGTTGGGGTGATCAAGTTAACGCAAATATATTTGAAGATTATTTGAAAACTATAATTCATTTTAGTGTCCTAGAAAGTGTAAACATATAGATAGTGCAATGTAATATCCATTCATATAAATAATTCACAAGGTAAATCAACAAGTGCTACATATAGGTGAAGTCTATAAACGTATTGTGTTGACTAGGCGCCATGTGGCATCACAAAATGCAACTAGGCGGTTCACTACATTAAAGATCTTGGGCATGGGCTAAAATTTATTGCCGATACATATCATTTATTGCGAATAAGTCGAATCAGATCCAGTGATGCATTGCATTACATTTGATGCCCGATATCTAAGTTCAATTCCAGTACGGGGTTTCAATTTGCATGTGGAATATTCCTATTTGACGCAAAAAGAAAATTGATTAGCAACCAGTCCACCCGCTGTAATAATGCTCCTGTACCTAATGATCTCTGACTAAGATTCGTCAAATATACAAGATATGTGAGCATGCAAAATTAAAATGATTTACCGAACAGGTATAAACACAAAAACATACAAAACCAGATCTTTGATGTTGCACGGAAGAAAAAATCTTGTTTTTTTTCACGCGTAAGTATGCTAATACTGACAAATATTACACTGGAACCTTGTGTACATATTAGTGAATTTGATTTCAAATAAAATTTAAATAGCAGAATTGCAATCAATACAAAGTACCGCACTAGCTAATGACCACAACGGCAGCTGAAGCAAGTTTTTACTATCACGTTGCGTAATGCATCGATTATTTTATAACATTTTTCCAGGACAACTTCATTAATATTCAAGTAAAAATAATATCATGTTCGCCTGAGTCCGAACGAAAATGAATACTTTGGTTCTGACAGGTATGAAATTGGCAAGAATTAATGATTTTTGGGTATGATGGATGGGCAGAGTTGGGAAATTAGTTAGTGAGTCGACTAAAACAGAACCAGAACAAAACGATGCAACGCCTTCTAAAATATTATTATATTGAGGTCGGTGTCCCTTTCACCTTTTATGCAACAACGACGCGTATTATGGGCATATAAAAGGAGTTTCTCCTCTGGAGATTTGCGTCAGTTCTGAGTTTTTCCTTCTCGGCTTCACATTATCACAAAGAAAATATCACTAAAGAACAATGAATTCGTTCGGTTTCTTTTTCGTTGTAATATTTGCACTAGCGTCAGCAACTGCAGTGCTAAGAGATCCGGTGCTGTTGGCTCAGCCGTATTCAATCAGTCTTTATCACAGAGACAGGTCGCTTTTCAGTGACGCTGGCCTTGTTCCTGGAGCACGAAGTTGCGGTAAGAAATTTCTTTAAACTCAACTTAAATGCAGTTAAGTTAACGTTTTTGCTTTGATTGTTTTAGGCGGGGCTGGAAGATTGCTGCGTCTCCGTTACGAACAATGCATCACCGGCCATCCTCCACCATGTGTCATCTCACACAACAGAAGTTCTCGTTCTGAGCTGGTTTTCGTTCCCAGTGCTGACAGTGAGAATGTTGGAATTCGTTCTACAGTGCTCACCTTGGACGGCCAAATTAAGCAGTACGATAACATTTTGAATGGCGTCAATCTGGTGGGAGGAAAGGAATACGTTCTGAACGCGGATGGTGGAGTTTCTTCGGAATTGATTGGAAAGCAGTATCTGGGTCAGGTTGAAATTTTTAGAACGGGTGATAGAAAAGTGGAGGTTTGTGCTCAGGCCGACATTTTTGTGGTCTGATGCTTTTTAGAATACAGAAAGGAAATGGAAATAAATTATTGCAACAAAGGCATTTTCTTACAAAACTTTGTTTATTGTTTATTTTTGTTTTCATACAAGCTGAGTTGTAAATACAATGCATGAATAAAAATGTGCGGATGAATGATAAACCGCAGAATTGAATTTGTATACAATGTTGCATATTTGTGGTTCAATACACCATTCAAGGCCAAGAGGACCTGGTGCATCTTTGATCATTGTATCATCGTGTAAGTGGTGAAGCTGCTGAATTGAAAATGTAAAGAATTCATTCCAAGTGAAACTCAAGCCCATTTATGTATCAAAGATAACATACTACTATACGAAAATTGTCCAGAAAATTCATGAATACAAGCCGACAACTGGAACAGGTTTTTGGCATTCAAAAGCATTTTTATTCCACCAGGGCTGCTTCGGTAATTGTCGGAGAGGAATAGCTTCTTGTCCAGCTCAATCTGAATATATGCCCAATGATTTTTTGTGTGAAGACCACACGTGTTTGAATTTTCTTCATGTCAATAAAGTTATATACACTAGTAAGAAGATGTTAGCATTTCATTGTGCATTTATATGTACATGCATGTCTTTTGGATATAAACTAACCTGCTTCACCGCATCATGTTACCAGTTTTGATTTTGCCGTATTCCGCTTCACATCTCTAGCTGCCACAGTTATTATATCATCCAAAACAATGTGCATTTCCAGTAACATTTTTGCAGCGATAATTTTAATTGCATCTGTCACTGTGACGCTAGAGGATGCCCTTAAGTTAACAGCGCCATACTCCATCAGCCCATATGTTACAGGGAGATCGCTTTTCAGCGACGCTGGTGTGGTCTCCGGAACAAGAAGTTGTGGTAAGAAAAATTACAACAGATATTCCAACATATTAATTGCAAATTTTTACAAGGAATCATTTTAATTGTTTGTGTTTTTGTCAGGTGGGGCAGGAAAATTGCTGCGTCTCCGCTACGAGCAATGCGTCACGGGTCATCCACCTCCATGTGTCATGTCCCACGGTGCTACCAATTCCCGATCGGAGCTCCTATTCGTTCCCAGTGAAAATAGCGAGAATGTTGGGATTCGAGCCACGCTGATGACCGTGGACGGCCAAGTGAAGCAGTACGAAAATATTTTGAATAACGTCAACCTGGTTGCTGGAAGGAAATATGCCCTCAGCACAGCGAGTGGACCTGGTGCGGAATTAATAGGGAAACATTATCTTGGCCAAATAGAGATTTTCAGGGAAACTGATAAAACTGTTGAAGTTTGTGCTCAGGCGGATTTTTTTGTAGTGTAGCATTTGTACACAGATCAGTTTGCTTAGCAAAAGTTGGAAAACTGATTGAAACAAATTAAAGCCGAAGCCTTGAACCGGCTGAAATTTTATATTCGCGTCTAGACAGACTATTTACATTGTTATCATATGCATGTTACTTAGACGTCATGTAAAACGTGTCGTTGGTTGTGCGTCTGCTGCACAAATAGCATAAAAACCTGCTTTCATACCATGTCTACATTCATCAGAATTGAGCCATAATTGCCACGTGTATTCATAGGCATTTCATGTTTTTGGGCTATAAACCTGCGAGCAAGTTTTGAAAATCTAATTACATACGCGCTTGAACAACAACTAAACTTCCTTGCACCTTGATCATAAAAACCAATGAGGAGACAACTTTTGAATTCGGCTGGACAGAACAAACCACGTTTCTCTTCCATGCCCAGTAGCAAGTTTCATTTCGGAGATACATGTACGCGACTAATGAAGCAATCTTCTTAATGATGGGGAACATTGTAATGTGAATATTATCCATTCGGACAAGATGTTATTTTTACGCATTTTAAAAATATCTAGTGAAATGAATTTGCAAGTTGTTCTAAGATGTGTCTGGCAGCGCAACGAATGAAATCTTAAATACATAAAACATTTAACAATAAAAAATAAAAGACAACCCAACTGTCTTACATTTTTCTCCATACGTGCCACATTACATTTTATTACTGTTGTAATTAGGCAGCTTTGGCGTATAAAATAGCATGCCAGTCTGAACACTTATATCAGTATCGATAAAAGTATTGCCAGTTTCACATCTCCAGTTCAGTCTCTCTGAAACAATATGTTCGTATCCAGTTTCTTTTTGATCGCGGTGATTGCTTCAGGATCTGCCGCTAAAAATCTAGACGAGCCCGTCACATTAAGTGAGCCATTCTCAATCAGTCCGTATTACAGGAACAGGGACCTGTTCAGTGAGGCCGGCCTGATTACTCACACTAGAAAGTGCGGTAAGATAAGCAATCAATTTATTTCATAATACATTTTGTAATCCATGTTTTGAACATAAAATATTGTAATTCAATTTGATATATATGTGCCTAGATGTAGCAGGAAAACTAGTACATTTCCGCTACGAGCAATGTGTCACAGGCTATCCACCACCATGCGTCATCACCCATAACGCCAATAAACGCGCAGAGCTCGTGTTCGTTCCCAGTGAAAATGCAGAAAACGTTGTTCTCCGTTCCGCGCTGCTGACCTCGGACGGCGAACTGAAAGAGTACGAAAACACACTAAAGGGCGTCAACTTGGTTGCTGGACAGGAATACGCTATGACTTATGCAGTTGGTGCTGGTGACGAGTTGATTGGGAAGCATTATGTTGGACAAATGAAAATCCTTAGAGAAAATGACAGCAAAATGGTGCTTTGTTTTCAGGCCGACTTTTTCGTCGTGTAGAACATTTCATAGGAAGCAGGTTTCTCTAAATGCTCATATCATATTTCACTGAAAAATAAATAATTTTTTAAATTACAAAAATCACTTCAAGATCATTCTAAAGGCCAACCGCTAATAACGTCGTTCAACTTGCCGTTTTAAAACTTGTTGTGGTCTTGACAATTGGGTCATTATGCAACGCCATTGTAATATTTTCCGCAATTCTTACATTTAGTTACAGTCCGCCTCCTTCCAAGATCTCAAGCTTTCTATACTCAGCATCCACAGATTCCCACATACCGTCAAAATGCAATTCCACAACACAAAACTAACTCCCATGTACGTCATCATGTAAACCAACATCTGTCCATCAACCTGGTCACCATATCGTATCAAAAAATAGGACGCCGTCAGCAACATGTGAAGCACAGCAAACTGACAGAGCAAATAATGCGGTCCCACAACTGTACATCCCAAATTATGGATTATCTCCATCTGCCTATAGAGCAATATGAAATCGTCCCAGTTGTCTTCCTCGCTATTTTGCAGCCTTCGAAATCCGTCATTGGTCGATTTATGGTTCCATGTGAACGAGGCCTTAATCAGAAGTGGTATCACATGGATCGCAATTATTATATTTGTAGATACTCCCACGGCGACATGGGCGGTTATGCCGAAGACCAGGAACCCATGAGGCACTGCGACTATGATATAGATGAGCCAGTACAATACCAAGTGGAGAATATCATCATCCTTCCGGACATGTAATTCATATGGGATGTAAACGGGCCAATAGGGAAACGCGAGGTAGTGAAATACGTAAAATATACCAGCCAATGGAAAGGAAATGCAGATAAACCAAATACCTCGTTCCATGTTTTTGGATCGATGCCGATCCTGTTGAAGAATTTCTGTAGGTAGATGGGTACAAGCAGGATTTGTGATTTTCCGAAATAGACAAATGTACCAGTTGACGCAAAGAATTGTTTGATCGCCAATGAGAATCATGATAGAAAAGTAGGAATATGGGACTATTAGCCAGAGAGGGAATGTGTACGTTAGATAGAAGCGCTGTCGAGTTTCATTGGAAGCGTCAACTTGCATGAACAGGTAGAAACGAATGGATTGAACGACAAGGTAGAGGATGTACAAGGTGAAGTAGTAGAAAAGCAACTTTTGTTTCTGGAACAGGGAACGAGGTCGAATGAGGGCCCAGTCGAGATGTGGATCGAGTTGGATCATTGTAGCACCGAGTTTAGCGAGAAGTTCGTTGTAGATGTAGAAACGTTTAAGGAACGTCGTTCTGATCATGGTGAGACGTGAGTATGACTTTCAGACAGAATTGTCAAATATTTTAGAGTTCAGTTCAAGAACAAAAGTGGCAATCGAATGACTTTGGCAACGACATTTTTTTAGAAAATTGAGCTGTCGTTAGATTACGGCATGGGTAGTAACGTGAAGTTGACGAGCTAAATTGAGGCAGTTTCGTGCGTCATTGGGATCGCAGTGAACTAGCAATTTATTCCCGATTTACGTTTCCATCCAGTAAATTATATGAAACCCCGGGATTCATGGGGCAGCAAGTGCATTAAAGGATGTGACATAATTTGCGGTTAAAAATGGCTTACAAACCGAACATGACATTTTCGTTGGAGCAAGTGTAGGTTGCAAGTATTTATTTATGGGAATGGAGGTAAATTATATACTTTCTAGTCCGTAAACAGCTTAATACAAAGTTACGGGACATTTGTCCTTTGCAGTTTTGACATTGCTTGACCGAGGTACATATACATGTGCAAAAAGTGATACCAGTTATGATCATATGTGATCCGCTTTAAATTTTCCACTCTCCTATAATTGTAACTTTCCAAGTAACGTTACTCCTGACAGAATCCCTGACTACGTTTCGACAGCAACACAATCAGACAGCCGTAATTCAACAGTAATTGCCCAATTGGGCTTTTAGTGATGTCTTCCAACTGTCAGCTTTCTTCCCATCATCAAAGTTGTTCCAGAGGCCGGTTTCATGTCATTTATTTCAATTTGAATGAAGGAGTGGCTTTCACATTTGCCAAGTATAATCCCGACACAAACATAATCAATATATTGATTATAAAACGGAACAAATACAAGTTTTGTTACTGCATATGTGATACTTGCTATATACATTCCATTGCGGGACTCGTGAAGACATTATATGTTTCCATTGTACGAGAGTTATCTTATCAACAAATAACGGCAAATCCATTTCACAACTGTTGATAAAATATATGCTCTGTACTGGTAAACAATAATGGAGTTCAAAATCATGACTAACATTTTTAGTTGGAGGTAATACCATCAATCATGTGGGAACGCAACCAAATCTTTCTACTTGGTCTATAAATCCAATTGTGGTATACCAAATTAATAATACAACAGGGATAGAAAATGCATAATAAATTGGGATCACAGAATTTGAGTTTATACATTATTCAGCGCCGAGAATGCATTCGGCTCTCTTGTAGCAACATTACAATATTGTAGCGTTATTAACACGCCTCTTGCATAGTTCGAGATTGCATTCCGTCAACAGCTAATATTCATGGGTCCCATTTTTCTTACTTTTCGACGACTATCAGCTATTTTTACCCCGCAACGACGACACCGCATTAAACTTGATTTTGTGGATAGGAAAAGAATTAAACATCCTACATTGCAATGCTTATGGTAGAGTTACGTTAACACCGAAATTTGTGAGTAGGATACCTCGAAAGCTGTAAGAATGCCTTCTTTGTACAACTTGGTCAGAAAAAACTGGAAAGGGTATTTATGGGTAGGTTTTAAAGGATTAGGTTTGCTATACATTTTAACAACTGAACGCCTTACGTTTCGATAGCTGAATTTCTTAACTGCGCCATGAAAGGTATCTGAAAATATATGCTTGTTTGATCAGTGAGAAAAGACTAGGTATCAATGACATCGAGCTGCATACCTTTTCATTTCCACAGTTGCAGAAGAGGCTCCCGAACGAACACATCCCAAATATATTTTCTCCGTGTCACCAGCAAAATTAATTCCGTTGTACAACACGAACATGAATCGCCTTCCTGTTTTCTTATTGTGTATCATCGCATTGGCTGAGTTGCGCCATGTACACGGGCTTATCGACTGCCGGGATCCTCCATTCAGCGCTGAAGTCTTCGTCGACCTGGTACAAAAAATTAATTTACCACTTTGAAAAGTTTGTCAAATATGTTTAATCATATTCAGTATATTACAAATTTGTTTACTTTATTTACAGCCAAAACTGCAGTTGATGTCAATCCAGCACCGGGACGCTATCCAGACGCCGCTAAGATGTTCCCAGGATAACGGAACTTTTAACTGCGACAAACAGCTTTGTTGTGAGGGCGAAATTGGCTGCTGCTTCCGCGACCCGGATTCCCACAGGCATACGTGTGGTTGTAAATCTGTTACCGATTTTGAATGCACACTTCCTGCTCCGCTGGCAGTTTTGCGTAGTTACGTTTGTCAGCCCCAACAGCTAGGCCAGATCACAATGTGTCTTCGGAAAATATTAGATGGAGAATCCGTTGAGGCGTCCATTTCGACTTCTTCTGGGACGGTATGAAATCAATCCGTTTTAAAACTATGTCATATCAAATCAATTTCCATATTCAGTGTTAGCACACGTTCTGCAATTCTGACTCAAGGTATCCGATCGGTATACCAGTGGATCGCCATATCTGAACATTGTATCGCAGACTACGCAACCTATAATACTTATTATTGGAGATGTGACACATTTGAGAGATTACAAAAAGCGTGTCAATGTACTTAAGCAATTCACTCATGTCCAGCTTGAAGATCATCTAGACTTGGATATTCTCGACAAGCTGGTCGACAACGTAATTGAAAAACGGACTAAAGGTAAGTTAAATGTGCATGTTATTTTGTTTAAATATTGCTATGTAACCCCAAAGTTTGTACATATGTCAATACAATTTTTTTCAATTATATTTCAAAGGAATACCCTATGGACGGCAGGCATCTTCTCAGAATTGAGTGCTCGGTATCCTTCATTATAAACGTGTTTCCTTAAGATTACACGGATTTGCTCATCGCATCTTGAAACGAAGATGGATGACAGCTAAACGACAATATATATTAGCTATACATTTTTAGTATTAAAACGATTTATGTAATAATCTATAACTAGTGTCAGCAATTATATTTGATGCCGTGTATCATGACGTATGTCTCAATTTATTTTTCACTGTATCAATTAAAATGCCTGAGGTATAATACGTACATGCACTGTGGACATATGCCCTCATTTGTCTACGATAGATCAATATGCAAAAAATGTTTACTCAAAGCAGTGGAGCGATTATTTAATTGTTTACGCATATTTGTAAAAATTTGTGGCTAGTAACATTCGTCATGCCCGCAATTTCATGCTGCATTTATGTTGAAACTGGAGTACATAAACAAATTGCTTGTCAAAGTCTCAAATGTCCATAAACTGATCAACTATCACCCAATAGAATTTTATTTATTGCAATCGCTGCCCATTTCAGAAAATATAAAATACAAAGCCAAACATTTCACAACTTGCGCGCCTTGGTTTGGACGTTGTAACGATTATTATGATGATCGAGGTGGTTAGGCTACTTATAAGGTGCATTAATATGCAGCCCGTACGCAGCCTGCGCAAGGTTACCACAAGGTTACAGTGAACAACAACAGGTTCAATTTGAGATATTGTATTTTGAATGGTTCGCATGGAAAGGTGGTCAAGTTCACTTCTTGTAATCAATGATCTTACAAGATGAATGACCACTATATGGAACAACGTGTTGTTCCTATCTACTCATCCTCATGTTGCAACCACAAAAATCCAAACGAAACATGAGTAATATAATATTGACGTCAAATATGACAAATTTTTGGTTCGACATTGTATATAAAGGTGATACTGGATATAAGTTTGTTTCGTTAAATTTTCTTTCCGATCAGCAACTTTTTCACCTCATATTCTAAATTTATCTACCGCTGGTATTTGTATGCTTAGCATGAACGTCTTCAACATCTTACGAAATATATGATCCGCATATGACTTAAAAAACAATGATCCCATTTTCGTTCGATGTAGATACATTGATAAAACAATGATATATGATAGCCACAACGCGATTACACAGCTCTTAAAATCTGGTTTGTGAACCGACAAAAAATAATAAAATTCAAAATCATGAAGTTGCTTTTCAAGTTGAAGGTCGCACCCCAAAATCATATTACATCTTACCTCATATTCCGAACACATACATCCAATCGGCCGCAACGTTTTGGAAATGCGTTGTGAAGTAGAATATGAAATACAGGGCACCACTTCAATCCATTTCTGCGTTATTGAGGATAAAGGCGGCTGTTGTGGCACAACAGATTAATGGTTCATAATATTATCGTATTTGTTAGTTACATGCTTGTATAATGTCGAATCGTTAGTGCCTTTCGGCACAGTATTTTGTCCACAATGAATGTTCATTCTTTCAACCCATCAAACATTCTGGCTAGATAATCACTGTTAGCACATGGAATATTTTACTGGCATTAGCCGGTTAAAGTTGTACGGGAAAAGAATTAAAAAATCGCCTGACAGCAGACATTTCATGTCAAACTTTTATAATGTGTCCCATGATAAATTTACAGCTCACATTCCTTCGGTTGGTTCATATAGTTTACATTGAAATCCATTGCAATTCCAAATTTGGTTGTTTTAAGCCATGTTTGAAGCAAGCCATTGTGAACAAACAGCACAACTGCACTCATACTATGGGGATAATTGGTGCTGGGTTTATGCCTAACATGTTTTCCAGATATTTCCAGTGGTTCAAGTGTATTTGTGGACTACAACAGTCGTAAAGTTTTACTTCTCGCCTTAAGCCTTTGCAGGAAAATTCATTCTTCAGTTGGGATACGATTTTAACATTCATGTAGTCGCCAGGCTTTGTAAGCACAGACTAAAATATGTGAGAATTTCTAGGAAAGCTGTGAAGGATTAGTGAGTGTGTAGATATAAGGGGAACTTATTATTTTTACCTTTTCTGATGCTACACACTGCAATGGTTTTGTCAAGAATGGCAGCTGATGTGTGGTCATGTATGTACAAATCGCATAAGTACTCAAAATATTTTATATATCCGCTTCGGTTCTCGTAGCTGCATTAGACAGATAATGCACCGCACTTCTAGGCACATTTTTATCTTCAAGATATTCAAATTGTTACGCTGGATGCAAATTAACAAATCATTTCACTTTGTGCTATCTCAGCAGTGGAAAATCTGATACAATTGTGCCGTTGGTTAGACATAACCCTTGCAGGAAACTGATGCATCCACCCACAATCAATACATTACCAACGTTGAAAAGGCCTATCCGTTTATATTTCTAGGCAACTAGCTGCTTATTCCAGTAGCTACTTTCTAGCATAGCCGGTACGGGTAAGATGAAAAAGGATATGCATTACCTTAACATACGTATTGCATTTTAGCATTAGCACCGAGGCTTGGGATTAGCAGTGGAGAGTAGTAGATAGTCAGATGCTCCAACAATGCTTCCATTATAGCATTCACAGCTTACAGCCGACATTAGTGAAACATTGAATGTCATCGCAGTCTCAACTTACTTTGAGTACTTTGAAATGACTTCATGAGCATGTTCAATTTTTGTGCTAGATTTGGTTTTGTGAACAAACAACTGCGTCGCAAAGAAATGCTAACAAATACACTCTGGTTCATGTTCATGTTTGGCGTGGCAAAAAGTCCCAGAACGTACATTTCCATGGACGGATTTTAGGGATTAGTATATGTATGCCCATTGAGTATATTCCATTTTTAGGTTTGTTGGTAGCTATGCATTTCATAGGCTTTACCATTGACCATATCTGACAATATCATACGCTGGAGAATAGAGCAAAAAATGTGGGAACACGAGAAAATCTTCCACTGGTCTGCGTAAATCCGGATCTGGTCTACCGTGTTATTAGTGCAGGTTGGGTAGACTATAATTGCAGTCAAATTATGTGGGCTCATGAAATTTTTGCTGCGGTGAAAGCTTGCGGCTGTGGCCTCAAAGCATGAAATAATGTACTTCATTGTGGTATTGATTAAACATGCGCGTATGAAAACATTACATATATAACGTGTCCTCGTCGTACATGATCGAGATTGACACAGAAAATCTGCGTCCTTTGTGGTTGCAAAAATTCGTTTTAGGTAATAACAAATAGACTTCCAGATACTTGATAGATAGATAACATTAAATTATTTTGATATTCTAAAGGATGTAAAGATATACATAGTTCACATTAATACATATTCAAATAAGTAACTCGCACTGTAAATCACCAAGTGTTAATTATCGGTAATGTTTTCGACTCGACGTCAAGTGGCAACATGGAATGCAATTGATAAAGTTGTAAATGCATTTGTAAATATTCATGTACAATAATGATACATAAAAACATTGGACCCGATAACTTCACAACTTCATTCCTTTCCTTTTCGCACAGTAGTGAAATCCGTATGGTTATTTGCGATGAGACAGTCTTGGTGAAACGAATACTTGCGTGCATAATAATGATTGATGCTACGTCTTTTCTTTCTTCAAATCTCGCCGCAGCCATAATCAATAATGAAACCAAAAAAATTGTACCTATTTATACCGAGTACCTAAAGTAAAAGTTGGTAATACTCAGTTTGACGTAGAAAAACAAATTATAATCAATAATTTGATATGGGGCTGCTGTATCATGCGGTTCAAAAGTTGCAATTAACTGTATAAAAGTTGCTGAACATGGGACCCAGGTCATGGGTTAATATATGCACGCAATGCATATCATTTATTGAGTATAGAAACTATCCGGTGATGTAGTTAATTTTACATGACGCCCGATATCTAATTTAAATTCCAGGACGGGTTTTGAATTTGCACGAGAAATATTTTGGCCAGAAGCAAAAAGAGATTGATTAGCAACCATGTAAAGCCTATTCTAGTACCTGATGAACTCTCGCTGAGTTTCGTCAAACCAACAAGTTATGTGAGCATGCAGAAATATTTACGAATAACGTATATGCAATAAAAATACAAAACATGATCATTAATGCTACGCTGTGAGAACAGATCTTGTTTTTTTTTCAAACAATGTAAATATGTTATTACTAACATATATTAGAATGGAGTATTGTATAAAACTGGTAAGTTGATTTGATTTCAAATAAATTTTAAACATCAGAATTGCAGTCAATAATACGTACTTGACTAGCTCATGACCACAACGGTAGCAGGAGCAAGTTTTTACTTTCGCGTTTGGTAATACAACGATATGATTTTTGTATTTTGCCAAGACAACTTCATTAATATTCATGTAAAAATGATATCCGGTACACCTGAGTTCACACGAATATTGAATACTTTGGTTCTGAACTGAATGAAATTGGTACGTATTAAATGATTTTTAATAGGATTGATAGCAAGACTTGGAAAAATGGTTATGGATTTGCGTAAGAAGAATCCAGAATACAATGAAACCCCACCCTTATCATGTTTTGTTGTACGGAGATCATTGTGCATTTCACCTTATATGCTCACAGACGCATATATCGGCATATAAAAGAAGTTGGTCTTCTGGAGATTTGCACCATTTCTGAATTTTCCCTTTCCCGTTTCACATCTCGGCTGAGAAATAACATTGTAAAAGAACCATGATTTCGTTCAGTTACTTTTCGTTGTGGTGCTTGCATTGGTGGCAGCAACAGCAGTGCTGAGAGATCCGGTGCGATTAGTTCAGCCGTATTCAGTCAGTCTTTATCAAAAAGAAAGATCCCTTTTCAGTGACGCCGGCTTTGTTTCTGGGGTAAGAAACTGCGGTAAGGAATGCATATTTTTGCAGATTTGTCACAAGAAAAGATTTCATCATTTTAACTTTTTTATTTTTCTTAGGTGGAACGGGCAGATTATTGCATCTCCGTTACGAACAATGCATCACCGGCCATCCTCCGCCATGTGTCATCTCCCACAACAGAAATTCTCGCTCCGAGTTGGTGTTTGTTCCCAGTGAAGACAGCGAAAATGTTGGGATTCGTTCTACAGTATTGACCTTGGACGGTCAAATTAAGCAATACGAGAACATATTAAATGGCGTCAATCTGGTTGGCGGGAGGGAATACGTCATGAATGCAGACGGTGGAGTTTCATTGGAATTAATAGGAAAGCAATATTTGGGCCAGGTGGAGATTTTCAATGCGGTTGATAGAAAAGTGGAGGTTTGTGCTCAGGCTGACATTTTTGTTGTTTAAAATTAATTCTACATGCAAAAATGAAATGGAAAAAATAAATAATGGCAGGCACGGCATAACTTTCATATTCTATGTTTATCATGGTTTATTATGGTTATTTCATAACTTTCCTGACCACAAAATCATATTCTCAACTGCAGAAATTGCGCCTAGATACGTTTTTTCTTCACGACAAGTTGTAAACCACAGGGATACGTGAGTATACAGTTTTGCATAGTAGTGGTTCAGGGCATCATTCAAGAGCAAACGGACATGATGAATCTTTGTAGATTATCTAACTGTGTCGGTGGACAATGTTTTATTGACCGATGTAAAGAAGTCCCTTTAAATGAAAGTCGAGCACAATTATGTGTCAGCGATGCTCTGTCAATATTTTGTAAAAACATGAGTACGAAACCCTGATCATCATTAAATATATAGCTCCAATACAGGAAATGTACCTATGCAGAACTTTTACATTTGGTGATAATGATTTCTAAACAAGTCCATAAACTCGTACTTTTGTTAATAATAATATACACATTTTTTAGCCTTCTTGTGTAATTTAAAATATACCAGTGATTACTTTCTCAATCAGGCAAATTAACGTGGAATCTTAAAGTTCGTAAGACAAGTTGTAATTCAACTGGACTTGCAGATACTTGTCCAGTAAATCCTGGAACTCATGACAACAAGCGGAACAGGTTTTTGGCATTCAATAAGATTTTACTGCACCATGGCTGCTTCGGTCATTATCGGAGAGCAATAACTTATTTGTCCAGCTCAAGCCGCCGTACATTTCATTGTGAAGGTAACATGTGTTCGGCTTTGCTTCATGTTAATAATGTAACTTTCAGTGATGCGATGGGGACAGGGATTTCGCTGTACAGTTGGATATACCTACCTGCATGTCATTGGATATAGATAACTTGATTCACCGCAGCATGCTAACAGTTTAGATTTCGCCCTTTTCGTCTTCACATCTCCTTGCGAGATAATTAGTACATCCTAAAAGCAATGGGTATTTCCAGTTTGGTTTTTGCAGCAGTTATATCAATTGCTTCTGTCACTGCGACACTACAAGATGCACTGAAATTAACGGCGCCATAGCCCATAAGCCCTTATGTTGAAGGAAGATCGCTTTTCAGCGACGCTGGTGTGGTTTCGGGCACCAGGAGTTGTGGTACGAAAAAATATAATAAACATTTTACAACTTTTTACATAATATTGTACATACAATCATTATATATTTTTATTGTGTTCAGGTGGAACCGGAAAACTGCTGCGGCTCCGCTACGAGCAATGCGTCACGGGTTATCCACCGCCCTGTGTCATGTCCCATAACTCCGCACATTCCCGATCCGAGCTCATATTCGTTCCCAGTGAAAATAGCGAGAATGTGGGGATTAGAGCTACCGTAAAGACATTGGACGGCAATGTGAAGCAGTATGAAAATATTTTAAATAACGTCAACCTTGTTGCAGGAAGGAAGTATTCACTGAATACCGCGAGTGGGCCTGGTGCGGAATTAATAGGGCAACATTATCTGGGTCAAATAGAAATCTTCAGGGAAACTAACAAAACGGTTGAGGTTTGTACTCAGGTAGACTTTTTCGTTGTGGGAGATTCTTGTGGAAATTATTTTACAGTGAATTTGTATAATTTCTGGAAATAAATTAAATCTTATGTTTTGAACCGCCTTAAAATGGTCGTGCTTCTCTAACTGGACAATTTGTCATGTTATCATATCATTGTTATTTAAAAGGCAATACTATAATTTTTGTTGTTCGCTATTTGTATGAGTTACCAGTATTATCAAAGAATTCTGTCTCGCATAATGTGTTCACATACGTCGGAATATGGTATTTATTATGGCTCCGAAAATGTCATCACGTTGGGCTAACGTAATTGCATTCTTGTATCAACCATTTTTGAACTTCCATGAACCACCATCATTAAATCAATAAGAAAGCAACTTTTTTATTTGTCTGGGACGAAACGAAACAAGATTTTGTATTCGGTATTCAGTAGCAAGTATCGATTTTGGGACACTTCCCAGACTCAGTGTATCCTGAATGTAAAAACGTGTGAGACAGGCTAGATTTTTATATCGTTAAGGGGGTCATGTACGTTAAGGGGGTCATATACGTTAAGGGGGTCATATACGTTAAGGGGGTCATATACGTTAAGGGGGTCATATACGTTAAGGGGGTCATATACGTTAAGGGGGTCATATACGTTAAGGGGGTCATATACGTTAAGGGGGTCATATACGTTAAGGGGGTCATATACGTTAAGGGGGTCATATACGTTAAGGGGGTCATATACGTTAAGGGGGTCATATACGTTAAGGGGGTCATATACGTTAAGGTGGTCATATGCGTTAAGAGGACCTTCTAAAGAGGACTTTCCCTATAATACTTCGTAAATGGCTGGGTTCTTGGAAGCACTATAACTTCTTTTAGAGTGGGGCGACTGTTTTTGCATTATATAGAACACCTTACAGACTCTATATCCATACCCACACTAGCTTTACCCACAATAACCAACGGCATGCATACCATCCTTTCTGTATGCTCCCTCCCACAGAACCCCCTTCTTCATCATCATCAACATCACATGGAAATCAAGCTGTGGTCTCTTAATGTTGAAATAAAAGAGAACGTACTATTATAGTAGTCGTTTTCGTTGATGTTTAGGTACATTTCATGAAAGTAATGGAAGTAGTGGCCAACATTATTCTCTCCATTTGCAACCAAGTCCATCCTGAGCACATTACGCTGTCCCATTCTTGTTATCAGATTACTAACGCATCCAAAAGAATTAGAAGACGGTTCGGCTTTGGATGTACTAGATAAGCTGGTCGATGGTGTAATGGCCAAGCAGGCTAAAGGTACGTAAGACATTGTCAATCTCTACCTTTTTAAAATGCCCAAGCTTTATTTTCAACCCGAGATTCCTTTTTGCATATTTCAGGTACTCCGTACGGAATGGAAGCTGCTTGCAAGGAGTGAAAAGTCTTCTAAAATTAGCCATAATTTTTGAGTTTCAATATTTTGGATAATATATTCATTACTTAGGAAGGCAAAATAAATGTGGTTTTGTTTTCACAGGCAATTAGTATTTAAATTGGTAAAATAGTAGATTGCAAATAATTACGAGTAATTAATTATGCTTGAAATTTAAAGTAGCGTCTGTTAATATAATATGTATGAAGAAATGATGAACGATGATTTCTTACCGAAATTTCTGTAATATTTCTTTGTCAGCGTTAATTAATTAATGTTAACACTGAAATAGGCCTTTTGGAGCCAATATTTCATTATTCCACCCGATTTATGTAGAATCGATGGGTTATTATGCTGTCCGGTTGATTTGCAGATACCCGTTTATACGCATCATTTAGTTCAAGGATGTAAACAAGTAAATTATTGACATTACGTTCGTCCGTGGATGAAATTTGCGTATTATTGGATACTCATGCAAAATTCTAGCCGTTAGCTCAAGAAATTACCTACAATTCAAGATAAAAACTACACAAGTAATTGATCAAAATAGGCTACTTTACCTTTTGTATATCAAAGAGCAATTTCTTAGTGTAATCGGTACGTAGCTGAAATAAACTGTTTGGACGAGCAAATCATTCGATGCATTAAAGTTTATTAGTTGAATGATAAATCAGTAGCAAGATACATGGTGGACGTTTTGCACCAGTCGTTTTCCAAAATTATTTCAAAGTTGTCTCGACGCTCCTCCTTCCATATCACAAGTTTAAATCATGGAACTTTAAATTGTCAAATGCTTTCAGCACAGTTTACTAAATTGCAATATGGACTCGAACAGTGTCAGTCCCGTGGTATCACTTTTGATAGCCGTAAATAATTTGAGTAACTGCACGCTTGTGTATCTATCGGATAATCATACAAGTAATCAGCATTTTCATACAGCTACGCAATCCTAACTGCTGCAGAACATCAAGTCAAATATAGAAATAGATGAATAAGTTAATAAAAGTTTAAGGACAGTTAATCTACATTACAGGTTGGTCAGCAAAATGTGAACACCAGTGTATATGCGACAGATGTATCCAGATTGGATCAACAATGTGTTTTGATCATGACGCCAATTTCCCAGACCAACCAAGTGGCGCATCTTAAGATTCTGAAGGATCTGAACAATCGGATATTTCGAGGCGACCGTGATTTATTCGTATTCATTCAATTTTTGGGGTATTGTTGAACACCAAGTGGTAAATCGAGTTGGAATTTGGTAATCATTTAAGAACGCAATGATGATTGCGTTATCCGAATGCAAAGTCCCTTCATATTAGACATACCGTCCATTTACTGGCAACGGTGCACAAACTTTAATTTCACTGAAGAATCCCACCTTCCCGGATTTGTTAACCGATTTTCAGGGAAAGATATTCAGAGTAAGTTGTCCAACAAAAGTAAAACCAATATTTGAAATACGTGAAAACTCAGCAGGTAAGTGGATTTCAACTGAAGGCTAGTTTCATTTCGCATTCGAACACCTGTCCGGAAAATTTAATTTTTCCGCCACCTATTTTCCCAGCTTTGGCGGTGGTGGGCCGGCATTCCGATATCCAAATGGCACCTGGATTGGCACGGTTGAAGATGTCTTCACCGGAAATGCTGATATTGGCCAATGCACCGGTCAAGTTTTCCAGAGGAATCAACTTGTCAGCTACACTGCACATGTTGGCTACGAGTGGCTGACGTCTACCACCGGAAAGCCACAGACCAACTATTCCTGGAAGTCTTTGTGGTGGCCGTACACCCCAACTTGTTGGTCGATGAAAACGGCAACAACATTGGCATATACTATTGTGATGTATTGTTTTGTTCGTACGTCTCCTTCGGAAAGACCATTACTTATTTCATTTCCTCTGACACTCAGGTTTCTCATTGGAACGTTTCTGGAACAGAGTTCCCGAGGATATTTTGACATGCGGACATCTGCCTTCCGTATTTTCATTGCATTGTGGTATCTCTTTGCAATTCTAATTACAAACGCATACCGATCCAAACTCGTATCCTTGCTGGCCGTTCCAGTGCTCTCGCAAATTCCGAATACATTTACCCAACTGGCCAACTCCAACAAATATGCTGTTACGCTACATAACATAATGGGATCGGAAATAGAAATTTTGAAAAGTTCCCCTCATCCGGCATTTCAGAAAATATATCGGAGAATCAACCTTGAGGAAAGTGCAACGAAATGTTTTGCGAATGTAGTTGACAGGGAGGGTCAATACAGAGCATGCATTTCATGGATCCAATTTACCGGATATCTGTACAATGGCAACTTGACAGATAGGTCGGGAAAGAAGCAATTGTTGAAAAGTAGGGATACATCGTCCTTTGTCTCCGTTGGACTGATTATGAAGAAGGGTGCAATCTACAAAAATAAATTTGACGTGGTTATTCGGAGGACTGTTGATATGGGCCTCGTGTATAAATGGGGAAGAGTTGACAAACTGACATTGCGAAAAGAACGGTTCAAAAATAATAAAGCGGCTTCAGTTCATGATGACTTCGCGGATGGTACTGAAAATGCCGAAGACAAATCTGGTAACCTGACACTAGAGAATTTGGTGGGAACGCTCTACATTACTTGCTTTCTTTGGCTGGCTGCGTTATGTGTTTTTCTGACGGAGTATCTTAGGTTGAAGATTTGTAAATGCATTCATTTGTATTGCAAATGATTATAAATTATATCTTTGCGTATGTCAATATCATTCGAAGCACTAACAATGAAATATTTTCAAGTTCTTCATGATGATTGTAGCAATAAAACAAACGCGAACTGGTTAGTAGCGATAATGATGTTTTCGCTTCTTGATAGTAACGATTTACCTAAAACTTAAATGGTGGCGTAAGTAAAAAATTTCAATTTGTCCGTATTGCAGAATAGATTACATAACTGATATCAATAAATGCAATGATGCACTTGCATACTCCATTTCGTTCATGGCCAAAGGCAATGACTATTTTTGAATACTGGTGTCTTCCGCTAGCAGTTATCTTGTCCCAAATTTGGGAAACAGTGTCCAGCTTGTCTCAAATACTGTCAAACTTCTCCAAGAAACAAATAAGACACAGAATAAAATATATTTTAGTTGCTTGGTTGAACCAATTGCAGTTTGAATGAAGGCCAGGTTCGCAGGCACATAAAACAGCTAGGTTTTTTAGTAGCCTTAATTTCTCGTTGAACCAAATATAGTGTGTGCCGTCATATATAGTAGGTTCGGTTGCAAAGGTTGTATATAATTACCAGAGCAAAACTGCTCTATAAAAATATCTACATAAGTAGTCAGTCATAAAAATACAACTTCAAAAATATTTCGACATAAAAAACTGAGTTGTCGATACAAAATTATTACACAGCATCTGAGGCATGAAACACCAATTCAAGCACCATTTCAAGCTAATATCATACACAAATTACAAAAATATGGGGACGATATTATACCACGTCGCACTTGATGCTAAAGGAACAACAACTTTTGTATTTACCAAGGTTTGTAAACAGAAAATAAAAAGATGTGAGTCTTTCTTGGAAATATGTAAGGGATTAGTGAGAGAGCGCGTATAGGAAGCATATTATGTTTTACCTTCTCAGAGGATACGTGTTGTGCTGGCTTTATCAAGACAGCAGTCGATGCCTGGCCATGTATGTACAAATCGCATAAAAAGTCAGCATATTTTCTATACGTGCTTCAGTTCTTGTAGTTGCCTCAGACCGATCATATCACGAGCCCAACAAATTTAAATACTTTCGCTACACGTCCAAGCCATGTCTCGTCTTTTTCTGACAACAATGTCCAGCATCCTGGTGTTGGCCATTATACACCATGGTCATTGCAGCATTGAGTGCAGAGAACCTCCATCCAGCGCTGAAGTTTTCGTCGACTTAGTAAGGAGCACATAAACACCACTCTGTAAATACCATTAGAATATTTTGTTACTTCTTAACCATGTTGATCTTGCTTTCAGCCGAAGCTCCAGTTGATGTCTATTCAACACCGGGAGGCGGTCCAGACACCAATTAGATGCTCCCAGGAAAACGGTACTTCCACCTGCGACAAGCAGATTTGCTGTGAGGGAGAAGTCGGCTGCTGCTTCCGCGATCCGGATTCCCATCGGCTGGCTTGTGGATGCAGACCATCAGTAGATTCCGGGTGCTCTCTTTCTGCTCCGCTGGCAGTTTTGCGAAGTTACGTTTGTAAGCCGGAAGCCATGGGGCAAATCACAATGTGTCTTCGGCAAGTACGAGATGGAGACACTGTTGAGGCGTCAATTTCCACTTCCTCTGGGACGGTACGAGATGTTTGTTTAAATAGTACTTTATGAAACACCCAAATATTTTAAACGCTTGATGGTAATTGTTGTGTTTTTGCGTCTAGGCATCGCAGCGACAGGAACCATCAACTCAACAGATTGTTTCGAAAACTGCTGATGATATATTGCAGCTGACTGGAGATGTTGTTCAAATCTATGACAAATATTTTGTTAATAAACGTGCAAGTCTGCTCAAGGATTTCTCCGAGACCCAACTAGAAGATAATTTGGAGGTTGAGGTGCTTGACAAGCTGATCGACAATGTCATTGAAAAACGGGCTAAAGGTAATTGGAAAACATTAACTTCTGTAGTTGCCCATCATACTGTATTTTTAACCTGATCGTTTGTTTTCAAATGTAAATCTTGTTTGTAAAATTTAAAGGAATATCCTATGGACGACGCACCAACCGTCAGAAGTGAATACCTTGGAATTATCAGCGTAAATTTTTCATCGTCCCTTGAAAAGGTGAAATACAGGTTTCTACATTAGATGAAGTAAAATAGTTTTTGTGACTTTTCATTAAACATGTCTCCATTTATTTGTTATTTTAATAATTATTGTTATTCCATTATACTACGACACGTTTTGGTTATAAATATTAACAGCTATTATTACATATTAAAAATATATCGATTTGAGTGTAGATAAAAATATCTGTTAACATTGGAGAACTTTCTTAAATTTTTGCATAACATACAATGGTTTCTAATTTGGGGTTATATACACTCACTACGCACCATAATGTATACTGTTTTTATGTTGAAACTGGAGCACGTAGACATGGGCAAATGAAGCCCTATGGGTTTCGTATTGTCGGAGAATTCAAGCAACTCAGTTAAGTCACAGATGGAGTAACAATGGCATTCATGTAGTAATTTGGTTTAAATATAAAAATTGGGCAGATTTGACAAATAGAGTTGGAAACGTCTCGTACCCTGTGGACTCTCCTTTTATCTATTTTGCCAAGCATGTCTGCATATAATATCATTGCAAAATACGCTCGCCATTTCTCGTGAAGAAAATATATAGCATATCAACAGTGTTTCACGCGTGACATCAACTGTTTGGTATGCGAGAGCAGATAATTGCCAGGTTGAAATGTTTCGGGAAGCCGATTTTTTTGTCGAAAATATATGTTGTACCGAGATGCGGACGATCATTTGCGGTTTGTCAGTTCTGGTGTAATGAACATTTTCATGTACGATAACGAGAGATGCTACTTTTGTTCTTCATTGCGATTAAGCCACGACCACAATCAAAATGGAAACAAAACAATGAATACCCAACAACAAAAATATTATAATATTCAGGTTTACAATGTAAAGAAATGCATAATCAACACTTTTCTGTGAGGTTATAATTTCATAAGCTTCAAATGTGGCTTCAGGTTATTGCAAACGTGTAATATTCTTGCTAAATTTAAATGCTAAATGTAACGAGCAACTGTTTAAAATCTAAAGTGGAAACAAAATTACACTTGTTCACAAGAGGTAAGTAATGCATTCCTTTTGACGGCTACCATCCAAATTCACTGTAACTTCCAGTGACGATATTTGAACTTGCACATGAGTAATACTATTACAAAAAATACAAATACGTTAGCGACTAGTCCATCCGGTCGAAAATGGACTTCGTACCGAATGAACTCTCACTGTGTTTCCTAAAACAAGCGCGTTTTGTGGGCATGCAAAATTGGAATGGTTTACAGAGCAAGAAATTTCACAAAGGCGTACAAAAGAGGATGTGTAATGTTTGACAGAAGAACATATCTTACTTTTTTCGTATGTAGTAAATCTGTCAATGCAGACAAATAGCAAGTTGGAATGTTGTGTAAAATTTAATATAGCTTCAAGTAAAATAAAAAAAATCAATATTGATATCAACGCAAAGAACGTGATTAGCTTGTGACCAAAACGGCAGCAGGAGCAAGGTTTTGCTTTCACGCTGTGATGCGTCACTATGATTTTTGTTTTTCCCGGACAACTTCATTAATATTGAAGTAAAAATAATATCCTGTCTAAATGAGTCCGCGCGAAAATTATTGATTTGGTTCTGAAGGGAATTAAAGTGGCAGTATGAAAAGATTCCGAGTATTATTGATGATTTGACTTTGGAGAATTGGTTATGTAGTTGGGTAACAAGAATCCAGAATAAGATGATGCTCCGCCTCTCCATATTTTTTTCCGTTGAGGTCATTGTACCTTTCTCCTTTTATTCACAAAGACGCGTATATTTGGCGTATATAAGAAATGTCTTCTCTGGATGGAGAGTTGCATCAGTTTTGAATTTTACCTTCTCGGTTTCACATCACCACAGAGAAATACATTTAACGAAGAACAATTATTTCTTTCGGCATTATGTTACTTGTATTGGCGTCAGCAACTGTTGTGCTGAAAGATCAGGTGCGGTTAGTTCGGCCGTCTTCAATCAGCCCATATCATAGAGAAAGGTCACGTTTAAGTCACGCTGGCCTTGTTCTTGGAGCGCGGAGTTGTGGCAATAAATTCACTTGTAACAAAATTTAGAACAAATTACTTTGATAATTTTAACCATTTTATTTCTTGTAAGGGGAACGGGGAGATTATTACACATGCGCTGCGTACAGTGCATCACCGGACATCCACCGTCATGCGTCATCTCCCACAACAGAAATTCCCGTTCGGAGCTAGTTTTCGTTCCTAGTGAAGATAGCGTGAATGTTGGAATCCGTTCAACAGTGCTTACCTTGGACGCCAAATGATGCAGTACGAGAATATATTGAGTGGTGTCAATCTAGTTGGCGGGAGGGAGTACGTCCTGAATGCGGATGGTGGAGGTTCTTCGCAACTAATAGGAAAGCAGTATCTGGGTCAGGTGGAGATTTTTAGAGCGAGTGATGGAAATGTGGAAGTTTGTGCTCAGACTGACATTCGTAATTTGAAATTTCTTCAACATCCAGAAATGAAATTCAAATAAATTATGACACTAGAGGTATTTTCGTCAAATATTGCGTTTGTTATTTTTATTTGTGCTTCACATATGCCCCTGTATTTTCTGAATACATGTCATACACGTGGCTAAGAAAGTGCTTCACTTGTGGCACCATAAAAAATATTCAAATAGACCAAACTTAAGTTGTTGCATTCATAACCTCAAAATGTGATGGATCGACAGATTGCCTACAGTAAAAAATGTGATGGATCGACAGAATTTCTACAGTATATTATGTGGTGGCTCGGTTCAATGCGTGTGTTGTGTCTAATAACACATTATGTTGTGGTTATATTTTTGTTGTAGTTTCATACTTGGATAAGTTTATTACTGTTAAGGTAATTATACGTGACAAAACATGAATTGCAATCATGTTCACTAAAGGATAACTGCTGAAATAACTTTCAGTTTTAATTGATTTAGCTGTTATGTATAAACGATCGTGTGACAATTATAGCCACATATTATTGCTTTTATTTATACAGGATCAATATATCTTGGCCAAGTAATTTTACTTTATCCAATTCATTTTACTTCATAATAGTGTACCAACTATCCCTTTGGACGGAACAATGTATATAAAGTACAATTGTAGTTGTTGCCAAGTGGAAAAGTCGGTTACTACGGATTTATTGAATCTCAGAGGTCACACAGATGCGGCAGGTTAAACATTACTGCGTCCAGTATTCTGTTTAAACTTTAGTCAGGATGTGAATGCGATTTGTTTAGGCATTCGATCGAAAATTGTGTCTGACCAGAATACCGCCGAGACATACTCGGCCAGGATTTCCCTAGAGAAGGGGTATAGGGCTTCTTTAGAGATTTCAGGGCAAAGTATGTTTCGACTGTATTCTGGTCGGGAATTACTGTGCCGGTCTGGACTGACGTTTGAACCTGAAAGTTGGCTTGGAGCTTCGCATTCATCGGATATATCGGTAAAATGAGTCTGGTGTCAACTGGACCATTGTTCTGGGTCACGAGGGTCTTGGCAACCACCCATAGCAACCAATGACCTTTGGCGAAAATGTCCGCCATGGGAGGAAGGATCCAGGTGGTTAGGAATCTGGTTGAGAATAATCCATAATAAAGTGTAGCTCTCATTTTTCATATTTTGTTCTTCAAAGTCAATGTGCCTTTCTCATTTTGTACACATAGACACATATTATTGGCATATAAAAGAAGTTTCTCCTCTGGAGATATCCATCAGCTCAGAACTTTTCCTTCTCGGTATCACATCACAACAAAATAAATAATTTCTCCAAAAGAAAATGATTTCATTCAGTTACTGCACTCGTTAAAAAATTTGCAAGAAATTATTTTAATTGTATTGCCTTTTTTACTTGCTTAGGTGGAACGAGAAGATTATTGCATATGCGCTACGAAAAATGCATCACCGGCCATCCTCCGCCATGTGTCATTTCCCATAACAGAAACTCACGTTCCGAGTTAGTTTTCGTTCGCAGAGAAGACAGCGAGAATGTCGGGATCCATTCCACAGTGTTTACCTTGGACGGCCAAATGAAGCAGTATGAGAACATATTGAATGGCCTAAATCTGGTTGGTGGGAGGGAATACGTCCTGAATGCGGACGGTGGAGTCTCTTCGGAATTGATATGAAAGCAGTATCTGAGCCAGGTGGAGATTTACAGCACGGGTGATAGGAAGGTTGAGGTTTGTGCGCAGGCCGACATTTGTGTAGTTTGATTTTTTAGAATATAGGAAGGAAATGGATATAAGTTATGTCAAAATAGGCATTTTCTTCAAAGATTGTATTTATTTTTTCCATGTATATTGATATATGTGTCGGCATTTTCTAACATGCAACCTGAATTGTAATAACGGGCATGAGTACAAATGTGTGGATGCATGTGTAACACTGCCATGTACTTAAAATTGTGCATACTGCATATGTTAAATGTTGCGAAAAATACATGACCAATGGCACAATAAAGAATTTTCAATATCAGACAAGTTCCTTTTATTACTCCTTCCACCAGGTTCCATAAAAATTCCACCACTGTCCTTTACATGGTATGCATGGAGCAAAAACAATTAAATACATTTAGCCTGTGAATGTGACTCGTAGTTGAAATGAAATATATGCGTTGTCTTGATAATCCGCAGAGTAATATTTGCATCCAATTTAGCATAGTTGCGGTTTAATACATCATTCATGGACAAGTGGACCTGCCACGATTTTTTGCATCTTCGCAGATTTGATTAAAATTTTAGTGGTGAAGATGCTTCATTGACAGAGAAATGGAATGCGCTCCAAACAAAAAGCATGACCATTTATGCATCAAAGATAGCATACTACTATTCGAGATTTGTCCACCAAATTCCTGAACTCATGAAGAAAACTGGAACCGGTTTTTTTGCATCCAAACACATTTTGTGGTTCCAAGGCGGCTTCTGTAGTTATCGGAGAGCAGTAACTTTCTTGTCCAGCCCAAACGGCCGTACATACCAAATTATTTCATTGTGAAGCCCAAACATGTTGGGTTTTGCTTCATGTTAATGAAGAGGTAAACAGTGGAAAGGTGCTCGCAATTTCATTGTATATTTAATTTTGCATGCACGTCTTTTGGATATAAAGTAACTTGCTTCACCGCAAAATATCACCAGTTTTTATTTTGCTCTTCTCGTCCTCACATCTCTAGGTGCAAAAATCAATACACTTTCAAAAACCATGGCTATTTTCTGTTACGTTTGTGCAGCTACAGTTTTGATTCTCTCTGTCACAGCGACGCTACAAGATGCACTTACGCTAACAGCGCCATATTCTATCAGCCCATATGTTGAGGGAAGATCGCTTTTCAGTGACGCCGGTGTCGTTTCCGGTACCAGAAATTGTGGTACGAAAAATCACAACAGATATCACAACTTATTGTATAGCAAATTTTTACAGGTAACAATTTTAATATTTTTCAACTTTTGTTAAGGTGGAACAGGAAAATTGCTCCGTCTCCGCTACGAGCAATGTGTCACGGGTCGTCCATCTCCATGCGTCATGTCGCATAGTGCTGCAAATTCCCGATCCGAGCTCTCATTTGTCCCCAGTGAAAGTAGCGAGAATGTTGGGATTCGAGCTACGGTAATGACGTTGGACGGCCAGGTAAAGCAGTACGAAAATACGTTGAATGGCGTCAACCTGGTTGCTGGAAAGAAGTATGCCCTGAGCACAGCGAGCGGGCCTGGAAAGGAAATGATAGGGCAACATTACCTGGGTCAAATAGAGATTTTCAGGGAAACCGATAAAAAGGTAGAGGTTTGTGCTCAGGCCGATTTCTTTGTTGTGTAAGATGTTTACATGAATTAGTTCTTTTGTGCAAAATTTGAAAAATGGATTGAAACAAATTAAATCCAAAACCTTGAACCGGATGAAATTTTCTATTGCAGTCTAGACAGACTTTTTACATTGTTATCATACAAATGTTATTTAGACGTCATGTTGCACGTGTCGTTCGATGTGTGTCTGGTGAACAAATAGCATAAAAACCTGTTTTCATACCGTGTCCACATTCATCGAAATTGAGCCATAATTGCCACGTGTTTTCATAGGCATGTCATATTTTTGGGCTATAAACCTGTGAGCAAGTTGTGTAGATGTAATTGCATACGCGCTTGAACAACAAATAAACTTCCTTGAACCTTGATCATAAAAATCAATGATGAGACAGCTTTTGAATTCGGTTGGACAGAACAAACCACATTTCTATTCCATGCCCAGTAACAGGTTCCATTTCGGGATACTTGTGCGCGACAAATGAAGCAAATCCTGTTTACCTGATGATAGGGAATGTTTTAACGTGAATATTATTCATTCCGACAACATGTCCTATTTTAGCATTTTAAAAACATCTAGTGAAATGTAAATGTAAGTTGTTTTAAGACATGTCTACAAACGACGAAAATAAAATAATACATCACCCAATCAAGTCTCAAATCTTGTCTCTACACGTGCCACTTAATACTTGCAGGTTAGAGCTATAATCAGGCAACATTTTTGTATAAAATGCCATGTCAATCTGAACACTCACACCAGTCTGCATACATCCGTCGTCAGTTTTCCATCTCCAATTCCGTTTTACCCATCAGTCATGAGCGTGTCCAGTCTCGTCTTGATCGCCGCCGTGATAGCGTCAACATCTTCAACTGATAATCTAGACGAGCCCGTGACATTAAGTGAGCCATTCTCAATCAGTCCATATTACAGGAACAGGGACCTGTTCAGTGAGGCTGGTCTGATTACTCACACTAGAAAGTGCGGTAAGATAAGCAATCAATTTATTTCATAATACATTTTGTAATCCATGTTTTTAACATACAATATTGTAATTCAATTTGATATATATGTGCCTAGATGTAGCAGGAAAACTAGTACATTTCCGCTACGAGCAATGTGTCACAGGCTATCCACCACCATGCGTCATCACCCATAACGCCAATAGACGCGCAGAGCTCGTGTTCGTTCCCAGTGAAAATGCAGAAAACGTTGTTCTCCGTTCCGCGCTGCTGACCTCGGACGGCGAACTGAAAGAGTACGAAAACACACTAAAGGGCGTCAACTTGGTTGCTGGACAGGAATACGCTATGACTTATGCAGTTGGTGCTGGTGACGAGTTGATTGGGAAGCATTATGTTGGACAAATGAAAATCCTTAGAGAAAATGACAGCAAAATGGTGCTTTGTTTTCAGGCCGACTTTTTCGTCGTGTAGAACATTTCATAGGAAGCAGGTTTCTCTAAATGCTCATATCATATTTCACTGAAAAATAAATAATTTTTTAAATTACAAAAATCACTTCAAGATCATTCTAAAGGCCAACCGCTAATAACGTGGTTCAACTTGCCGTTTTAAAACTTGTTGTGGTCTTGACAATTGGGCCATTATGCAACGCCATTGTAATATTTTCCGCAATTCTTACATTTAGTTACACATGCATACATTTGATTCCACTTAGCACATTTTACGTAACCATTTTATTTGTTCAATATTACATCATTAATTGATGTACCAGTCACATTTTGTCATAAGCAAAATTTTTTGACTAGCAACATTTTTCAAAGTAATAACGATTCTAATACGGTGATCAGATAACTTACAATTAACTTCTAAATTTATAATTTGAGTTGGTTAGTAGAAGCGACTCGAAAATTCCAGTAATCAGTCCCTTTTGAAACTTGATCACAGTGATTCTCCTAATCGTAAAAGCACTCCCATTTCGAAATGCCAAAGGTTTGCATGACTTTCGAAATCTGGTCATAATTCTCATATGCTTGTCTGATCCCCACGAAACACATTTCCATGAATCAATCGCCTTGGCGCAAAGCACATTGAATCTACCACAAACTTCCAAATTTCCGCACCATATTACATACGACACAACTGTGTATACCGCAATAAAAGCAAGCGTTTCCATGTCCAATTGTTGCCCATGCCTGATGACATAATGACAGGCCGTAAGTGACATGTCAGCAACGACAATGTGATCCACGAATAACATTGGTCCACAAACCTCACACATAAAGTTGTGCGTTATTTCCATTTGGCGATATAGCAACCGGAGCCTTTCCCAGTCGCCGTTTCGTCCACTTTGAAGATTTGGGAATCCCTTTACTTTTTGATGGTCATAGGTGAAGGAGCCGTTCACAAGAAGAGGAGTCACATGACTTGATATAATTGCTGTCATTCCGGTGCTGAGCACCATGTTTGCGGTAACGCTTATCATAAGAAGACCATGCGGAATCATTACCGTTATGTAGGTCACCATATAAACCATTTCGTTGATTAAACTTGCATTTCTGTAGAGATACAATTCATACGTCACGTATACGGGCCAGCATGGAAAGAATATGTAATGAGCCAAGAAGCAAACTCCAGTTAATGGAAACCATATTGACACAATCAACAGCGTTTTCTCCCAAACGGCTGTGAGCTTGCGGTCGGATCTTAGAACTTGAATGGGCAGATGAGTAATTCCTGGTGTTGTGAGCTTTCGAAAGAGTCTCATATACCAATTTAATATTTGAATGAAATCGTCTCCTCGATAAACCATTGTGAATATATAGTTGCAAGGTAGGAAGAATGCCAGGAGGAAAATGTACGTGATGTAAAATCCTTCTCGTTCTCCATTTCGTGTTGTGCTTGAAACAAAAAATCTGCATGTTTCTAGTAATAAATATAGGAGATATAGTGAAAAGTAGATACACACATAAAGCTGGTTTCTGTACAATTTTTTGTCGCGGTATAACATCCAGTTGTTGGTGGGGTCCACCTGAAACAACGTTCCTCCGATTTTGGCAAATATTCGAGTGAAGTAATTGAGACCTTTCAGGAATCCGTTTCTAATCATGTTCACGAGTTTGGGTAAGAGATATTTGCATTTTTGAACCTTAATGAAGGAAACCGTGCATATTAGTGAGGGTTTCAGAGACGTGAAATACCATTTCATGGCCACCAGCATTTCTGTACGCCCCGGAAGTTCCAAATTGTCATCCCCGTGTTCCATTATATTTCGTAACAGCTACGGGAAGCATACAGGAATTGTCCGTTGACCAAATTGCTGCAAAATGAAGCGAAAATATGGTGATTTGTAAATATCCAATCGATGCAAATTGAAGTTGTACTCAAATGTCTTATTTGGTTAGATATAAGTGGTTAATAATCGTCACTTTTGCTGCAATTGTTTGCAGATTGAACTTGAAATACAGACATGGATTATGTCACTATTATTGTGTGGGCTACAATTTTAGTGCAGGATTAGACATTTGAGTTGTGACAGTAATCTTGAACGGATGGCTAATACAAATTGTTCAAAAGTCATATCAAGGTCAGCTTCAAAATGATACTATGTGGGCCCTCAGTATCCTGGCTACTCAATCAAATAGTTGTGAAAATAGAATTACCATATATAATTTTAGCTTCCATTGTTGCTAGTTCCCGGGGAGATTGAAAGCAATAAATATATTGGAAAGAACAATGACAATGTTTTTTCTCGCGGCTATTCCTACTGCCACCTTTATCTTTTGAACGACATGATAAGTTTGATAGTTCGCACACAACGTTTATATCTCGGTGAAAGAAATTAACCATTTACTATGATCTGAATGCTAATGGTAATATATACGTAAGTGACTCGGTAACCACGAGAGCAATTGATACAAAATATATTTGTAGCTTATCAAGTAGTACATCACACGATTTGGTGGTTGTGTATTTCGAAGAATGCATATAAATGCAAGCGGTTGTGTACTAAACCGTACCCATTTATCAACAACATACGAAATTGTGTGCGTTTTCAAGGTGAAGGTCATTCCGCAACTTGTGTGGTTACTATTACTTGCTACTTATTTGTTTCCTGCAGTGCAATAAAAATGCATCACAACTACATTACACTCACAGAGCAAATGAATTGAACAATTCCAAGATGTGAAGGTAAACACATTTGTGGTGATGACACTGCAAGCGGCGACTTTGCTGTTTGGTTCAATATTATGCGCAATTGTGGTGACGATTGATGTGTGTGTGTGTGATGAGAATCCGCTTTTAGACCAAATTCGATCATCAATCACTACTGGGTGGTTGGTCACTCTCACTATTGACAGCGAAAGAGATTTTTTCAAGCACTGAACTTCATAGCCTATACCAAATACTACCTGAAATACATTAACTTGCATCCTCACCACATGGCCATTAATTATAATGGTTAAGAATTCAAGCTGACCTGAACAATCAGTTTGATGATGATACAATTCTAACCATTTAGAACAAAGCTTGTCGTATGACAGAAATTGAGCCGATGAACATTCTATCATGATTTGTTGAACAAGATATAAAAAACCCAGCCAAATGCTGAAGAACCATTTTCGTCATAACGTAAAAATCTTGGTTGCATTTTAATATAAAGTGAACGGGTCTATACATTATATATGATTTAACCGGGTATAAAACCCATTGGATTTTTTGGACGGATCCTCAGTATTTTCAATTTACTCAGTGATATCAGTCATCAATAGCTTTTGTAACTGAGCTATACTACTGATTCAACTCACTGCATTACAATCATATCCGTTCAGAGTCATGGCTAGAAAATTGAATAGCTACTTTATTTTCGCATTTCTTTCCATCAATTTGGAGTTTACGGCAGCACAAAATTTACGAGACCGAATTCAGTTAAGGGAGAAAATTAACATCAGCCCGTATTACAGACAGAAGACATTATTTGGCGACGTTGGAATAATTTCGGGAGTTAGAAGTTGTGGTAAGCCAATAAGATTAATAATTGAATACTCACTTGACTGCGAGTTTTAAAATTGTGCAAATTATTTCGTTGGAGGTGACTTCGGAAATGTTGTTCACTTCCGGCACGAGCAATGCATTACTGGAGCTCTACGCCCATGCTTCTAGCGATCAAGTTCAAGTGGCCGCTCCGTACTAAATTGGTCGCTGGACAGGAATATGTTTTGCACGGCGCTGGAGCACCTGCACCAGAACTTGCTGGAAAGCAGTACATATTCCAAGCGGAGATTTTTAGAAAGAGTGATTGGCAGATCCTGGCTTGTGCGGAAGCAGACTTTTTTGCGATCTGATTTATAAAAATGTGTTCTCTATTATTTGAAATAAATTGGTTTTGAAAAAAAAAAAACGTTTCAAATTTTTACACCATTTTTTCATGTGGAAATCGAGCAGCTGGATACGAGATCCATTTCCATTACCATTTGTAGGGCGATCCATGAAAACTTATACCGTTAATCTAAATAACTTGAAAACTGTTAGCATTCCATAAAATTAGATTTCGCATTTCGCAGCATTTCGCGAATGCTGAATTCATACCACCCATTTATATTCATACAATCAGTGTGACATGATTGCATACTGTTAAAAAATTGTAGATTAAAACGCATAGTAGGCGGTTTGATTTACTGGAATATGACAAAATGTTCCAAAGCTAAATATTCAGTCGGTATGTTGTTAAAGTTAGTGACCACCTGGACAGCAATTGTGACAAGTTTTAAGGGTACCTAAACATAGCAATAGAAATGGGATCAGATTGCGGAGAAAGCAGATGTGTTGGCTCTCGGTTGCTAGGGGACCAGCTATCAAACAATACAAGCATTATTGCTTTCAAATGCATGACATGCATCCGGAGTCAATATAAACTCTGCATTGGGAATTGAATTGAATTGCGAGGGAATTGAACAAGATTATGAAGGCGAAGGAGCAATATTCGGCGGAAGTTGATGCAGAGGAGGAGGCGGAGCGCAAAGGGAATAGATGGAGAAGGAAATGATTGCTAATCAAATTAATCATTTGAACCAAGTGATATCAATGTTTGTAGTTATTTTGAACTGTTCAGTAACCTAAAAACTTTGCACTCTAAACTTTTCATTCTCTTTCATCGTGAACATCGTTATTTCTAGCAATTTTATTGGCTTGTCTGCACTTGGACTCGTGTTCGACTCTATTCACGTTGGGCGTATGGGGCTGATCACACATTTTGTACTCTACTGACAAATTTATTCATTTCATTAATTTCATATTTTGAACATATATCCGTTAGAACATCCAGTTCCCTAGTAAATTGGATGACATATTACTTCCATTTCCATTTCGATTGTAGGAAATGATTGGAAGGAATTGTGAAACAAATTTAATGAACGTCGCCAATGCATCGATAGTCTTGAGAAATGCACGAAACCAGATACAAGCCCAAAAGTCCAAAGAAATGTACAGCAACTGAGATTGAGACACTTATTTTATTTTAGCTACATTACCCAGGGTCATGGAACGGCATATCTCTGTATTGCATTCATCCTACCAGCAAACTCAAACTTATGGGCAGCAGGACCGAAAGGATTATCTTTTATGAGATATTCTATACATTTTTTTGTTGTATCTAAAAATAGTTTTAAAAAATACCGTGGACTGGGCGACCAACAGCTTTCAGAGACATTGTCTTCTCAGGCCTGAAAATCTATAAAGGAACTTTGTAGACAGCACATTCCAGTGAGACTTACAACGGATTAAAACGTGAATATGCCACACGTTAGTTCATACTTACATCCTCTTACATTCTGGTTATGGTGGAGAAGACGAGACGAGACATGAATACACATCATATCGAAGCACATTTGTAATCCGGTATATTTTCAGTTCACGAACGACATATTACGTTGTGCAATGGAAGCCAGTGATACCGACGTTACCAACACGTTAGTCCGTATTCTCATTTTATGTACATTTTAAGTAAGTTATGAAAGCCTGGCCGATCTTGGCATAACTTAACACACAATTTTATACAATATGTTATGCATTTGATAATGATTTAATATATGACTGGATTTAATGATATATACAGTAAGGTGGAGCTTTTCTCAGCTTGACGGCAGCATGTGCGCCTAATAAGCTAAATCGTAAAGTATTACGGGTAAAAACCGGCCTGTTGTACGCCATACGAAAGAAAATAATTATAACATGCAGCTTGTTTTTGGTAAACTTTTCTTGAATCTACTCAAGCACTGGTGCACCTCTGTCATGCTTTCATCATACCAGCTAACTAACATTTTTTTGAAAGCTGGAAATATAAAATTTTTTATTTGTCCGACATTCTGCGCATTTCAGGTTACGACGTGAAATGTTCGAATTTATTTACGGTGGGCTACACGACTTGCGGCTTTAAGGGAGTTGCATTGTTTTCATAAGATGTTTGTGTGTTTCTTCAATGAATTACAGCGAGAATATACATACACGTAGGTCCTTCCTTTCGTCGTGTTGTATTATGATTTTCTTGGAGAAGACGAGACATGTCATGTATGACAAAGCCTTTCGAACAAACTGAATAATCCCGAATTATTTTTAATTTGTGAAAGAAATAATTATATTGTCTTGAAATGAATGACAGTTGCATTTTTTAGAAACATTTCAAGAAAGAGATGTAAGCTTAAGAAAATTCTGTCCTCCATTGTCTCAATGCGGATAACTTGTATCACTTTGTGAAAACGTTTCATTGTCTTTGTGTCCCTTAAAATCTAAAAATTTACTTGTTAGCAATTATATAAGTTTCCACGTTATCAACAGTACAATGGTTGGAGCAAAATAATTTAATATGTGTATCTGCATATTTGATACTGTATTAAAATCAATACATTATATAATATTATGTTGACCGCGGGCAGCGGTACTGCAACTTACCATCAATATATCGATACGCAAACAACCAGATCTGATTATCATATGGAGCTTCTTTTTAAGTTTGTAGGTCAGTTTGTAGAAATTATAGTTTAAATGTGTTCATTGTGCATGGAAATAAATGCTGCAATTATTCTGGAGCGAGTGACCATATTACTTCTCAGGTTTTCAAATATTCATAAAATAATCAAGCGGCACACGACTCAATTGTCAACCGTTACCCATTTAGAATAACCGTACTGTATTTGAAATTTAGCATGTAAGCTTGGGATTAGCAGTAGAGAATGGTAGTCAAAAGCTCGAATAATGCGTCCAATATAGCATTCACAGCTTACAGCCGTCCTTAGTGAAACGTTGAATGATATCGCAGTCTCAACTTACTTTGAGTTCTTTGAAATAACTTCATGAGTGTGTTCTATTTTTGTGTTAGATTTGGGTTGTGAATAAACAACTGCGTCGCAACGAAATGCTAACAACTGCACTCTGGTTCAGGTTCATTTTTGTCGTGGCAAAAAGTTCCACAGTGTACATTTTCAAGGAAGGATTTTAGGGATTAGTATGTGTACGCAGATTGAGTATAATCCATTTTTTAGGTTTTACGGTACCTATGCTTTTCAATGGCTTTACCACAAATGTCTGTTCATATCATTTTAGCCTTAACCAAAGAGCAACATTGTGTACGAATCATTCTAGGCTTCATAGTTTTTATTCTACCTGCGTCGGTTCTTGCAGTCACTTCAGACTTCAGTTCACATTACAAGTCAAGTGCATCATCAAGCAAAAGCATTCAACTGCACGTTCCGAAAATGTCTCGCCTTTCGTTGGCCGCAATGTCCGTCATGGTCATGTTGGCCATAACGCGTCATGGCCATTGCCTAATTGAGTGGAAGGATCCTCCGTCTAGTGACCAAGTTTTTATGGACTTGGTACAAAATTAACATTTGATATCCATAGCTCATGCAGATCAATATAATTCAGATTCGTATTATTAAAACAAGATTATTTAATTCGCAGTCGAAGCTACAACTGATGTCAATCCATCACCGCGACGTTATACAGACGCCACAGAGATGCTCACCGGAGAACGGTACTTCCACTTGCGACAAGCAGCTTTGTTGTTTTGGTGAAGTCGGCTGCTGTTTCCGTGACCCGGATACCCAAAGACAAACCTGCGGTTGTAAAGGTTTTGGCGACTCTGAGTGTAGTTTCCCCGCCCCGTTGGCCTTATTACGAAGCTATGTTTGCAAGCCGGAAGAGATGGGACAAATTACAATGTGTATGCGGAAAGTGAGGATAGGAGAGCCGATTGAGTCATCAATTTCCATTAATTCAGGATTGGTATGAAAAATATTTGAAATCTAAATTATATTAAATGGAAGCATTTTCAATGCACGTTAATAATCCATGAATTTTGCGTGAAGGTATCCAAACGGGATACGCCGGGATCTGACAACCTACGAAGCGCTTCCTTCCTTCTACGAAGTCCTTCAACTATAGATTATGATGTGGCACTCGTTCTTAAGTCGGATGTTGAACATATTATAGATGCTTTGAATCGTGACTGTCCACTGAAAAATTTCAATGAGACCCAGTTGGAAGATAATCTGCAGTTGGACGTGCTCGACAATCTGGTCAACTAGTGTTGCAAAAGATCTGATATAATACAACTTTTTCAGATATAATAAGATCCAGATATGAATCCTCAGATATGATATCAGATACAGATATTAAATAAATTCAGATATGATATATCTGATCATATCTGAAAATATCTTATCATATCTGAAATTTTCAGATGTAGAAAATATGCACTAAATTGAAAATAAGGGGCACAATGAGATGAGCCGGGAATGAGTCCACAAAGACGTGTGTTTCTTTGTGTGAATATACAATATTACAAAACGTTCAGTTAAACAACTTTATCAACTCACAACATTCACTTTTTCTTATCATATGTCTATTATTTTACAGCAAACGATATAATTTAATCATACACATTTAACGAATAAAAAACAACAATTTGATAGTGTGTGATAGTAAAGTTCTGCTCTACAATGGAACCTACACAACAAAAAGATATTTGCTTTAAGCAGGTTCCAACTGTTGGAAGGAAGTCATACCAAATCCCAGATAAAGTCGTAAGTTAAATTTAAAAAATATTGTTACTATTCAACAATTTATTCAGCTGCAGTATTGCATGATGCCGGGATATATCGTGCTTGATATTCCACTGATTTAAAATTGCAGGCAAACATATTAACTACTGCGGAGAGCTTATCTTCGGAGGACCACGCAATACTGATAATGGAATTACTGAAGACAACTAAATTACAAAAGGAGCAAACAATCAAAATAAAGAATCTCCTCATCTCTGAAGAGAAGCGACTAAAGAAGCAGAAACCGGCCCCTGCCAATCAAGGAAACGGGAGTGGGGAGTCAAGTATGATTCACCCCGGGCCGTCAACGAGCCCTCGAATGGAGCTCCCTGCTCCAGTAACGAAGGTATTTTATTTACATGACATCTCCAGCATGCATAACCGTTTGCGCAACGATATCTTTATTGTAGCAAAATATAATTTAATTTTAGGTTCCGTTAATCGTTAGAATGGATATTGCGGCTGCTACGGACGTTCTGTCTCTGGACACAGAAAAGGTCACCGACACTGCTCATAAACCTGTGTCAGGAGACGTTGCTGTAGTTGACTTAAAAGGAAGGATTGTATTCTGGGCCTACGTCAGCAGAGAAAAGGAAACAGTCTGCCGCTACAATACTGCTCAAACCGGACTAAGCCCAGAAAAACTGAAAATTGGAGTTCCTCCAGAAATGCTACAATCCCTCCTCAAACTGGTGCTGACTGGAAAGCTTCTCGTCGGTCTTAGTATTAAGGATGACCTCGTCAGCCTTGGTTTCCCTAACAAATCCTGCCTACATGGAACCCGAATCTGTGAGCTGCAATATTTTTTAAGGACAAGCATGGAAAGCCAATCAAACTTTCTCAGCTTGCGATGCATTTTTTAGGATACAACCCACAAGAAAGTACCCATTCCTCCCTCCGAGATGCAAGAGTGACGGCTATATGTTACAAGCGGAAACTTGCATTTGAAGCCGCTGGCTTTGAAACTTTTAAATGTAGCCAATTTGACATCTTCCGTGACGAGCAGAGCAAATGTCCACCAAAAACAGTCAGGTGGGAAAAGTGTAACTGCGGTTTAACGAAAAGTAATGCAGTAAAGAAGAAGAAATTAAATATTCCTCTTCCTCAACAACAAAGGCCTAAATACCTCTACGCGTTTGACGACTCCGATCTCTCCGATTACGATTAGCACACTTTTGTATACATAATATAATAATACATATTTTATTAATTTAGTAGCCGTACTGGGATATATCATACAAAATATTCCACTGAGGTAATTTTCTCTTAACATAAATTTGTACTTAGCGTTTTCAATATGATACCGGTTATTAAATTATCAATATAAACAAAATTGATGTAATATTTGGTACATTCATTATCATCATCTTCACCGAAGTCGCATACGTAAATTTTTATCTTAAGTAACGACTCAGAACAGTAGAACTTTGTTAATTTAATAATCCTACTGGGATATATCAGCCTAAATATTCCACTGAGGTAATTTTCTCATTAAAAATTGTGTACTTCGCGTTAGGAATGACACCGGTTTTAAAATTAACAGAATACAAAAAATAAGGATTATTAAATACATTCATCATCATCTTCACCAGCTTCCTTTCCATAACATTTTATCCTACGCAGCGATTCAAGAAAGTGATTGTTTTCAGCTTTGTTCTTCCGTTTTATCCAAGATTTCAAGGCCAGACATTCTTGAATAGATTTAGCAGTTAGTCTCTGCCGCTTTGGATTAAGCAAATCCGAACCGCTAGAAAAAAACCTTTCCACTGACACCCCCGTCCCGTGAACCGCCAGTACATCTTTTGCCATTCTGGAGAGGTTAGGAAATCGTGAAGAGTTGTTCTGAGAAATGAAAAAGAAATACAATTAAGAGCCAATTCCTGCTAGATTGACAATCCGACGAGAAGGCATAAAATGTAGTTGATTGAAAGTACCTGCCACCAGCCCAGGATTCCCCCGTTTATCGAAATAGTTTTCTTGCTGACGACAGGTTCCAAAAGATATTGCTTGAGTTCATCGTCGGGACGCTGAAATTTTTCCATTTTTTGTGAATACATTTTTTCAAATGCGTCTCCAGTTTCTGTAACTGTGCTGACGGTTGAAGACGTCTCATTCGAACCATCGTTTACCATTGGCAGGTAGTGTAGTTGCCAAAAGTTCTTAACGGCATTTCTTGCTTTTCTCTGCTCGTCTTGCTTCCACTCTAACGCCTTAAACCATTCCGTTTTGAAACGGGGATTCATAACTAAAAGACAGCGAGATAACAAGCACGTTATACTCCAGTACTTGGATAACTGGGATAACTCATTCTTGAGTTTCCAACTTTTGTTCTTACCAGTAGCAGCCCAGTGGACAAGACCGTCGGAAGATGGATAATAGTCCTTCAGTTTCTCCCAGGCAGACTCGGCGGATTTAATCAACCATTCAGGATAAGATACTTGTTGGTCATGACGCGCCCTCTTAGATGTTGGCGGAAATTGTTGCTGCGAGTCAGTAGAATCGATATACTTTTCCAAGTGGGTAAAAAGGTACACATATGAGCCAGAAGTATCAGATAATGTAGGTCGATCCTTAGAAATGACAATTGTTGTTTCTTTAAATGGCTTCAGAACGTCAATTAACTGATTTATTTGTTCCCACTCATTGTCACTTATTTTATACTTTGCGAGATCCTTGCAGCTTGAAATAGTGCGTACGAGAGCAGGTTTCATTTCCTTGGCCCTGACAAGCATGTCAAACGTTGAGTTCCATCTAGTCTGAATGTCACGCTAGATGTTTCAAATTTTCTTGTTTGCAGAAAGCTTCGTAATTTCGTAAGCGCTGTGGTGACGACCTAATCGCTCGAATCGCGGCTCTAATTTTTTTGAGTAAACCAACTCCAGGTACTTCTTCATCTACTTCTCCAAAATCCTCTAGACTTTCGTTTTGCATTTCGGCTTCCGCTCTGGATAATAGTGCCTTACAAGACAAATTAATAATGTGAGCTAAACAACGAACACGCCCGGTGCTGGAAGAAAAGTCAGATTCCATTTCCACTGCTTTAATGTCAAGGGACTCGAACATAGTGTCCATGTTAGAGGCATTATCTGTCGTGATTGCCATTACCTGTGACGTGAAATGAACAAATTGGTTCAATTAGCATGAAGCGCAGTTAAGAGGTTAGTGAGCTACAAAGAACTGTAGACTCCAGGACCATTGATGTAAATGAGTGAGCTACAAAGAATTGTAAACTCCGGGACAAAATTTAGTGTGGAAGTATGCTTTTACTGCAAGTTTTATTACCTTGTTCCAAAGATTGAAATTCGTTATAACTTTGGCCAGTTCTTTCCCCAAGTTTGTTCCGGTATGAGATCCGTCTAATATAGTTAAGTCGAGGAGGCAGCTTTGCATGCACCAGTTGTTATCAATCCAAGTTGCCAGAACACCTTGAAATGCATTTTGATTGGATGATGTCCAACAGTCAACTATCAAGCTTATCTTTCCCTCGTTGCTAGCTAATTCCGACTTAAGGATCGCTAGTTCTGCAACATATATTTTGTCGATATCTGACTTTACAGTTGTTCGAGATGGAAGGGGAATTACGTTTTGGTGTTCTCTTGATACATATGTCATTAGATCCTTGAAGAAATCATTCTCGACAAGATTGAATGGAAGGTCGGCACCAACAATCAAGCTAGCAATTCGATTCCGAACACCGTCTTTTGTAACCACTGCCGGTGGGGGTTTGAGCGGAACCACATGAGATGTCAATGTCCCTTGCTTCTGGTCGAGGTTCGTTTCCTTGATTTGGTCAAAGGCCTTCGGGTGCTTCAATTTAAAATGGCGAGTCAAAGTCGATGATCCACACTTAGGATGATGTTGTAGGGTTACACTGTGGCCACAAGAGAGTCGGGATATAAGTGGGCTAATTCGTATTTTAGACCCCAGGATACTCCAAATTTAATTATGAATAAAATATAAGGAACTAACCTGCACATGGTACACTTCCACATTCGAATTTTATCTGACCATTTATAAAGTTTATAAATTGGTCCGCGCAGCTTGAAGAAATCAGGAACTGCACGATCAGAAAACGGAACAGGGATTTCAACCGTTAACTCCAGGATTTCATTTTCATTGTCCTCAGTCAGTGAACCACCATCGGGACTTTCCACAGAAACGTTCAGTTCCAGGGGCTCCAAAGCAATGGAGTCGTTATGCGACATGATTCCGGAGTATTCTATGCTTAGAATCTCGCTCAAATTATCAATGAACGAATAATTAAAATTTTGAGCAGTATGAATAATGGACTGAAGTATAACAAAAATATTTGGATGGATGGAAGAGTGATTGATCGTTTGCTTCTGTTTGGAGGTCACGATTGTGATAAAAAATACACAGCAGCTTGATGTCACGAGGATGATGGGCAACACGGTGGCACTTTGCCTTTTACGGTGAAAGCTATTTGATTCTTATTTGGTGTGCTCCGTTTCTCTAAACTTCTCAAAGTTCCTGCATTCTGGAGGGGCAAGTTGATAAACATTGTGAATTACATTATTTATAGAATATCTGAATATCTGCAGATATAAGCATTGTTTTCAGATATGATATGTTTTGATATTTCTGATATCAGATCTGATATATTTTTTTCAGATATAATATGATATTCATATCAGATCTGTATCATATCTGAAATTTCAGATATTTTTCAGATATCCGTGTATTGGTTGCATCACTATGGTCAACAGTGTCATTGAGAAACGGGCTAAAGGTAACTACAAATTATGATTACTTCATTTGCACAACATTCTATAATTTAATGACTTGTAATTCTAAAACGAAATCTTTGCTCGCAAATTTCCTAGGAATATCTTATGGACGGCACAATAGACGTCAGTAATGATTGACACTTTGGATTATTCATCCCAACATTTATTGCGTTTTGACTACATACGCTTGTTCAAGGCCACCAAGAAAGGTGTTTTGGAAGCAATGAACAAAACTTTATTAGAGATCAATACATTATCATAATTAATTTAGTTGTTGCGAAGCGTAATTGATGGAGTCGTCAATAATAAATTAGTTATACTAACTGCAATACAATGACTGACGATTCTGATGCCGTAACATAAAATATTGCATTGTTTTTGAATTCAGAAACATAACGTTATAGCGTTACATTGGACGTGGCCTGCCCAAACACATCAGAAAAGCATCAGAGTCAAAATTGAGTCACGTTTCAAAATCACGGAACGATTCTGCGAGGAATAATTATCAATTTGTTGCGTTAAGATTGGTTGTTTTTAAAGCGTATATAAACCATTGAGTTGAAATCATTTAAAAAAAGTTGCTCATCAATTTTATTGTGAGCATAGTCACACAAAGTGCAATTTTGTGCCACCTGCTTATTTATATTTCAGCTTTTCCTGTTCTGGTTTGGTAATGGACGTCATATTAAAATGGTGGGGTATGTTTTTGTTTCTTATTTAACATATTCATAAGCGAATAGCAACACCATTTCATCTGACATATACATCGATTCACGTTTTTCATTGTACTAAAATATCCCGATGCGCAGTGTGAATGCGCATTAAGAAAAACATATTGATATGAACACTTTTTCCCAAAAGACGAAACTGTATGACAACCTTAACAATTATCTTGTAATGGGGCTTTGAGATTTTACCTGAATGATAAATGACGGAGGAGGGCGTGAGGCATCCTGGGAGGAATTCATTGCGCCCGAACTGGAACATGGTCTGTCCATAAATATACTGGATAAGCTAGTCGATAAAATAAATCCAAAGCGATCTTTGTTTCGCCTCAAATTACCTCCAAATTTTAATCAAATCAGTCAATGTGGAGTGGAGTAGTCGTCTTAACCGACACACCGATGCATACAAACAGCTTAATCGCAGTAACGCTTAAGAATAAAATTGTTGTTGAGGTCAACCTGGACCAATGTTCCACCGACTTTGGCAAATATTTGTGTGAAGCAGTGAAGTTCCCTAAAGAATCCTTTCCTAAGCATGGTGGGGATTTAACTGTTTTTTGAACTGGATTGATGCTACATTGAGTTGTCGAAATCGGGCGCTGGAGGGAATTTGCGGGTTACCGGATAGGTTATTTCTTGAGAGTCGGGGTAATGCATCGCCCCGAAAGATAAAAATTCGGAGCTAATAGGCAATAATGTTTGGTATCAATGATATATTTACATGTGCTTTGAACGGAGGTAATAATGCTGTCTCGTATAACAAAAATAGAGTGATTGGTTGAAACAAATTCTATGCATAGTTGAATATATCATTTGACATACGATTTTGATTCATTGGTTGCCCAAATTTATGTCCAGATCATGGGTATAGGATGTTTGCTCAAATGTAACTAATGTACATAGGAAGACCAACTTCGTCCAGTGCACGTCGTACACGCCAAAACGATAAATAAGTTTGGCCAAGAAACTGCGTATCGTGCCTTGGTACATTCTCACTGCATCTGTGAAAAAAAACAATGTTGTACATCTGCCATGCTTTATTCCGGGCAGCAAACTGACATTGATGGGCAGCTCGAACTAGATTATCTCATATCCGACATTCTACACATTTACGGCTACCATCTAAAAAGGTTGATATTGAATACTGCGGACAATTGCTTTGTTTATGTATCAATGAATTCAACTGATTTGTAAGCTTTAGAATCTATAAATAAACAAAGCCGTTTCAATGTTTTGAATTCTTGACGGATACATTACTGTGTAGAATTTAAAGTCTGTGACTCCAACACAGTCAACGTATTAGTAAATTGTATTGTAATTGCATATGCATTGTAAGCCTGTCATTGTCACCACTAAGCCCATCCTGCATAATCTCCATTGTTTCATTCTGGTTTTCAACATTATTGTGGTTCAGCCGAGGTAGCAACTGTCGCTGGCAACGGGTTAGATAAGCATTCGATAACAATAGCATTAAAAATATTTTGAATGCATAGATTTTACTATAAACAGGTTCACCGATTTCGTTGTGGAATTCGCTAATTCGATCCTGCCAGGCCATTGGTCACCATATACGGCCCTGCTCAAGCCCACTTATGAAAGCTCCAAGTATTCCTCGGGCTCATCACAGTCGTCGTAGTCACGTCAAGCCGTTCACATCATCAGTTCCGTACCTGACAAACTTTCTGAACCAAGTCTGTTGACATTCTCGCTGCGAAAATGTCTCAAGTCCCCCTATTTCCGCTGTCTGCTATCGCACTCATTGCCATGATTGGGCAAGGGAATTGCCTAATTGAGTGCGAGGAACCTTCTCCACACACCGACATTTTCATGGATTTGGTATATAATAAATAAATCTAAATCTATGTCGGTATCAAAATCACATAGTTTTAGTCGGCATTAATTGATATTGTTTTACTCATGTCTGTAGCCGAAGCTCCAGTTGCTGTCCATTCAACATCGAGACATTTTCCAGACGCCACTGAGATGCAACCAGGATAACGGCACCTCCACCTGCGCAAATCAGGTCTGCTGTGAGGAAGAAGTCGGGTGCTGCTTCCGTGACCCTGATTCTGGCAGGCAGACCTGCGGTTGCAAATTGCTTGCGGACTCTGACTGCACGTTCCCGGCTCCATTGGCACTTCTACGGACTTCGGTTTGCGAGCCGACTCAATACGGAAAAATTTCATTGTGCATTAGGAAAGTCAGGGAGGGAGATTCGAAAAAGCCGTCCATTACAATTTTCAATGGAGAGGTACTATAATAAATTAATGTTGAAATTCAAACTTATTAAACACATTGGAATGCTCTACCAAATTTGTCGTGTTCTATATCAGATGTCCGACCGCCTTTTCGGTGCTGGGGATGGTATCGGTTTGGTTGACCACTCCTCAATAGCTGACGGAACTAAAAATGTTTTTTATTCGGCGATTGGTGGTGCGATTGGAGTGGTCCCTAAAGAATTTATACCTAAAGGAGGGCGTGCGGTATCCCTGGAGAAATTTACTGTGACCGAGCTGGAGGATGGCCTGCCTATTGATATATTGGATGAGCTTGTTGATGGAGTCTTGGCCAAACGTGCAAAGGGTAATTAAAAATTGACATTTTCGTCACTTTTATATTCAAAAGTGTTGTATTGCATGCAACTTGACTTCAAACCCGAAGAGGAAATACTTTTATTTTTCAGGAACCACGTATGGACGGGAAGCTATTCGCAAGCAATGATCGCTTATATGTGAAGGAATCGATGGATCGAAAGAATGATGACTGTATTTTTTGCGTTCTCGATATTTTACGTTTACTTCATGTTGGGGGTAAAAGTGTTTTAAAAATCTTAATAGCGGTTAGAACATATTCTTGAAATTATAATGTAGGTAAATGTTTGTTATTGTGTTAGGCAGATTTTGAATGATCGTGTTTCTTTAGCTCATCAAAATTAGGAGCGAATGTTCTCCCTAAATAAAGTTTGTTAGTATGTAGTTTTGATAATTAAGCGGTTTGTGGAAAATATTATTTTTTTGTACATGGCATCTGTTCATATCTGAACAATTGGCAGTTTCCTCCGTTTGAAAATCCAGTTATTGCTCGCAACATGAGAATGTAAAAAGACTAACAACTTTCAATTGCCTAATGCACTATCTTCATATTAATGCACATAGCCTTAAACGTATTTGGTCTCATTGAACATTACGACATGTCGTAATTAACAGTTCATTAATGTAGTATTGGAAGCTGGCATCAGAAATAGCTCGAAAACACACTAAAGGACGTCAACCTGCTTGCTGGAATACGCCGTCACCTACGTAGAAGTGGCGGCGGTGGAGTTGATTGGAAAACTTTACTTCGAGAGAAGAAGAGTGAAGCGTAGCTTTGTCTTTTCATATCGACATTTTTCAAAGAAATTCCTAGGGACGCAGCTGGTGTTGGATACTCTACACTTATTATAGAATCGAATTGTTACGCAATGTTTCTGGATTTACTCAATTTGAATTGTAATGGCTTATCCTGAAGATATTTTCCAACTTCTGCCCATCCATGTTCTGAGATTGGAACTGCAATACGATTCCCAATGTCAAACAGGAACCACGACACAATGTTCGTAATTCAACTGCATGATGTAAGTGACAAAATTTCGTGGAAACCATAGTTATAGAAATTACCGTCTGAGCAATTACTGTCCGCTTGCAAAACTAATCATAATGTGTCGAAGAATTACTTGAAAGCGTAAATTGCATTATGGATGAAGGCAATACGTTACAGATGACATATGTGGTGGATCGGTTAGATGCATACAGTAACAAAATGCTGTAGATCGGCTGAATGCATATATTGTGCCTAATGATTTGTTGTGTTGTATCGGATCCCTTATTGGAGTCATTTTGGATAATTAGTTGTTTTCATGCGTTTATAATGCCATAATTACTTACGCTACAAGACCTGAGTGGCATTCATGTACACCAATCCTAGTGGAATAACAGGTAATTTAAATATTTTTAATTGTTATGGAGCTACCATAGTTTAGATATTATAGACACACAATATTGGTCGTATTGATTCAAGTTCAATGTATCTTGGCATGTAAATTTATATTTCACATATTTCGCTTCAAAATAATGTATAATTGTGCTTTCTCGAGGCACAAATGTACGTAAAGTACAATTGGAGCGGTTGCTCTGTGGAATGGTCGGTAGCAATGGTATAATCGATGGCAATAGGTCGCGTGAGGTGAGAGGTTAACAATACTCCGTCCGTTATTCCGTTTAAAATATAAACAGAATGTAAATGGAGTTTCTTTGGGAATTCGATCGAAAGTTGTGGCTTACTAGAATCGCGCCGAGACATACTCTGCCAGGACTGCACTAGAGATAGGACACATGACTTCTGAAGGGATTTCAGAACAAAGTTTTTGTGATAGCGCGGGAAGTACTGTCCCGCTCCGGACTTACATTTGGACCTCAATTTTAGCATGATGGTGAATAGGCATATGATAATTCGAAAGAATATATATTTGATATATTTGATATAGAGTCCGGTGTCAATTTGACCACTGTTCCGGGTCACGACGACATCGGCAACCAACCATAGCAACCAGTCACCTTTGAAAAAATGTCTACTTTGTCGACAATGTACACATATTGTTTGGTACAATGTGCGAGCGAATGGAAACTCCTCCAGTCGACGATACGACACCAGAGCCACTATGATTGTACATACTGTAATAAAAAATACATGTCTTTAGGTAAATGCAAATTTATTTGTTGATATTTTGATCACCAGAATTAACTGAAATGTCTAGAACATGTAAACAGATCGCTCTCACAGTAGTACCCAATAAAATAAATGACGCATTTTGAATAGAAAGTTGAAAATTACACCTGAAGTTTACGTGGTGTTAATAACAAATACTTGCTGCCGCCCTAACATTCAGTGGTGTCATAACATGCAGCTCTAAAAGTGCAAGTGCATTTTCAAGTATACCCGCAAACATTTATGCAAGGTAACATTGATCCAGACAACATTTTCCAATTGGGGCATTCATTCGTTTTATCTTTGCCACAGTAGTGATACCAAGACTACGGTCACATGCTGTGTGCCAGTCTTGGCGTAATGAATACCAACACGGAGGATAATGATGCAGGTTACTTTTGCCATTCCTCAAACTCTCGCCACGGCCACTAGTAAAAATTAAGCCAATACGTGAATACGTAGTATATTCAACCTGGTAGACATGCGATAAGATTTATTGACAATCCGTCTCACTTGTTGAGAAAAGAAGGAGAATTGGTGATGCAATTCATTATCTTCGATGCCAGATATTTATTTAAATTACATGGATCGGTTTTGAATTTGCACACGGCATATTCTGGATTTAACGTAGCAACAGGGCGGATTACTTACTGCGGAGGTCGTTCAGTACATAAACCTCATCGTTGTCAATGAACTCTTCGCGAGTTTTGGCAAAAGTGCAAGTTTTGTGTGCTTGTATAACTAAAAGGCTTTAATGAGTAGGTACATATATAATAGCACACAATGCAGGTGCTCTGATGCTGCATGCCCTGCAGAATAAAGCTTGGTTTTTCATACTTTGTAGATATGTCAACAACGGCTATGATTTGGTGCTGGGATCTTGCTGGAATTACATTGAAATGATGTATTAAATTTGCAAGTGCATTAGTTTTCAAGTAAAATATGAATATCAGCATTCTAGTCAATACAAAGTACCTGGCTAGCTTTTGATGACAGCAGTAGCAGAAGCAAGTTTTTTACTTTCACGTTGTGTAATGCATCGATTATTTTGTACAAATTTCCAAAACAACTTCATTAATATTCAAGTAAAAATAGTATCCTCTCCAACAGAGTCGGTAGGAAAATAATTGGTGTGGTTCCGAGTGGAATGAAATTGGCAAGTACTAAAAGATTTTGAGAATGATTGATGGGAAGACTAGAATAATCGATTATGCAGTTGGGTAAGAAAAATCCAGAATAAAATGGAGCTCCGGCTTCCAAAATATTATTAGATGGATGTTATTGTACTTTTCACCTTGTATGCAACAACTACGCGCATTATTGGCATATAAAAGAAGTTTCTCCTCTGGAGATTTGCATCAGATCTGAGTTTATCCTTCTCGATATAGCATCGCCACAGAGAAATACAACCAAAAACTTAAAATGACTGTGTTCAGTTACATTTTTGTTGTGGTACTGGCACTGGCGTCATCAACTGCTGAGCTGAGAGATCCGGTGCGGTTAGTTCAGCCGTATTCAGTCAGACCTTATCACAGAGAGAGGTCCCTTTTCAGCGACGCTGGCCTTGTTCCCGGGGCACGAAGTTGCGGTAAGAAATTCCTTTAAACACAACTTCCTGCGTCTGCGATTCCTGCGTCTCCGTTACGAACAATGCATCACCGGTCATCCTCCACCATGTGTCATCTCCCATAGCAGAACCTCACGTTCCGAAATGGTGTTTGTCCCGAGTGAAGACAGTGAGAATGTCGGGATCCGTTCCACAGTGCTTACCTTAAATGGCCAAATTAAGCAGTACGAAAATATATTGAACGGTGTCAATCTGGTTGGTGGGAAGGAATACGTCCTGAACGCGGATGGTGGAATTTCTGCGGAATTGATAGGAAAGCAGTATCTTGGCCAGGTGGAGATTTTCAGGACGGGTGACAGAAAAGTGGAGGTCTGTGCTCAGGCAGACATTTTTGTAGTGTAAAGTTTATCCTGAATGAAGCAATGAGCTGGAAATAAATATGATCATTGTTAATATGTTCATGGTTGGCTCATATTCATATTAGTGGTTTGCAGCATGCTTCTTTATTTTAATAATAAACCAATTTTATCTCAAGACATGTATTTAAAAATGCCTAAATTATACGTTCATGTCACACAATTCGTATCACCATTTCATCAAGATCCCAAACTAGCTTGAACCGTCGTCATTAAAATATTAACGGATAGGATTTCGCGACATGTCCATGAACCCGAAGCTCCTGTTTTTTTACATGGCATGCAATTTGTTAAGCTTGAGATATTTGTCCAGTAAATTCTTTACGTCAGGCCAACAACTGGAACCGGTTTTTATCATTCAAGAACCTTTTCATTGCAGCAGGGTTGCCTCGGTAATTATCGGAGATCAATCACTTTCTTGTCCAGCTCCAGCGGCTCCACCTCTCTACTTGAGTTAATAATGCACAAAAGTATTGCACAAAAGTATTGTAATTCGGTACAATATAAAGCCCCATTTCTAATCTCGAGAAGTAATAAAAATTGAATTATGAATGTTAAAAGTTTATCCCGAAAATATTTTCGGACTTGTGAGAAAATTGGTGAGATGAAAACTTTGACAACGAGCGGCATATTACCAACAGGAAGTATGCCATCCTCTAACATAATTGTAACATGCAAATTGCCGCATTTAATGTGAAAGCACAGTTTATGCATTGTATTGTACCAGTAATCATGCGGCATCATGAAAGTTTCAACCCCATCATTCTGCTCAGTACAACGTACAATTTTACTTTTCACGTTCAAGTACAACTTTTTTCACGGCATTTTATCTCATCAGGATAAAAAGCCTACTTATTCTATTACTATGAAAGTTTTTGAATTTTAGGTTGCAACATTTGTTCAAAATTTGATTCGAATTGTTGGTCCACAGATTTCCATTGATATTTGAATTTATAATTTGGATTGGTCAGCAGCAAGGACTCAAAAATTCCAGTAATCAGCCCCTTCTGAAACTTGATTACAGTGATCCTCCTGATTACAAAAGTACTTCCATTTCCAAATGCCAAAGCTTTGCATGATTTTCGGAATCTGTTCATAATCCTTGCCTGCTTATCAGATCCCCATGGAACGCTTTTCCACGAGTCCAGTGCCTTGGCACAGAGCACATTGAATCTACCACAAACTTCCAAATTTCCGCACCATATTGCATACGAAACAACCGTATATACTGCAATAAAAGCCAGCGTTTCCACGTCCAGCTGATTCCCATGCCTGATTACGTAATAACATGCTGTCAATGACATGTCAGCGACGGCAATGTGATCCACAAACAGCATTGGACCGCATACCTCGCACATAAAGTTATGCGTGATTTCCAATTGGCGATACAACAGTCGGAGCCTCTCCCAGTCCCCATTTCGTCGACTTTGAAGTTTTTGGAACCCGTTTACAATTTTTGGATCATACGTGAATGAGCCCATGACAAGAAGAGGAGTCACGTGGCTTGATATTATTGTTGTCATTCCGGTGCTGCGCATCATATTAGCAGTAACGCTTATCATAAGAAGGCCATGCGGAATAATCGCCGCTATGTAGGTCGCTATATAAACTATTTCGTTAACCAAACTTTCAATTCTGTGATGATGCAGTTCGTGCGTGACATACATAGGCCAGGAAGGAAATAGAATATAGTGTGCCAAGAAGCAAACTCCAGTTAATGGAAACCAGATTGAAACAATCAACAGTGTTTTCTCCCAAACCGCAGTGAGCTTGCGGTCGGTTCTGAGAACTTGAATTGGCAGATGGGTAATTCCCGGCGTTGTGATCTTTCGAAAGAGTCTGATATACCAATTGAGTATTTGGATGAAATCATCTCCTCGATAAACCATAGTAAATATATAGTTGCAAGGAAGGAAGAATGCCAGCAGAAATATATACGTGATGTAGAATCGCTCTCGTTGTCCATTTCTCGCTGTGTTTGAAATGAAAAATCGACATGTCTCCAGAAACAAGTACAAAAGGTAGAGTGAAAAGTAGATACACACATAGAGTTACTTTTTGTACAAAGTTTGGTCGCGGTAGAATATCCAGTTGTTGGTGGGGTCAACCTGGAAGAGTGTTCCTCCAATTTTGGCAAATATTCGTGTGAAGCAATGGAGGCCACGAAGAAATCCCTTGCGAATCATGATTCCAACGCATAGGTGAAACTTGCTTGAATTTTGCAAACTGGTTAAGGAAGTCCGTCAGTTTTGCGATGTCGTTTGAATTTCGTCACACGCGATTTCATGGTCACGTCGTTACTCCCCGGATGTTACAAATTCGCAACAATTGATTCAATGATATTTCGTAACATTTATACAAGCATATATTACTCGAACCTAAATAAAACAGTGGAAATTCATAAGGTAAATATGGTGATTAGTACATACTACCGCAACAAATTGCTATTGAGCCCAAACATCTTATTTTGATATGCTTTCTTATGAGTTAGTCCTACTGATGTATTTTCAGGATCATCAATTATACATTTCGTGAATTTTCTTTTATCCTATGTATCATTATTTTAGTACAGGATATCATTTAAATCCAGGCTTATATATTTGGATAGTGATATAAAATTCGAAGGGGCTACTTTTGAAGCTTTTCTCGAAGCCCATATGAATTTGCAAATTCTTGAAAATGTAATGTTCTTTCAACAAAGTATGATTACCTAAATTTGCAAAAACAGCATTACATCCATCGAGTAATGAATAGGGTGACGTGTATCCACCAAGCTCACCATTTTAGTCTCAGGTAACCATCGCATCAGTAAAAAGTGAAACTAAAAACGTTGCGATATGAATTTTGGTTAACCACTAAAAAGTAGAAGAAGTAGGACATGTACAAGTGTATACATAATGCGGTAGATGTGCAAAAGCAATTCAACTCAATTCATTCTGCACCAATAACCTATTCAACTCAACTCATGATGTGGCCAAGCACAATCTACTTGATGACCAATAAATATTAAAAGTGAGAATAAATGTGTGCTATAAAGATTGCGTATAAACAAAGTTGAGTGTAAGGAGGAAAAAAAGAAACTCGATGCTGCATTGTGCGTTTCGGTTGGCTTAAAATTTCTAGCAAATTGTACGAACCTACAATGTATACGATCTGACCACCAATCTAACAGATAATCAAATTGCATAAAATTATAGATGCAATTTGTGGTTGGTTACAGCATTAAAGTATTGGACCTCGCACCTTCAGGTGAAATAAGCAATTTCTTAAAGTTAAAAAGTAAACATGCACTCGAAACTTTTTTTTGTCAGTGTATGTGTATTTAACGTGTTCCCAGGTTGAAGACCTTGCAGCGCCACATCCCCAACTTTGAATTATTTATCCCATTGTGAGGTTATTTGCGGGCGAGTGAGTAATATGCTCAATTTTCCCCAAATATGCCTTACATAAGCTTCAGAGATGCGTATTGTAACTCTGGATGCAGGTTCGGATAGTTTTATGTGCAATATGAAATGTGCAGGATAAGATGAAAAATAAACTTGCACGAACTACAAGAGCAATTAAGTTGCAAAATGTAGGGTTCACCTTGAAGGTGGAAAGATAGTGAGGTGAAGTAGGTAATACTTCAGTCAGAGGTGAAGCTGGGAGCGTCGCGTTAGCGGAATCTCAGCTTCAGAAACTAAAAAACTACGTGCTTCCTGGAAATATCTCAGGTTGCGGATAAGCGTGAGCTTCAAAGACAGAATACGAACTGAATGCTCTTTGTCCGCTTCGGCTCTTATATAGGGAGCGACGAATACGCGAGACAAAGGAAAATAGATGTAGAGTTCATCCATTGTCGTAAACGACAATGGGTACTTTTCTAAACAAGAGGAAAAATCTTCCCTTTTTAGCATGCTCCAGTTTCTGGAGCATAATATACATAAATGAATTTCCGGGCGAATTAGCATGCCACGCAAATTAGACCTCACACCATAATCAACATGTTGTAGGATTATTTAGAGGAGCTTGAGAACAATTTTGCCAGAATGCTGTTATTCGGTCAGCACATTGGCACTGCATTAGCTCTAAATACAAGTTAGCATTGACGAGTAATTTCCAACTTGGTTCACGTAATTTCAGATCCATATATACAATTTCATAAATGCTGACGGGAAGCACATACGGTATGGTATTATAATTATGAGTAACCAGTATGTTTACTGTTGCATAAGTAACTACAATATAATTATCTACCTCTTAACAAAAACTGCTCGACGAACAAGCCAGAAGTTGTTAAATTCAAAGGCAAGGTTTTGCGTTTTAAAGGTGAAGATCCGTCCGCAAAATATGCGGTCACTAATATTTGCGTTTTTGTGCAGCGCAGTAAAAATGTAGCACAACTGCTTTCCACTCACAGAGAAAATCCATTACGAAGTTACAAGATGTGCAGGTAAAAACATTTGTGGTGCCTACACTGCAAGCGGTGAGTTTGCTACTTGGTTCATTACTGTATGCAATTGTGGTAACGATTAATGTATATCCCAACTTACACCAGTTATCAGTATCATATTTCATTCTCCTTCGTCAACTTTTTTTCAGATGTGCTATCATTTAAGCACTTATTAACCCACTTACAAAACTTAGTGTATGCTACTAATTCAATTGGAAAAGAGGCACTCCCATCTTCAAAAGTTAATCCTCATTTCATGATAAGGTTAATAATTCCTACACACAACTCATGCGAAATAACTTTACCTGTGTGATAATATTAACAGATAAATTATGCGGAATGTATGATTCTCAATGCAGTAGTAAAAATTGGACATGATATTAAATAGCAGTGTTGAAAATGGTAAAGCAATATTTTAATAAATACCAATAATATGTTAGCAAATTTAACAATCTATTGATTATGGCAGACACCATCTCATGTGTCCCTTGTAGAAGCAGTACGGCCGCCGTAATCGCTATTCCTAACTACACCTAACGACAAAGTTCAAAAGCATTAAAATGATGCAAAAATCACTCACCACGTAAACATGAACACCACAAAATTGCAGGCAATTACATCATTCAGAAACTTCATTTCTTTTGACCAGATACCAATCACGGTTACAAGGAGTAATCATGGCTAGGGTGGCATTAAATGATGCACTTTCTCACCGTCCCGTCTTGACATTTACCACAAACCTTACAAGCAGTGACCACTGATGTTGTGAAATAGGCTTTCAGCATTTCTTTTTTACTGACCTTGTTGATATATCTCAGCAAGTGCATTGGTTTCATTGTGGTTCCGCCTAAAGTATAATTCCATATTTCACGATCCCCAGTAGCGTATTTTTAAATCATTCGAGTTTTTACTCGCCCGATTGAACGGGAGCATATTCAGCCAAAAGCATCACGGTGACGTGCGCCATGAATGCTAACTTTGTTTTTTTCTTTTATGCCAGCCAGAACATTCGATTTCTAATGTGCAAGTTTCACATGTTATTTACCACCTGCCCACATACACATGTGATGTGATGTTATATTTGCATTAAATGTACCTTCACAAATAAACATCAGAAAGAAGTGGTCACGGTTGTGTATTAAATTCCAGTACTCAACTTATTATTTTCTGAGCACGCCTGTTCATGGTAGCAGCGTTTATGTATTGAGCGCTCCCAGTGAACCCTGTAAACTAGAATGCAGAATCCGGTTTGAAACCGAATTGGATCATCCATCATTATTGGGTCGTTGGTCACTTTCACTATTGACAACAAAAGCAGATTTATGCATGTATTCAACTTCACATTCAAAAAATGTATTAACGAAAAAATCCATTAGTGTTACCGGCGAAAAAAGGACGCCGAGATGGACATTCAGTTAGATTAGGATAATCAACTTTTAGTCATATATATCATGACTAGCGTTACGAAAGAAATTGGACAGATAAACATTTGATCATGATTCATTGGACAAGTTTACAGAGGGCAACGAAATGCCAAAGAAACATTGTCGTGATCACGAAAATCTCCTGGTCGCATTTTCAGATGTGTTGAATGGGCCAATGCGTTATGTATTTTTTAAACCGGGTATAGAACCCGCCGGTCCTCTTAATGGATCCTCAGTATCGACAAGTTAGTCAGTAATTTCAGTCCTCAGTAACTATTGGCAACTCAGCAATAACGAAATCGACCAGATGATTACGAGATCCATTTCCATCACCATTTGTGGGGCGAGACAAGAAAACTTATACCTTTAATCTAAATAACTTGACAACTGTTAGGATTTCATAAGTTTTTATGGAATTCCTTATATGAAAACGACACACGGGGAATCCAAGCGTCGACACCGAATTTGTCCCGGATTATTAGAAATGTTCGAAATCACATATTCTTTGATATACAGTAACTTTTCGGATGCATTTCGCGTATGCTGAATTCATATCACCCATTTATATTCATACATTCAGTGTGACATGATTGCTTATTGTGAAAAAATGGAAAATTAAAACGCTTACTAGGCGGTTTAATTTACTGGAAAATGACAAAATCTTCCAAAGCATGTTTTTCCACATAAAATTTACAGATATCATCTTGCGCTCAGTTTTAAAACCATGACGGAGAGTTCATACGTTGACGTTGTCATCGACGACGAGAACCAAAATCAAAATGCGCCCACATCCCTGCAAGTGGAAGATTCCAATACGGATGACGCAAAATTCATATGGCGATCTGTATTCAAAATCATTACTTTCATTTACTTGGTACGCCGTTTAATTAATATTCCCACTTTCGAGTTTTACTTGAAATGCTGACGCAAAAATGTGGGTCAATCAGTAGAATTTTAGAAAATTGTTACTTGGTTTATTAGGTACTAGGAATCGATGCGTTTGTCGGTCTGCTCGTCTTTGCCATCCACTTCATTTACTTGTGCGTTTATTTATTCACTGAATTAATTTCATATTTTGGACATATATCCGTTAGAACATCAGGTTCCCTAGTAAATTAGATGGCATATTACTTCCATTTCCATTTTGATTGTAGGAAATAGTAGGCAGGAATTGCGAAACAAATGTAATGAACGTCGTCAATGTATCGATGGTCTTGAGAAATGCACGAAGCGAGAGACAAGCCCAAAAGTTCAAAGAAATGTACAGCAGCTGAGATTGAGACACTTATTTTATTTTAGCTACATTACCCAGGTTCATGGAACGGCATACCTCTGTATTGCCTTCATCTTACCAGCAAACTGAAACTTATGGGCAGCAGGACCGAAAGGATTATCTTTTATGATATATTCTATACATTTTTTTGTTGTATCTAAAAATAGTCATAATTGTTTACCGTGTCAACTGGGCGACCACCAGCTTTAAGAGAGCTGCATTGTCTTCTCAGGCATGAAAATCTATAAACCAACTCTGCAGACAGCACATTCCAATGAGACTTACAACGGATTAAAACGTGAATATGCCTCACGTTGGTTCATACTCACATCCTCTTACATTTTGGTTATGGTGGAGAAGACGAGACGAGACATGTCATGCATGCAAACAAGGCAAAGCAAATTTGTAATCCGGCATATTTTCAATTCACGAGCGACATGTTGCTGAGTTGCAATGTAAGCCAATGATACCGACATTACCAACACGTTAGTCCGTATTCCCATTTTAGGTACATTTCAAGTAAGTTATGAAAGCCTGACCAATCTTGACATAAATTTAACACACAATTTTAAACAATATGTAATGCATTTGATAATGATTTAATATATGACGGGATTTAATGATATATACAGTAAGTTGGAGCTTTTCTCAGCTGGCCGGCAGCATGTGCGTCTAATAAGCAAAATCATAAAGTATTATGGGTAAAAACCGGCTTGTTCTACTCCATACAAAAGAAAGCAATTACAATATGCAGCTTGCTTTTTGTAAATTTTGCCTGAATCTACTCAAGCAATGGTTCACCTCCATCGTCATGCTGTCATCGTGCCAGCAAGCCAGCATTTTTTTGCCAGCTGCAAATATAAAATTTTCTTTTGTCCAACATTCTGCGCATTTCAGGTTACGACGTGGAATGCTCGAATATCTTTACTGTGGGCTACACGACTTGCGGCTTTAAGGGAGTTGCATTGTTTTCATAAGATGTTTGTGTGTTTCTTGAATGAATTGCATCGAGAATATACGTACACGTAGGTACTTCCTTTCGTCCTGTCGTATTCTGACTTTCTCGGTGAAGACGAGACATGTCATGTACTACAAAGCCGTTCGTACAAACTTAATAATCCGGAATTATTTTAAATTGTGATAGAAATACTATTGTCTTGAAATGAATGACAGTTGCATTTTTTTAGAAACATTTCAAGAAAGAGATGTAAGCTTAAGAAAATTCTGTCCTCCATTGTCTCAATGCGGATACCTTGCATCACTTTGTGAAAACGTTTCATTGTCTTTGTATCCCTAAAAATCTAAAAATCAACTTTTCCAAAACAACGAACAATGCAACGGATTATAACTACACAACGCTACACGTCGTCGTTCCTTTGTGTTCCTGTTGCCTTCTGACTTTGCTGGAAAATGCAAGGGACTTGCAATTCATTACAATGCCATTCGACCCAGCATACTAATCCGGATTATTTTTAATTTTACAATTTCTTTTGTCGACATGGACGTCCGTGATACCAATAGTGCCTTCATATTGCTAGACAGCATTTTAGGTACATTTCAAGAATGGAAGTATATGCAGGCATGGTAGTCTTGCTCAGCCCGAGAGTGTCCTACGACGCAATTATAATCTCCTTCTAGAACAATAGCGATAATCTTTCGTAATACAATGGACAAGATAAGTAAAGAATTAGAGAAAAATTGTAGTGGCCTATACCGCAAGTACTCATTGACGATTTTTCTCTTCAGCAAAATATTAAGAATGACGAATAAAAAGTGATGCAGTTATAACACAATACTGATTCACAGATCGATCGCACGGGCCGTAGATTATTGAACGAATATGATCAAAGGGTAGGAGTGATTGTATCCTGTAACACGGAACTATCAAATTACAGTTACTAACTATAAAAGTTATCTTAAAGTATTTGCTCTCGTCAGTAAATGAATCCCTTCAAATAGCAAAGAAAATTACATGATAGGAACTGTTCTAACTGTACATTATTTAGGCTCAGTAGATACAGGTTTCAAATTGGACATTGACTCATATACAATAATACATATACATAGTACGACAAACGACATTTAAAAATTATCAAATAAGTATATGGATCGAGACATATCGGACATTTCCAACCTTTGTGTAGTTAATAAGAACTGCTTGATAGAAACCCAGTAGACCCAAAATTGTAATTCGTAATGTTTTACTTTTGAAGTTTAAAGTTTGAATGTTTAAAGTTCTTTGGTAATAAGTTTTGTACTTTATTTTATTTTATTTAAAAATTATTTGGAACTTGCGGTGTATGCTACTACTTGTTTGTGACTAAGCTGTACCCTTTTTCGTCCATTGTTCTATAAAAGATTATCCCTATTGTTTGTGCGGAGCTTATTTTTGCGGCATTCACTACTAGCGGAGAATTCCAGTGATTCGCAGGCATTCCTCGCTCCATTTTCCATTAAACCCACCATGTGTGCGCTCCATTGTTTCATTCTGGTTTTCTGCACTGTGGGTTAGAAGAACATTGTACAACAATGACGTTAAAAATAATTTCATTTCTGCCATTGTGTATTTCGCATTCTACATCATGTTAATGGTGCGAAACTGTCCGTTGCGTTGGAGTCCTAGTCCTAGCACAATTGTCCACCAACAACAGCACAGCACAAGTGAAAGTATAAAAGCTCAAGACTTTTCTCATGTTTACCACATTCGTTGTTGTTACGTCAAACCGTTCACATTATCAGTTTCAAATCTCTACCAATTTTGTGAATCAAATCAGTTAAAATTTCCAATCCAAGAAATGTCTCCCGTCTCCCGTCTCCCGTCTCCCGTCTCCCGTCCCCCGCCCCCGTCTAGTTCTGTGCTATGCCATGGCACTGATGTCCATGATTGGACAAGGACATTGCCTTATTGAGTGCGACAAACCTCCGTCCCATAGTGACATCTTTTTCGACCTGGTTTGTGATAAATATAAAACTATGTCGGAGAGCAAATCCACATTGGTTTACTGGCAATTAATATATACTGATTTTTGTGATTTTTGCAGCCAAAGTTGCAGTTGATGTCCATCCAGCACCGAGACGTATTCCGGACTCCGCTGAGATGCAGCCAAGAGAACGGCACTTCCACCTGCGCCAACCAGGTTTGCTGTGAGGGCGAAGTCGGCTGCTGCTTCCGTGACCAAGACTCTGGCAGGCAGGCATGCGGTTGTAAGTTACGTACGGACTCTGACTGCACGTTTCCGGCTCCGCTGGCCGTGATGAGGAGTTCGGTTTGTCAGCCGACCAAACATGGGCAGATTACTGTTTGCATCCGCAAGGTCAGGGAAGATGACTCGACGGAGCCGTCCTTTACAATCTCCGGAGGAGAGGTAATGTAACGCAGGAAATGATTAAAGTTTAATCTATTATTCACATTAAAATGGCTACATATAAATGTTTTATACCCTCTATCAGATGCCATCCCGCGCGCCGGATACTTTTCCTTTTGGAATGGTTTCCCAAAATGGAATGTTGGATAATACTATTCAAGACGGTCTTGGAGCGTTTATCGGTAATTTTATCACAACGACAGTCCCAGGAGCACGGCGTGTGGTGACGCTGGAGACACTCACCGTCTCCGAACTGGAAGAAGGCCTTGCCATAAATGTACTGGATGAGCTCGTAGATGGAGTCTTGGCCAAACGTGCTAAGGGTAAATGAAAATTCAAATTTATTCGTTTTTAAATCCAGAAAGACTTTTATTACGTACAACTAGCTTTTAACTCCGAATACCATTTTTTTATATTTCTATTCAGGAATTCCGTATGGACGGGAAGCTACTGGCCAAGAATAACCACTCTCCCACCAATGGTCGCAAACTTGGATGTTCGACATTTGACAAACTTTCCACATGTGTTAGTCAAGGTAAAAGTTTTTATAAATCTTGGTATAAATTTGAAGAGCATTCTTGAAATTCGAGTGTAGGTAAAATTGTTCTTGTAGTGTTAGTTAATTTTTGAGTGAACTTGTTTTCTGAACTCAATCAAATTAGTAGCGGATGATCTCCGTTGAAAGATAAGTTGCTAGTGTTTAATTTTGATAATAAAATTATTTGAAAAATATATCTTGTGTACACGGCATACAATTATTTGCAACAATATTCGTTTAGCTTATATATCACAGCACGTCTCCAAACATGCATAATATTAAACATTTAACAGCTCTTTGGAATCTCCAGTTGGTGTCGAAAATAGCAGTTCATAAAAGTAGCGTTGGAAGTTAATAGCAGTAATGCATACAAATTCTCGTTTTTATTGCATTTTGCATGAAATACGCCATCGCCATTACTCCTATTCCCAAATCCCATACAATTTATGCACTAGGACGGCCATTAACATGAATGGAAGTAGAAGGATCAAGTCATTGTACAAATTATATCCCACGTGGCTATTTACCAATATCCCTTTGCTCACTAGACCAGCAAGTCCAGCTTCAGAGTCCAACTGCACTCGGAGTAATTCCTATTTTGATGAGACTCAAGTGTAGTCGTGATCATATCAAGCCACCTCAGCATCGAGCGATGAATTTGAAGTGAAAGTTATAATGAGGTTTCTCCCAGGTGAGCCCAATCCAATTTCGGCGAGCACATAAAATTCATGAAAATTGTGATGGATTTTTGCTCCTGCAATCCATATCTCCACATCCCCAGTAGCGTTTTTAAATTAATTGTTGTCTTATTTTCTCGCATTTATGAGGACCCGCTTATAATTCGTTATGACATACACACCATTTTCGATGATTATTTAAAGCAGGATGGGAAAAGTTTTGCAGAACAGGACCAGAAATGAATTATTTGACAGCAACATTTGAACTCCATGAATGCTGCATAAAAAATTAGCATTAGCCAGTATTTTCAGACTCGGTGCACGTAATTCCAGATACTTGTTTACATTATCGTTGCTCCTGCTGGGATAAAAATATGGTATTATATGTATGGGTTAAGATTATTTGCGTTGTTGCATAAGTAACCAAAATATCATGATCTACCTCACAGCAAAAAAAAACACATCGGACGAAGAATTGACAAGTTGTAAAATTCAAAACCAAAGTTTCACGTTTTAATGGTCAAGATCTGTTTGCAAATTATGTGGTCAGTATTATCTGTTACCTTTTGGTTTTCCTGAGTGCGGTAAAATTTCTGCATAAATGCAATTCACTCAAAGGAAATGCAGTGAAGAATTACAAACGTATGCATGTAAATGCATATGCGGTGATGCAATGCCCGGGGATGCTTTTGTACTTACAATAAATTAGTTCGTTAATTCAAAAGTATATGCAATTTTGGTAAAGTTTAACATTTATCCCAACTAGCACCACCATTCATATTTGTATTGTCGGCGTGTTTCCCATCGTCAGCTCTCCTTTCAAGTTCCCAGCCAAATAATATTAAGAGACAAATTTTATATAACTCATGCTTGTGAACCCATCTTGAGCTAAGGATTTGCAAGGTAATTGTTTTTGGCGAATATGACAAACCTCGCATATAATGAAAGTTGAACAGGGTCTTTAACATCAATTTAAAAAGCATAGCCATATTTAAAGAAATGTTACTAATATGTTAGCCAATTGACCATACTATTTATTATGGCATGATTCTTTGTTCTTTGTAAAGGCCGGTCGGCCACGGTCAGTCTGGTCTCAAACCCCAAAATTGTGGTCTGGGGCCCCAAAATTGGGGTCCTCCGAACACCCCAAAATTGGGTCCCGGAGACCCCAAAAATGGGCACCGGACCCCAAAATTGAGACCTGGGGGCTAAAATTGGGGTCCTCATGAAGGGGATCTAAAAAGTGGTTATCCAATCACTTAAATGGTGTCTTATACTTACACTTCGACTATTTTATTCAATAAACCAGAGTTTTTGTTAGAAAAACAATAAAACTATATATTTCATTAATATTGTGACATGTTGACAAATCAACGATAACGAGAATGCTGAGCAGTCAAGTACTGAGAGCGATCAAGTAAAGCAATAATTTAAGGTAAATAGTATGAAATAGCATGGCTTAAAATTGACATGAACATTTATTGGTATCCTGATTTCAAATTCAATCATTATTTAGCAATTATAAATCTATATTAAACATTTTTAGGTTTATATATAGAAATTAAAAGTAATAGTGAATTGAGTAGCTTCAGTAAATTCTTTTTCGTTGCGATTTTCCACGAACATTTAATCCAATGATAAATTGCTGGTGTAGATTAGTTATGATATTGGTGTATGATATAGTATTTCATGCTTTTTATACGCTACAGCTTTTTCAACAAATGACGAAAAATTGTATACATACTTTTGCATATCTTGCAACACGGTATTTACATCCAAATTCAACTTAGATTGAGGACAAGTATTGAAAAAACAGATCGTTGTTTTTTGTAAATTAATACCACTTTCAGTTATTTTTTAAAAAATAAGAGATATTATTTCTACCAAATGGATTAGGCTGTTAAATTCATCTCTAGTTTCAGAATTGTTAGTGGTGGAATGCAAACCTAATTTAGAAATGTCATCTTCGAAAATTCTAAATTAGTCTGACATCTCGCCATCGAATATCATGAAGTTGAAACGAATGAAAAGTGTAGTATTTACTTGAAAATAAGGTTTTATAGTTTCTAAAAAGTAAAGGGAAAAATCCCAGAACATTGTACATGAGACCTATTCATGTACACAGACAAGTAAAAAATAAATTCGTTTCTTAAAATTCAGGCGGTCACATGCGCCAAATTTTTGTTCTAAATATTCACTTGACGGGATTAAATGTTCAAGTATATTTGCAATTGCAGCCGCGCGTAGCGTACTTTTATGGATACTTTATTATATGCTTGTAAACAAAAAGCAGTCAGTGAATACATTTGATCTGATTAACATGTCAATTAACCAAAATCGAAGGCCCATATATACACTGCATTTTGTAAGATTTGGGTCGATCCGGACGGCAACACGGATTTGAATTTTCATGACGAACGATGTATCTGCGGTCGAATTTGAAAACGGAAATCAAGAACTCCCTACAAACTGCATCGGGCAGTAGTTTTAGATTTTTATTAGCATGGCCGGAAATTCTTGATCCGTGATTCCCGACCGAACATAAACCCGGAGTCAAACTACATTTTGTAAGCCGCCCTAAATCAACTAAGCTGCTAGAAATGGCATCTAAAGAGTTACACAAAATGGGACAAGAAATTGACATCATCGGTATTAGCAGAAGATTGCCAGCGATAATTAGGAGAAGAATATGAAGTTTGCGCATACATGAGCTGGGCTTTCAAACCAACAAATAGCATTTAGTGCATTTAGTGGATATTACAATGAGTAAAGCATTAATTATTAAAGTGACTTCAAAAATTTGGCGCATGTGACCGCCTGAATTTTAAGAAACGAATTTATTTTTTACTTGTTTGTGTACATGAATAGGTCTCATGTACAATGTTCTGGGATTTTTCCCTTTACTTTTATTTTTTACTTTTTTTATAACTTTACAGCTAAACGAAATCTTGAAATATAACGAGATCCTAGCAAAGACAATGGGATGTTATTTACGCGAATAGTAGAACTGAAGGGAAGACTATATCAGTAGAATGACTAACAACTTGGCAGGTGATACTAAGTGATACCGTATGACCTTTCAGTGCTTCGAATTCGTAGCGGTGACTAATGGCAACGGTTAAACGGTCCGCTATAGTGGTAAAAAATTATCGCTGGTTAATCACGACCACATTAATATGTTATGTCAATTAGTGAAACATAATGTAGAAATATACACGCGTTCTAAACAAAATATTAATATTGCGTTAGTTTCTAACGGTTGCTGTTGTCAAGGGAGCTAAGGAAAATGCTTGTGATTAGACACTGTATGCCGAAAACAGATGTCATTGTTAGTAACACATAGCTGCTTAAGGTTAAAATTAATTAAATCGTTATTGCGGCTCTATGGCAACCGTCAGCTCCACAATTACCGTATATATTTGTATATTGTCTATAGACGAATCGAATGATATGTCACTTGCCATATGTTGTCAGTGAAAACACTTTCACATGCGGAAAAATGCATTATTTTTACCTATTTTCCGTAAAAAGCACATCCAATTCTCGATTTTTTAAAATTTTCTCGATAATCCAACCAGCTTCACCCTTCCAGAATGTCAGATTTTTTTGTTTCAGCTAAATTGACCCAGTAGATCGTTCACAACTGCTGGCTAAATTTTTTTGAGGCTACTGAATGGAGGTACATGGAAAGGATTCCGCATGGAAACACACTTCCATTGAGCGAATCGCTTGCTTCGCAAGCGATAAGAATCCTGGTGCTCCGCTTCGCTCCGCACGGTCCCATGTACAAAAATTAATTGAAAGTATTTGTAATTTGCGGAAGTAACAATTATCAACTGATTTTCGATACATTCCCTTTAGTCGTCATCACAATCTTTTCAAGTTTTAAGCTATTTAGTAACCAGGTTTTAAAGAGACCCCAATACTGGGGTCCTCGGCCCCAGTTTTGTTGTCCAGGGCACCAATTTTGGGGTCCATTTGGGAAATTATTTTTTAAATTGCTAAACTTACATTTAATATTGATCACTTATTTGGTTAATTAAGTACGTAATTTATTACTATTTATGCAAAAATCAGAATATTTAAATTTATAATCGTCTTCAAGAAAATGATTTTAGTATTATTTAATACATTAATTATAATTTCTCCGAAAGCGCACGGTGAAATTTCGTTTTGTCACGGTGAAAATTTTTAGTTTTTGATGATCTTTCTAATTTTTATTTTTATTTGTTGTTACTCTATAATATTTTTTGGTACTCGTTTTTTTCCGAAATTAATTTTTATTTGGACCCCAATTTTGGGGTCTTTACATAGAGTTTATAACATCGAACCCCAATATTGTGGCCCAAGACCCCAATTCTGTGGTCCGAGGCCCCAATATTGGGGTCTTTGGAGGACCCCATGTTTGGGATCCTGGCCCCAATTTTGGGGTCTGAGACCAGACTGACGGTAGTCTCAATTCCTAACTACACCTTACGACAAATTTCAAAAGCATTAAAATGATTTAAAAAATCCCACACCACGTAAACATGAACACAACAGAAAAAAATGCATGCAATTACATCATTCAGAAGATCCATTTCTTTTGACCTGATGTATCATTAAATGATGCAATTTCATACCTACTCATCTTGACATTTACCACAAGCCTTGCATGTCATTGCCAGTGCTGATGTGAAATAGACTTTGTTACTTTCCTTGTTAATGCACTTGTCTACATTGCTCTGCAATTGCATTGGTCTCATTGTTGCTCCGCTTAAAGTAAAATTCCATATTTCTAGATCCCCAGTATGGTATTTTTAAATGCTTCGAGATTTGGGGAACCCGATTGCATGGTAGCTTACGTAATCATGATTACCATAGTGCGATGAGGTGATGCGAAAGGAATGCCAATTTTGTTCCGATGCCGGTCCGTGTATTCAAATACAAAAACTACAAGTTTCTCATTGTATTTACCTCCATCCCACAAGCTAATTGATTCGATGTTAATTTTTGCATATTTTTGTTTGATATTTTGACACTTTTTATTTTTGTACTTTAATATTTTTCGCCCATGTTTTTCATGGTATTAACTTTATATGTTTTCAACGTTCCCAATGAACCGTGAAGACTAGAGTGAAAAAACAATCCGGTTTTAAACCAAATTGGATCATCAATCATTATTGGGTTGTTGATCACTCTCAACATTTACAGCGAAAGTAGATTTTTTCATACATTGCACTTCATAGGCAATGAAATGTACTACCTGAAATCCATTAATTTTTATCCTGAAGACGCGCCCGTGTATGATATAAGCGTAACAAATTAAGCTAACATGAACAACATCAGTTTGATAATGGGAATGGGTATCTTCTTACCATGTTTAGCATAGTTTGCAGCTTGAAAATTGTTGAGCTGGTGGACATTTTATCATGATTTATTGGACAAGTTTACAAAGGGCAACGAAATGAAGAAGAAACATTTTCGTCATTACTAAATTCTCTTGGTCGCATTTTAAAATATAGTGAACGGGTCACTCACTGTGACTGAATTATCTTTTGAAGCCGGGTATAAAACTCAACGGTTTTCTGGGTGTATCCTCAGTATTGACAAGTTAGTCAGTGACTTCAGTCCGCAGTATTTCACCACATATCTGATCACAGCACCCCAATACATTACTTAATCGCCATGACAACAAACGTGAACATTCGTTTTGTGATTGCTGTAGCTGTCACCTTATTTGAGCTCTCGGTAGCGAATTACCTTCAGGATCCAATTCAATTAACGGAGAAAATTAACATCAGCCCGTATTACAGACACAAGACGTTATTTAGCGACGTTGGAATTATTTCTGGAGTAAGAAGTTGTGGTAAGCCCAGCAAATACAAAAACATACCGAAAACTTGAATCCGCATTTTTTAAATGAGATAAATTTTCTTAATTTATGTAGGTGGATCCGGAAAAATTGTCCATTTCCGCCACGAGCAATGCATCACCGGCGCCCTACCCCCATGTTTCCTACGATCAAGTTCAAGTGGCCGATCCGAACTTGTTTTTATTCCAGGAGAAAGCGTTGAGGGAGTAGGATTACTGAGCACAGTTGTCACGTTGGCGGACGGTTCTACAAAGTCGTACGAAAACACATTTGATGACGTCAAATTGGTCGCTGGACAGGAGTACGTTTTGTATGGCGCTGGAGCACCTGCACCAGAACTAGTCGGAAAGCAGTACATATTCCAAGCGGAAATTTTTAGAAAGAGTGACAGGCAAATACTTGCATGTGCTCAGGCAGACTTTTTTGCGATCTGAACAAAAATGTGTTATCTTTTCTTTGAAATAAATTCGTTTTTGAAGAATAAATTTATAAATAATCAGCAGCATTATTTCATGTAGAAATCTATAAGTTTTGTTCCGTTTAATATTGTTGCATGAGCTTCGTTAAAAATATGCTTTTGTCATTTTAACACCATTTTCGTCTACAAGCACATTTCATACGCGATCTATTCTTATTTGTGGGGCGATCCAAGAAAACTTAAACTTTTACTCTAAATAACTTGCAAACTGTTAGCATTTCTTGAGTTTTGATGGAAGTACTTATATGAAAACCCTACATGGGGAATCCAATGGTGTACTCATAATTTTTCCATGATTCTCGGGAATATTCAAAATCGCACCTTCGTTGGCTATCGGTAGCATTTCTGGTGCATTTCTCCTGTGATGAATTACTCACTCCACCTTCACGCGAAAAGAGCAAGAGAAAAGTTGTATGCGGCAGTGTTGGGGTCGTTCACTGCTTACTTTAAATTTCTGCCGTTCGCGTTACAAGATCAAACAAGTTTATTTTGCGTTCATGTGAAGGAATATGCTTCCACATTTGGATGCATGAATAATATACAATTCTAATGATCATTTGCTATTGCTTTCGATGACAATCCGTGACATTTGAGATGAACGTCGCCAGAAAGCAAACCAAACTTCGTACATGTTTCACTGCATTAAGCAATTGCAATATATGTAAGAGCTGTTGAGTAGGAATGAAAGCAAAACCAGTTGCTGAGTTGATCCGACACGTAGCAGCTGAGAGCGGACGGATTTATTTGTTTATTTGTTTTATTTTTTATACAGTTGAACACTTGTTGTAACTATTATAGAAAATTTTTATCACATTGACCTTGTGAAGTGTATAAACGGTAAGTATTCACCAAATCATTTAACGACAATAATAAAAACGTACTTAAAATGCCTATATATAGGATGCAATCTCGGCACAATTATTGTTATTCCGAGCATATCATTCCAAAATATAAAGTTAAATTAATTTGCAAAGGTGCTGATTACTTTCCAATGTGGAAAGGAATGAAGGAACATTCAGCATGATTGGAAATTAATGAGTGGACATGAAAAGTGGCCTTGATTTGAGCTCACGCTTCAAGAATGGAAAATGTCCTAGATAACGGAGAAAGCAGCTGTGTTGACCATGGGTTGCTAGGAGACCGATTATAGGACTATAAGAAGAGATTTATTACTTTCTAACTCACGGCATGCTTCCGGAATCAATGAAAATGCTGAGAGTTAAGAAACGACTTTGCTACAGTCCATATGAGTTCATTTTCTCTGCGCCAGAATCCGGACCATGAAGGTGAGTGAAACTTAATATTTGTACGATAACATGCGTTAATGAAAAGCGTTAAAAATAATTAACAAACATTTGCATGTAATTTGTTATCTTGACATTTGTACATGACAGTCATGCTGACAGTTCTAAAACTATGACGGAAAGTTCATACGTTGACGTTGTCATAGATGACGAGAACCCAATTCAAGATGCACCGGCATCCCTGGAAGTGGAAGAAGTGGTTTCTGACCCAAAATACAAATGGCGATCAGTAGCAAAAGTTATTGCTTATATTTACCTGGTAAGCCATTTAACTAATATTTACTAATATTCCAAGAGCATTATAAATGAACAGTTGGGGTAATACATCTGGTAACAATATAATTCGTATTAAGGTACTTCCATGGTTTGACTAAATTAGGTAATAGAGTATTGCGCGTTTGCTGGACTGCTTGTCTTTGCCATCCACTTAATTTACCTGTTCGTCAAAATTAAAATGAAACTTGCGGATCCAGAAATGCAGGAAATGTTTCCCCAAATCACTCCAGGCTACATAAACGGTAAGTCCTACACAACTTGATGTACATTGCGTGATTCATAATTTTGTGTATTTATTCTGAAGTAAAGTGATATTTTTTTCTTAAATACACAGCTAACATATTGCTGGTGACAATGGTGCTACTGTTGTTTTCGTACCTGATTGTTGTTACTTTCAAAGCAACACTTCAACTTCGAACTGCGACAACAATGGCAAGTTGTGAAAATGTTTCAAATTTGTGAATATTGTAATTGTCATTAATGATTTAGTAATTTATTTTTTTATAATTCATTTTGTTATGTAGATCGGAGGAGAACCAGAAAAATTGTTGGAGAAATGTTCTTACTGGCGAAACGTGTGCATTTACTATTCAATTCTCCAAATAATCCCGCTGCTCAAGAAAGGATATGACAAATGGTATACTTATCTGTGGCTAATCTTTAACGTCACCTGCATTTCCTTGGTACACATGCACGCTCGAGAGTTGAATCAGATTGCAAAGGCGAAGGAGAAATATGCGGCGGAAGTTGCTGCAGAGGAAGAAGAAGAGCGCAAGAGAAATAGATGGAGAAGGAAATGAAGAAATGAAAAAAATCATCAAATTAATATGTACTGCTAAATAATTGGTTACTTAATTAGCTAACTGTCAAATGTTCAAAGGCGTACCAAAATAATACTGTCGTAATTACTGACCGAATTATTATTGTAATTTAATACGAAGTGTTAACGCTTTAGCTAAAACTAAATGCTCGAAACAGTCATAATGTTGATCTCGTCACAATTTATAACTGAATTAAATGATAAATGCTAAATGAGTTTAAACATATTCGTATTACCCAAACTGAAACAAGTTAAAAATCGCCCAACAACTTATTTCTATGTAACTGTTAATTATTATTGTCAATTCCAGTGCCTAAATGCTATTAATAAATTATTCTGATCCAAATTTGTTTTCTGCTCCACCCAAAACTGTTTTATTTAGATTTGGTTCACGACTCAAAGTCTGATCGTATTTTGGTTATTAATGTTACAAGTAGCATTTCTGGTGCATTTCTCCTATGATGAATTGTTCACTCCACATTCACGCGAAAAAAGAGCAAGAGTGAAGTTTTATGTGGTGGTATTGGGGTCGTTCATTGTTTATGTAAATTTCTCTCCTTCGCGTTATAAGTTCAGATAAATGCATTATGCGTTCACGATAAGGAGTATGTTTGCGCATTTGGATCCATGTAAATATGCATGTTTATCTGTTATGTGCTTTCGATTGCTATCCGTGACACTTGAGGTGAACGTCGCCAGCAAAGCAAACAATACTGCGTACATATGCTGTTGAGCAGGATTGAAAGCCAAACAAGTTGCTGAGGAGAGACGTAGCAGCTGAGACCGGATGAATTTATTTACACTTTATTTTATTAGTAAATTTGAACACTTGTTGTGAACATTATCGAAAAATTAATCGCAAATAAAACAATATGAATTTACAAATGTGCTAATTACCCTGTAAATGATTTCGTTCCAAGCTAGTGGGCAACATATAAGAGCTAAAATACAACAATGTTCCGGATAATAATCAACATGACATTTGCCATCAGCTGTTGGCAAGTTCATTTGAAACGTGACCCGAATGTTTTGGCGACTAAACTATCTGTACTAATGTGAGCAGACATTAGATTTATTGAATTGAGCGACTGGAACTGGCACGATGTACAAGGCTTACCTTTCATGTAATTTGGAATTAAAAAATACCCGCATAATAGATAAGCCTCAATAATTAAAATCTCTAATCACATGAAATATTGCTCCTCATTCCATTTATAGATATCATCATGCGTGCAGCTGTAAAACCATGACGGAAACGTCATACGTTGACGTCTCCAATGACGACGGGAACGAAACTCAAAATGCACCCACATCCCTGGAAGTGGAAGCAGGGAATTCCTACGCACAATTCAAATGGAGATCTGTAGCCAAAATCATCGCTTACATTTACCTGGTACGCCGTTTAATTTATATTCCCAATGAATACGATATTTACTTAAAATGTTCATAAAAAATCGGGCAAATCGGAATTGTTTTTTAAAATACAATTATTACATGTGCTTCATTGAATTAGATTCTCGGAAGCTGTGCTTTTACGGGTCTGCTCGCCTTTGCCATCCTCTCCATTTCCGTGTACGTAAAACTCAAGTTTGCCGACCCAGAAATACAAGAAATGTTTCCCCAATTCACTCCTCGATATATAAATGGTAAATTGATTAAAAATGTGTTGACTGTTTCATTGCTGAATGCTTTCAATTGGAAAAATGCAAATAGTTTATATTTCTATATATCTGCAGCGTACATGTTTATTGTGGTGATGGTGCTGGGAATCGCGACGTACGTGCTCGTTGTTGTATTCAAAGCAACGCTTCGACTCCGAAAGGCAACGACAATTAACATGGCAAGTTGTACAATCAATTTACCCAAACTAATTTGTGTTAAATTTGACATCATATCTATCATATTTTGTCCTATCATTCATTTTGTTTTATAGGATGTATGGGAGCCAGAAAAAATGCTGGAGGAATGCTCGTACTGGCTAAACGTTGCCGTCTGCTTTCTAATTATCCAAATCGTACCGTTGCTCCGGGGATATGACAAATGGTATACTTATTTGTGGCTAATCTTTAGTGTTACCTGCATTTGCTTGGTGCAAATGCACGCAAGTGAATTGAATATTATTGTGAAAGCGATGGAGACATATGCGGCGGTTGTTGCAGCAGAGGAGGAGGCGGAGCGCAAGAAGAATAGATGGAGAAGGAAAAGTAAACTAATTGGTGCTGCTAACTAATTTGTAAGTTAATTAACTACGTCAACCTGTCACATGCTCAAAGACGCAAATTACTTTTGTATTTAGGAACGGAATTATTATTGTAATTAGCCATATAAGATTTCCGCTTTAACTGACACTAAATGCTCGCAAAAATGTTAATGTTGTACATGTCATCATTTATGTTAATATTAAATGCTGAAATACGCTTTAGAGAAAATGATCTAAGATTAAAACTGAAATGAGTTAATACGTGGCAATGTCAGGTCGTTTTTCACGTGCCTTTGAAGTCTGGTATACCTATGTCAAGTTCAAATCTTAATTAGTTTTTTTTAAATCCATTGTCTGAAACAATGAATTAATTATATTGCTATACATAGTTGCAATCTGCAATAAACGAAACCGGTTTTAATTAGAATCTGTACACCTTTCAAATTGTACTGCATTTTGTTAATAATGTTACCCGATTACAGCAAAAAAATCTGCATAAACACGCTCTCTATTTGACTGATCTAAGTGTTATCAATATTTGTAATTATTTTTAACTGCGCTGTTCATTAACCTGAAATCTTTGCACTCTAAACTTTTCATTTTCTTCCATCGTGAACACCATTTACAGCTATTTTATTAGCTTGTCTGCACTTGCACTCCTGTTGATTTCTGTTCACGTTCTACATATGGGCCCGTTCACGCTTTTTGTACTCTATTTACATATTTATTCATCATATCAATTGGCATACTTTCAACATATAGGAATTAGAAGATCCAGCTTCATACTAAATTTGAAAACAAATTTCGTAAGTTTCCATTTTGGCGATAGCAAATAAGCTAGAACGAGTTGCGGAACAAACTGTGTGAATGGCACCGCTGTTCCCATATAGCCTTGAGAAATGCACGCAGCGAAAGACAGCCCAAAAGTCCAAAGACAAGTACGGCAGCTGAGATTGAGACGGGACAAGGTACACGATGGCTACGCTGTTGATGTTGATATCAATCCGACTTATTTTCCCTCAAAAGTAAACATTAACAAGTTGTTTATTTATTAATCTCATTAGCGTAAACTTTCATAGTAACTACGTTCAGTTTGCATCCTGAAGTGCAGTTGGTCACATTTCATCTTTAGTAAGTTGTGAAAAAATTTTCGTATAGCACCTAATGATTAGAATTTGTTTTTGAATACTTAAACTAATAATTGGTTATTATTAAATTCCAAGTTGTGTTCCAGAGAATCTAATATGGATAAACAGGAAGATGAAAAACGATTGGAAGTGGATTTTATTCCTCCAGCAAAGAAGGCAAGGATAGCAGCTTTCGTACAAATTGGAGGTGGAGTTGGTGAGTCCAATGGAGCTTCAAAAACGGCGGACGAGGGACAACATAAGGACTTACAATTAGATAATGGTGGAAGTGATGAAGGTTCCGGTGGTGATCCGAATAATCCTAATCGTAATGGTGATCCAGCGCCAGGAAATACTTTGGCTAAAGTTCCTCCAGAGGTGAGATTCTTCTTCCACAACTGGGCGTCGGGGTGGTAAAGTTACCGATAATGAGCCACATTAACAATCAGTGTTTAAACTGGATTACTTTTTCAATTGAGTAATTAATCAAATCCATTAATTTGCATTTGCAGGTGTGGGAAGTAATATTTAGTTACCTGAATAAACCGGAAGATATCCACACTGTGATGAACACTTGTGAAAAATGGAACGGGATTATGGCTTCAAAGCGAACTCGCATTTTATTTCCTCTTGTAATTCCAATCCCAGTATTTCCAGTATAATTAATTACTCAACCAAACCAAATTAATAATTTGAAGTTAACTATTTGTTTTTCCAGGTGCTTCCTCACATTGCACCGTACCTACTTCCCTCCAAGCTACTCCATCTCCGTCTAGTCAACAAGGACCTTAGAAACAGCATCGACTCCACCCTCCAAAATCACGGAATCTCCACCGAAAAGTTCGAATGCCACTGGTGGCACACCGGAAGTCCCTTCCATCACGTCTTCAAGTGGATCGAACGAGATTACCTTATCGACCAAGCACATGTGACTCCATTCCTCCAAAAATTTTCAACCTTTCAGCCCCACCAAAATCCCTTCATTTCCAGGCAGCTCAGCATTCAATTTGAAGCTGGCCCTGGATTCCGTGCCATCCATGACGCCGCCATCAATCTACTTCAAAAATTTGGAGGTCACCTATGGGACTTCACACATTTCTTTCCAGAAATGTCGGGAGTTGAGGATCAAGCAGTGACTTTGCTGCCATCGGTCCTCGTCCATCTTCCGAATTTGAGATCTTTAAAAATCGACTGGAGCACGGAGGCCATCATCCGAGTTCCACCTGATATAATTATAAATCTTCGCAGTAACCCGGGTAACCAGTTTCCACCTCTTCCCCACCTCACCAGCATCAACTTTGACTTTCGGGGAGGAGGTGAAGTGGAAACCGCACTCGGAATTGGTCTCCTTCACGCGTACGGACCCCAGTTGGATACATTCATTTGTCGCGGGGAGTTCCTTCAAAATCCCGCCTTGACCCCTGACCTTATTTGGAGGCTCCTTCCGAATATGAAGAATTTGAGGATTTTCTGCGTGACCACCGGATCCCTCCAAAAGTTATCCCAGCTTCAAGGGTTTCCATTAGAAAGGCTTCAGTTGTGGTACAGCTTTCACGGGATCCTCTTCAAAAATGTCGTCAGGGCCGTGAACGCGTTCTCGGGGTCGCTCGAGCTGCTTCACATGGACGTCAAGTTGAACTATCCGTTCATCTTCCGGGAGAGCTTGACGGATAACCCGTTGAGGAGTAATTTGGGAGAATGTCAAGAAATTCTGCAGGATCCTGAGGAAATGAGCAGACCCTTTCCAAAACTTAAAAAGTTATCCGCTCCCGCAAGCAGTATAAATTCTAATTGGTTTTGGGAACTGGTGAAGGTCAAGTTTAACGGACTGGAAATGATGGAGTTCCAAACTGCAATGGAGTCCCTTTTTGCGCCGTTTGAGAGAAAGTATTTGAAGAGGGAGGTGGAACAGTCGAGAGAATTTTTCAAGTGTTTGGATAAGTTGAACAGGATACGGTTTTGGTTTCATAATAAAGGTCATCTGATAATTCGGAGATGAAGGGAAAAAATTAATGTGATCTCAGTTGTCGTTAGTTAATTGTAATGTGCTAATATCAATAATGTGATATATTTTACTCCTTTGCTGTGATGCTAAATATTCAATAAATGTTAGAATTACATATTATGGGAACGACTTTTCAAGTTTAAAATAATATTGTAATGTGAATCCATGTGTATTCAATGCGGTTTGCTTTCTTTTTTTAATATCTTGGGAGCTTGGCGTCGCTCCCTTCAAAAATTTGTATGTAAGTTGTCCAAAATTATTTTGGACAAACCCAAAGAAATTCGCAAGATGATCTGCAAGATCCAAGTAAGATATTGTTTTCCTAGTCTTCATATCCTCCCACGTCAACTTGGTTGAAAAGACCATAACGACCGCATAACTTACCGGCCTTTTGTGTGCACACCAACACATCATGTTGACGCGATATTGTCCGAAATCGAGTCCATGTAATTACGGGTTCATAATTTTGCATTCATATTGCTGGTGGTTGGGGATCAGACTGACAAATTAACAGAAAACCGTCAGTACGGTGCTTTTGTGCAAGGAAATTCAAACTTGGTCGTAGCCGCCACCCAATCCGGGGCAACATGAATGAAAGGTAATGTATGATGTATTCAGTTTGGTAATGCAATGTTTGCGCTGACATCATGTCAGTGACATGCACATATAATAAGCTCTTATATAAAAAGTGTATTCATGCGAGGGGTCACCCATAAGTTTCGGCAGACAAATATGCATCATATTTTCCAAAAAGGGGATTTCCGTATTTTCTAATTGTTGATAATATAAAAATTGGTTCCAGTTCCAGCGTTGTACTGATATGCCTTTACATTTACATCTATTTGTGGTAGAAGTCTGAAATAGTTTCTTGTTCAGTGAAGGACGGCATAAAACAAAGTCCTCGAGCTCAGCACTTGCCACAGTGAGCTGCTGCTGAGCTGTTACTACTACTGTTTTGCAGCTTTTGTTGCTGAACATACAAGTAGTATGAGCATGAGCTAAGGAAATGGAACGTTGGATTGATTAGTTATTTGGGCACTCATTAGCTAAAAGTGTACTAACGCATTTACAAAACGGCAGGAAAGTGAAATGCCGGCATTGCATCCATTTTATTAATAACTACGACAGAGGTTTATTAGCAACATTAATACAGCCATTGTGGCATCGACCAAACACAATGTGCAAAATTAGAATCAAGAGAAAGGCAATGGTTACTGCAATTACTGTTGCAAAATGTCGAGTTTTCAGTCACTACGCACAACACCTTAAACGTAACCTTTTTAATGGACAGTATCGTTGTTCGTGAACGTTCTTATTAACTGAAGTCTCCAGGAGCTTTGACCTGTTCTCAATTTAATTGATTTGTTTTGGCCATTTTCAAGGACATGAACAAATTCAATCCAGGAACAAATCCGGTTATTAGTGATTATTCATAAACCCTTTGCCCGAAATTGCAAGACAAACTGGATTTATGCTTGCTCAAGTTGGACATATTACGTAATATAACATCCAGTACTTGTTAGGACCTGGTCATTATTACTCCACACGTGGGATAATGTTCTGAAAAAAATGGTAGACATGGCAATTATTGTCAAACAAATTTGTACCACTTTCATCGTGCAGACTGGGTGGATATTATGTTGTAAAATTGATCTCCTGAGCAATTGCATCCTCAGTTGGTTGGTACGGAGCAGATAACATGATGTTCTCCCTCACTGAACAGGGTATAAAAATGTGAACAAGTTTTACGGTTCACATTCAATATCGAGCCGTCAGTCAGTCAGTACATCCAACCGTAGACTTTGCTTGGAGAAGGCATTATTTCATTATTTCATTATCAATCAGGACGGAGCCCGTTTATTCATTGAAATGGCAAGAGCATTAGCACACTATTTCGCCCTTTCACTCCTGCTCATCTTTTGGGAGTTTACATTGGCCATTTCGCTCCATGATCCACTTAAACTAACTGAGCAAATCACAATAACCCCATATTCGAGACGCAACACACTTTTCGGAGAAACTGGAATCATTCCGGGCTACCGAAACTGTGGTAAGCCGCAAGCACTAAAATCCATATTCAGAAATATTATACTTGAGTGACACAAAATTAAATGGCGTTTTCCGTTCAGGTGGCTCCAGTAAAATTGTTAATTTCCGACACGAGCAATGCGTCACCGGTTCCTTACCACCCTGCATCCTCCGGTCAAGTTGGAGCCGTCGCGCAGAATTTGTGTTTGTTCCAGCCGAGGACATGGATGGTGTCGGAGTCCGAATGACCATCATCACCATTCCAGACGGCCTTTCAAAATCATACGAGCTGGTACTGGACGATGTCAAATTGGTTGCTGGACAGGAATACGTGTTGACTGGGGCCACTGAAGTTGCCCCAGAACTTATTGGAAAGTTTTATATATTCCAAGGAGAACTTTTCAGAAAGGACGACAAGCGGGTCGAGGCTTGTGTTCAAGCCGACCTTTTTACAATTTAAGCTTATTAAAAAATAATAAAGCAAATAATTTCCGAGCAACTCCAAAAACCAACATTTCTGAAGTATTTATTATTTACTCGCATATGTATATCATGCGTAATTATTCACGCCTCAAAAAGTAAAATCTGAACACTGATGTCATTAGTGAAATCAATGCAATTCAGAGGCGTTAGCTCATCCACGTAATTAAGCGCCCCAAATCTAACCCTCACATTGGAATAGCTTCTACAAAACCTTCGCAACTGCCGTTTTTCTTCACGGCCATCTCCACATTTATTGCTAGTCATTCGCAACTTTAACCGCTTCAGAATTTCACCCGAGATGGAATTCACTACCGACATGCCACCAATTAGTACAATAAATAAAGAGGTTGTTTCATATATTATGAACCCGAAAAAGGAAATTTCTCCCCAGCTATCCGGCTTGGTCGCAATTTTCGCCAGCATTGCTGTGGAAATGGCCTGAAGTAGGACTACGGCAATAATGACAGCGAATAAAATCGTGTGAAGAATTTCGTTTAGGAGAACGGCCAAGATTTGCAGAGTTCGGTACTGAAATGTGATGTCAGAGATGGTCATCTTGTCGCTTCCACATTTCTCCAGAAACCTGCATCATATTTAAAATAAGTTTAAAGTTAAAATTTTCTGGTTATGAAAATTAGCTTCAAATTACCTACATTTCCAAATACATGCGCATGGTAACGGTGCATTGGATCATGATACCGGAAACTAGTAGTCCTGTGATGTATTCCCCAAGGCACCACATCCAATGATTCAAGCAAAAAAGGGTAAACTTGAAGACAAATTGTCCGATAGTACCAATTGGAAATGCTTCACTGGTCCAGCTTTCTCTTTTTGGTAATGAGCATTCAGGAAGCAGCCAGTAACCAGCTATGGACGGCTTACATGGACTGAACCAGTGAAAGCCGAAAATGAAGACAGCAGGAACGACCCAAGCGCTTATGTACATGGCGTATGAAAAGATGATATTCATTTTGGTAAGTTGAGACAGTTTTCTTTTTTCCGTCAGATTGTAGTGATCTGGAAAAACTTTGGGAAAGTTGAGCAAGCCGTTGATGAAACTGCAAATGGTGTACTCGTACTGCCTGCAAGTGTTGACGTAAATGATTCCAGCCCAGTTTATGGCAAGTGCTATCCCGTAGAGGACAAGGTCGATCCAATTGCTTTCACTAGAATTTGTAAATCCAAATTTGCAAACCCCGCCGCCAATCAGTACAGAAACGAGCAATGCGTGAAAACGGCATTTATGGCTCAAGCGCTTCTTTTCATTTTCGAGATTTTTGCACAAGGTCATGCGACATGTCTTCTTATCCCAACGGGTTAGTATGCTGCCAAGGCACTCCGCCAACTGGCAATTTTTTGTGAAGAGTTTTAAGTGATTTTGCAACATGTTTCCGAAATATAGCTTTCCCTTAAGGATACTATGTAATTGCTGTAGGCATGAGGAAATGTCAGTGAGGAAAGACGAGTGGATGAACTGTGTGAGGTGTGATGGAACTGGGTGTACCATGTTCGGATTCATAATTAAACGACTGAGTTAAAATTTACCGAATCTGTTGAACTGGAGCTGTCAATGAAAATGAATATTTCCGTGCTGGTAGTATCTGATTTGTTCACTTATTCATGCTTGATACATCATACCTGCATAAAATAGATGAAATGATACGTGTCCGATTTCTGTTACAAATTGATGACAACATGCCCGAATTACAAAGTCAATCATCAGTCAAAACGGATCAAATCATATAGTTCGTCCTGCATTAAACACTTAAATTGTAGGGCGTGTGGGTACCATGATTGCCGTATCCCTAACGTTCATCAGTTGCCGTTATTTATTCACTTAGCTTAATAAGATAATTGAACATAATATTCACCCAACCGACCAGAAAGTTAGCGATGATACGAATTAAACATAATTGTGAGCCCCTGTACGCGTCGTTTTTACAATGGCTCTGAAATTTATAATTTTTGGTAATTGCTGAAATTATCAAAAACTGGCAACTTAAAAATTTACGACACTCGGTCGTCATAATGAATGCTTTTTACGGCAGAAAAACGATTAACTCAGAGAATGGTATATTCTCTAAACGTTGTCATGAGCATCAATCATAATTTACTAAATAGTTAAAAAGGCAAACGGGCTTTGCGTTAATTATTCATTAATCTTTACACGCATTCATGAATACATTTTCATGTGAACAATAGAAATCCAACTTGACACATGAGACATTGTGTTGGTCGCTCTCACTTCTCAAAAATATACGCTTCCGTTAAATCCCTCGGCCATGTTGCTCAGGTAATTTTAATTTTTTAAGGTGTACATGTACTTCCCCATTCGAAATATTAAAATGTACAGAAACGCGTCGTGTAATGAAACACACGTGTGCATGGCTAGGATAGGATTTCTACCGGAGTGACATTGCATATTATATTATTCATGCAAATTTCAAAATTTGATCGAAAACTGGATATGTGTAGTAACAGTTGACATCACGAATACATGTATTCCCTTCCGCATGAATTAATGCTTCTCATCTTTTCATCGATTATTTTGTTTTATCACTTGAATTTATACAATTTCTTTTTCATTAGAATTTGTCTTTTTATTCCCATTAACTGCGTCTTATCCGTATTATGTCAGAAAACACAATACTTCTCAGAGCAACAGTGTTTTGCCTGGTCAACTTGGAAAAATAAATCGATAAAGTGTTGTTAAAAAATGCTAAGTAGTTTTACCCAGCTTGCAAGCCATTTGAAATAAAATTGTCATGTCAGAACTATCGACGAGCAGCACAAAGCATTAATACATTTTATCGATTTGCAGCTCGGTGAGCATTTTTTGAATGTCAAAAGTAAGTGAACTTGGATTTACAAGCACATATATGTACATATACCTATATAACAGTGCATAATAGCAGCTCAAGTGAGACGACAATTTGCTCCTTGTGTGAAATACGTATGAATATTTTATTTCCTTTTTTTTACACTTGTCTACTCGCTTTTCACACTTTAGTCAGTCAACAGGTTTTATACTGACCATACTAAATCATGAAGGACGACAGATATACCGACATTGAAAAGGATCCCGGGTATCAGAATCAGGAGATTTCCTTGGGCGTCGTGGATGTGGAACCCGAGATTCATTACCGATGGCGATTTGAAGCCAAGGTTGTGGCATACGTCAACATGGTAAGTGGATCATACAGAATAATTTTATTTTGTTGCCATTTTTTGAAAATTTAAACTGATTTGATAACACGTTAGGTGCTTGGAGGCGCAAGCTATGCCGTGTTGGTGGTATGCTTCATTTTATTCATATTCGTGTCAGTGCAAATGAAGCGGGGCTACTTGGACGAGGAGATTCAGGAAATGATCCCTGGGCTGGAACCAGCCACAGAAGACCGTAAAATTATATAATAATTTATTACTACTCATTTAATAATTTCGAATCGTAAAATAAATATTTTTGTTTCTGGTTAGTTTACATAGGACTTGGAGCGTTGACTCTGATGCTAGCCACTGCTGTTACCAGTCTGGAATTCATATCTGCAAACATTTTACGGAAGGCCACAACAAAGGTTCATCATTTCCACTTCAGATTTTTAAACAAAGAAACAAAATGGTGAATTTTTTTTGCCAAATTGGTTTCTTAATTTAAGATTGCAGAGCCACATGAAATATTGAAAAAGTGTCTCATCTGGAGAAACGTGAGCATCTTCTTGCTGCTTTTGTCAATCCCCTCAGTAATTCGAGGATATAATCGCTGGATGGTTTGGCTCTGGCTCAAGTTCCGCATATTCTGCTTGATGATGGTCTGGATGCATATTCGGGAGCTGAAGCAAGAGGCAAATAAGCTGGTACTGCAGAAGGAGAAATACGTTCTCAACGCCGAGGAAATTGTGCGAAAGAAAGCGGACTGCGGATAAAATGATTCAACAGGTTGGAATGGGATGCGCTGACTTAGATTGCTTTATCTAATTTATAATATTATTGGCAGGCGGCATCACTATCGTAAATGTATATTCAAATTCTATAGTAACAAGTGAATAGCAAAAACACATTTATTATTTTTTTTGGCAAGTAATGTACACAAAATTTATGCACGGTTGTATGCACCATAATAATATTTCTGCTAAAATGGAATGCAATTTAGTAAACGAAGAAAATTACAGAAAATAACTACTTGCAGTAGTAACTTGTCAGTTATTTTTTTGATACGCATACATCGCATCTTAATCTGTCGGGAAACACTATCATACCTTCCACATGGCCGCTTTCACTTATTGCTTCTATGGCAGTGGCATCAATGCACATCTCATAAAAAATCACCAAGAGCTTTAATAACGGGTACCCAACACGGAATACTACGTCAGGAAATCGGACGCCAGACATGGAATACTATTCCAGGAAATCGTTTGATATCTAATCCTCCTGCCTGTGTGGCAATGCATTGTTTTTTTTCGTGCCCTCAGTGAGCTGTGGTTTGCTTTCTCTGTAATATTGGCTGGACACTTATATGCACATTGCGCCGTCAGTTTTACCAAAAGTAGCGGAGCATTTACTATAGTATCGATTTTAAAGAAACTTCTACAAAATTCCAGGAAATTTAAGAAAATTGTCAAAGCGAGTGCAAAATTATTATAGGATCTAAAAATAGCAATAGCTTAAGAAATGTGACCTTTAATAAAAAATTGCGACCTATCGGATGGAATTTAAATTTAAGTTTATGCTGTGTGTTGAAATACATTATTGTAGTGTCTTGTGATGATATTTTGTGAGGATTTCAATTAGTTCTAGAGTGAATCCTGTCGGGAATTTCCGGTTGTTGGGTTTCCCGTCGCGGCATTCTGTGTAATACAAACACTAAAAATAATGGTAAGTAGTTTCGCTGTGCTTGCACGCCATTTGTCTTAAAATTGTGTTGCTGGAACTAGCCAGTATCGCAAAGCTTTATTACTCTTTATCGATTTTCATACCGGTGAGCATTTTTTTGAATACCAAGACTAAGTGAACTTGAGTTGCATGCATATGTAGATGTAACAGCGCATAATGACAATCCGTGCAAGACGACAAACTCCAGTATGTGTAAAATACTTATGAGTACTTTTTGTGCTCTCGCCTAATCTCTTTTCAGGCTTCGGACGGTTGCCAGATTTTATACTGATCATAAGAAAATCATGAAAGACGACAGATACGATGACATCGAGAAGGATGCCGGGACTCATAAAAAACTAGTGCCTCTGGGGGTAGTGGATGATGATCCTGATTTCCATTATCGTTGGCGATTTGGAACAAAGGTGGTCGCCTACGTCAACATGGTAAGTTGCCTATACATAGCACATTTAATTTTTCGTCACTTTAAAAAAATGACACCAATTTTACAAATTGTCAGGTGCTTGGAGGAGCTGGATATGTCATATTGGCGGTGTGTACTATTTGTTTCATTTACGTGTCGGTGCAAATGAAGCGGGGATACCTTGACGAAGATATTCAGAAATTCATACCACGAATGGATCCGGGAGCCGAAAACCGTAAAGCTATTTAACAAACCATATAATTACTAATTTTGCCGTTTAAATTGCATCACATATATTTACTCATTTTGAATAGTTTATATTTCCCTTGGAGTCGTGACGTTGTTCGTCGCCACTTGTCTCACCAGCCTGGAATTTATTTCTGCAAACGTTTTACGGAAAGCAACAACGAAAGTAATTTTAAGAATTAAAACGTGTTAAAACGTATCTTGTTTAAATGCGTAAAATATTAAGATTTTTTATATATTTTTTGCAACGACAGATTACAGATCCATATAAAATATTGGACAAGTGTGTGTTCTGGAGGAACGCGAGCATTATCATGCTGCTCATGTCACTTCTCTCGATAATCATTGGATTTGATCATTGGATGCTTTGGCTCTGGCTCATATTCCGAATATCCTCCTTGATTATAATTTGGCTGCATATGCGTGAGCTGAAGGAGGAGACAATGAGGCCTCTGTTGCAGAAATATAATTATGTTCGCAAGGCAGACAAAACTGTACGAAAGAAATTGGGTTGTGGATAAAGGACCTTTCAGGAAGATGAACAAGTTTATGATGTAGTTTCTTTAATGTAACTAATAAAATATTAGTTGGCGGTTACCTCAATATGTAAAATTGTTATACGAAATTGGTGCATACATATTTAATGAGTCTTTGTTTCTGTTTTCCATGAAAAAATAACAATTGTAGGCCGACGGCAATTTGAAGGACAAGTTCAATTCTTATAAATACAGTCCTTTGTTTTAATGGTAGAAGGTTTTGTTGGCCAGTCAAAACTGAGTAATTGAAGGAGTGGGAGAAACTCATCAATAATTATTGCTGCTTTAAATTCAACTTGTATATGTTCAAAAACTAATTGCAACAAGTTGACGTCACATTTTGTAATTTATTGATATCAACGGGAATATAAGTTTACACTAAAAATATAATATTTTTCTAACACTGAAGCAATTCACACAGTTGTCAGATTTATTAGTGGCTTGAAGCATCATTAATAATTTGTGTTAGTGCTGCATATTCGTACATAAAAAGAAATACGTTTTATTTTCATACGAATATAACGGTAAATTTATATTATATGCTGTACAGACACGCACATCTTCTTTTCTACTTTCAACAGCGTTGATATTACTTATCCAGCCAACCACACTTTCTCTGGGCGGCTTTGCATTACTCCACACTTGTTGCAAGAAAACACACGTATTTCTTTCTTATCGATTTTCCGTCAAGTACGTACTTTGTCTCAATACAAGATGTGAGTGTTCATTACTTTTTGAAAAGGCGATATGTATCGACATTATATTATGTTCTTTTTTATACTTGAACATTCCAAAGTGTATTCTTTTTTGGTCTGGGCTCTTCAGTTATTATTCTCTGTTGCAGGAGGAACACGTAGATATGAGTACAGAAACCCGTCCATCCAGCATCGTGGAAGGCATACGCAATCGGAAGCTACCTACTACCATGATGTCCCGTGGGAAAAGTTTTGACAGTCGCTACAGCTGGAAATCAAAGTCCAATGTTGCGGCTCACGTCAGCTTTGTAAGATTAATTAAAATAATTAAAAATAAATATAAATTGTAATTGTAAATTACTGTTAAAATTTGGTAATTTTCTGTTAGGTGTTTGCATGTTTCTGCTACGTCATCGTGGGAGCGTGTGCCTGCGTATATCTCTACGTCTCGGTGCAAATGAAGAGAGGTGTGCTGAAGCAGGATATCCAGGACATGATCCCTGGCCTTGAGCCGGACTCTGAAAACTGTATGTAAAAATCAGTGCATTGGTTTAACGCCATTACCGAAACACTGTATCATTTTTAAAGCATTTATTTCAACTTTCCAGTCTACATATTCATGGGCTTGCTCGCTCTTCTCTTGGCCTTCATCATCGTCACCATGGAATACTACACATCGGATGTTCTTAAGGATGCGACATCAAAGGTGAGTCGCGTGGTTGAATTTTATTTTCCAAATTTGTTCTAGCGAATGGTAGAAAAATTAAATAGCTGGTCTGGAATTACTTATGTTGGTTCTTGCAGACATGGGGATACGACGACACGCTGGAGGCAATGTTCCTATGGAGAAACGTCAGCCTGCTCATGTTCATCTTGTCCAGCTCCGCCTTGGTGAAATGGTACGACCATCCGCTGCTCTGGATTTGGATCGTGTATCGGGTTCTCTGCCTGACACCTGTGTGCATGCACATTCGGGAGGTGAGCCGCGAGTCGGAGAAAGTTGTCATCAAGCAAAAGTACACGACCACCACTGACGAGATCGCACCCAAGCAGGCCTAAATGCACCACATAAGTTGCATGTAAAGTATTAGGATACGTAGCAGCACATAGACAAGAGAAATGGTTAAAAAATAATACAAAATCCAAGTGGCACTGTAAAAACAGAAATTAAATATTAATATCACACAATCGCTTCAAGTCAGTAGAAATGGGAATTTAGGACGAAATAAAAGTAGAGTAGTAGCATCAGAAATCAGAACTACCCAAATTCACATTATGGGAATGTAAATGTATTGAAGGCCAAACGTAATTTTAAATTTTGCCAAACAAAATGTAAATGCGATCAAATAATAAAAATGAATTTACCGTTAATTCATGATACGAGTGAGCTCCTAAAATCATTTTGGTGTATTGCCGTATGCATTACCGCAAACCTAAGTTTTGTATGTAGTTTTTTCGTTTCCAGTCTTTTGTATTTGAAATTATTAAAATGGCTGCACTTCAAGTAATAAAATGCTCATGTGGTTTCTGGGTATTATCGAGCTCGCTTCAGCAACATTTCAATATGCCGCAAAACCGCAAAACAGAAATGTTCAGAAATGTTTGGTAATGTTCAAGTGTCACATCTTGTCACCTTTTGACGCAGACACTCTGCGTCAGTGGGAGTAGCCCGAAAGGTCATGCAAAATATTACAACATTCAGGATTACGCAGGTTTGATCTGCCAAAAAACTCATTATCCTGACGCACCTGTGTGTTCTATTTCCGACAAACTAACAAAGTGAAATAGAAGATGGGTCATACAATTTTTCCATTGGAATATCATGTTAGCATGTTAGAATAGAAACGCAGATAATTTTGGCTAGTAGTATTGCTGCTTCTTCTGCAAATGCGTCATTAAAAGTTGTACATTTCAACAGCATTGGCGCAATGCATTATTTCATACTACGGAGAAAGCAATACTCCTTGCTCGCAAATGAATAGTTTATAAATAGAGGTCGGATTCTGGTTTCAAATGACGCCACCAGAAAATGCTAAAGAATTTTCAACTCTATTCCGAGCAATAATTTCGTCATATACTATCTATTGGCGTGCCACATGTGCAGAGCCGAATTTGCTGGCATTCTGTGGAAAACAACGTAATTATTAATTGCCAGAAAATACGTTGAAACGCCGTTTGGCCGGAGTTGATCCGAATACTGCGTGCCGAAGCCCAGATGCATGCATGTATCAAAATAAATGATATATAAAATGTTCTACACATTTTCGTTTGTAGTTTGCAAAGCTCCACAAAAAGTGTGTTTAACGCTTAAGCCCACCCTTGACTTTCTCCTTATTTGCAACTCGAATCTTTAGGAAAACGAATGACTGTTTGTTTAAAGCATATTTGGAAACCAGTCCTCTGAAACTTGGCAAATATTGTCCTACAGTTTGTGTACTCATATTGCATCCGGAAGCCAAAACTTTAATATTCTCAAGCATGTACTTTTTACAGCACATTTCCCTCTTTAGAGTTGCTTGCCGATGCTTAGAATTTTCTACTCGAGGCATGATTCGTTGGGACAGGGCGTCGGAGCGTTTGGCAATTAACGAATTTTCCTCGGATAGTCAAAGACGACCTCTAGCTGGATGGAAATTCATATCCGTCTTGGTCGCGTTGGTAGCAACACAAACCACCTTGTTACCGCTCAAGCTATTCAAATCAGACATGAAGACAAATTCATTTCTGGATCTCATTCTAGTTCCGATATTTTTGACTGATGTTCCCATCACAATGATTTTCCTCTTCACAATTTGCAAAATGGCATATACCTTAGCAGCTTATGTGAACGGACACTTTGAGCTCTGCACGTATTTTGGAACATGTCGTCGTACGAAGCCGACAACGTTGGAGAAATTGAACCTTCTGCTGGCTTACACGGCGATGCCGATGGCGTTCGTCCTTGCGTATGGCTTCATTGTGGGAATTCATTGGGCGTCTCCTTGCAAGCCGTCATTGCCAGGATACTGGATTCTTCCAGAGTGCTCATTAAATTACACATCTCCGGACTCATTCCCACCACGTATTGCCTATTGGCTGATAAAAGTGTGCGTATTTCTAGCTGACAGTTATGGCATCTTCTTCAGCGTGGCAACGGCATCTTTTATATACACCATCTTGACACTTGGATCGATCAGTTTTCGCTCGTATCTGCTAAATTACGAAAAGCATGCCTGGAATGCCGATACCATAGCTACGAAATTCCAGTCGTCTACAGACGTCTTCAAGTACTTGCCATTCTCATGAACGAGTTTCAGAAATGGGGCGTTACTGCCACTTTATTTACATGTGCCGTTCCTGTCGTATCATCAGGAATTGTGAGATTGGTTCGTATTCCGCCTACCGCGAGCAATATAGTCAGCATAATTATATGTCTCATTCAACTCAACTGGGGATCGTCTAACTTCGTTTGTATTCAAGGAGCTCAAGCATCAATTTTCACAACATCCGGTGACGTGATTCAGAATCTGATGCATCGCGTTTGTAGAGAACCTTATCGAACAAGATTGGAGAAGAGGTGGAAGCAAAGATTTTACAAGTCCTGCGGCATTATCAAGGTGGGTTATGGATCGATTAATTTTATCGACAGGGAGACCCCGCTTGTCTTTATGGGTTTTTCGGTGGATCAAGCTGTTAATATTTTGATGATGTAAATTCCGTTGTAATTTTTATGATGGGAAGCATTTGTGAACTTGTGTTTCAACGATGCACCTAAATAAATAATTTGCCACTTCACAACGTCACCACTGTAATTTCACACTTGAACTTGGCATTTTTCATATTTGCGTTTGCATAAGCATTAGTGGTCAAGCACATATATAGGCTATTACTTTGTCTACTTTCTCTCCATTTCCCTCATCAAATTTTCAAGACGGTCACCTCTTTACCGTGGCCCACATTTCGCATATTCACGCAAGCATGAAAACCCATTTCTTTCTTATCGATTTTTGGTCAAACATGCACTCTCTTTTTCCTTTTCTTTTCTTCTGACACACTGTTAGTGTTTATTATTTTCAAGCGCCATACGCTTCAGTATAGCTTTGGATACTGGTTCGAAAAGGTTAGTTTACAATTTTTTGCAAACAGAAAGTTGAGGGCATGGCCAAGGACACTTGCAAAAATGTGGTGGACGTGATTCGTTACTGGAAACTGCGAATTGCGTTGATGTCACCATGGAAAAGTGAAGTTACTCGTTACCGGTGGAAAGCCAGGGCTCATCTTGCCGCTCAAGTCTGTATTGTAAGTACCACAAAATAATAATTTAAAATGATTTTGTGTAGTAGGGTAATTGAGTAAATTATATTTTTGTTTATCGTAGACATTTGCATGCTTCTGCTATATCGTCGTGGGAACCATCGCAAGTTTGTACATTTTCGCATCTGTTCAAATGAAGCGAGGAATGCTGAATCCGGAATTTCAGGCCATGATCCCGGGACTTGACGAGGACAGTGAAAACAGTACGACTTGATCATAATTAAGGATTTTGAAAAAAGATGAACTACATTTCCCTGAACTACTTTTTTCCGTTTATTTCTAGCATACATTTTCATTGGCCTGTTAGCAATTTGTGCGGCCTTGGCCATAATTACATTGGAGTACTACACAGCTGACGTTCTGAAGGATGCGACAACATCTACGGTTACGTTTCCGGCATACATTTTTCTTTAAATACTTAACGAATCGTGATATGTTTTGAATGTGATTTTTTTAAAATTATTGACAGACTCCTGGATTGGAGGAAACGCTGGAAGGCTTGATGCTTTGGAGAAATGTAAACATGCTCATATTCTTCTTTTCCGGCTACGCTGCATACAATTGGCCCGACAAGGTGTTGCTTTGGATCTGGACAGTGTACCGGCTTCTACTACTGACACCTGTCTACATGCACGTTGAGGAAGTTACAACAGACGTTCATAAGCTTGTCGATAAGCACAAGAAGGAGTCACCGTATGTCGAAATCACCGAAATTTCAGACAAGCAAGATTAAAACAAAATACACTCATGTACCACCCAGTTCATATTAATAGTAGAACTGAACTGCAATTACAATATTTAATAAAAACAGCAGCTTATTTTTTGGTAGTCATGACAGCGTGAAAAATAAATTGCCCTATTTATTATTTGCCATCAACATATCGTCTTGGCCTACATTCCACTTCTTATCACGCGAATACACGTATTCCTTTTGTATCGATTTTTCTCCGACAACCATGTACTTTCCATCAACAGCATACATGAGTGTTCATCACTTTTTAAAGTGGTAAGTGTTTGTGTTATCATTTCGTGCCTCTCCATGCCATTTCCATCTCAACTGTCCAGTACGTTTTTGTTGCTGCTGTGTGCTGGTTAGTTTAAATATTTTATTTACTGAAAACACGTTGACATGGGTTTGGATTCGTGCAAAACTGCACTAGAAGTCATTCGCTATCGCCAATTAAAACTTGACCTGTTAATACGGCAACGAGATTACGAGCCCGTGTACCGATGGAAAGTCAGATCAAACAAGGTGGCTCGCATCTGCAATGTAAGTGGTATTGAATATTAAGATTTTTAAGAAACAAAGTATATGCGGTTAAATATACTTTGCGTACTCTAGATGTTTGCCACTTTCTGGTATGTCGTCATTGGAACCATCGCCAGCCTCTACCTCTACGTTTCAATCCAACTGAAGCGAGGCGAGCTGAATCCGGAATTTCAGGCGTTCACGTCATGGTTTGACGAGGACAATGAAAATGGTAAGATGATTGCATATTTATGTTATCAAAATTTGAATTGAGATTCAATTTAAAAAACTAATAATTTGGAATTACCAGCTTTCATATTCGTTGGAATGCTGGGGCTGTGTGCGGCGTCACTCATTGTGACAATGGAGTACTACACCGCTCACGTTCTGAACTATGCAACATCATCCACGGTTCCATTTTCAAACCACTCATTTTACATTTTTTTGGGAATAACTGTAATAAATGGTAAAAATAAATTAATATGGTTGTAGACCTTGGGACTGGAGGAAACACTTGAGTCCTTGATGCTCTGGCGAAACGTGAATATGATCATCTTCTTCTTCTCCGGCTACGCGGTTTACCAATGGCTCGACAATATCCCGCTCTGGATTTGGACAGTGTACCGCTTTCTACTGCTGGCACCAGTCTACATGCATGTTGAGGAGGTTACCGGGGAAGTCGAGAAGATTGTCGCGAAGCACAAGCCTCCTGAGGAAACCAACACATCAAAAGACACCGATCCAACTAAGGAATCCGATCAAACTGAGAAAACCGACCCGCTCAAGGATGCCGATTCATCCAAGGAGACCCCCTCCTCGGATAAATCTGACCCACCTGAGGAAAATGAGAAAACGGCTCCAGCTGGGAAAACCTCCGGAAAGCGATTCAGATGCAACGTGGTTTAAGTTGACGAAAAATTCACATAATTTCGCACACTATAATATTTTTTCAGCAATAAGTATAAAATTTGAACAGTCATAATAGTCATGCTCTTAGTTTGGATAGCAAATGAACACAATTTTACGTCTACTAAGATTCTACTGTAAATTTAAACCAAGGATTTATTTCCTTCGATGTTGCCAAAATGGGCCAAATAAAAAAGCACATATCCGTAAGACTTTGCACATTTTAATTGCATGTAAGTAGAAAAGTCACATGAAAGCACCGCAATAAGATTACGAGGCAAAAGGGTATAATGATGTTATATTAACAATGATGAACGAACGTGGACGAACGAATTCGAATATATGCACGGATAGATTAAAGTAAGTTTGCATAAATGCGTGTCTTTTTTGACTGGAAATTATGATCTGAGATAAATTCGATGTTAATATTAATACAATGCTGAAATGTCAATTTGTTATTGGTTATATTTATTCAGATCATATTTTTGCTTTTATGATTAATTAAACATAAAGCTGAAACTAAATGCAGTAATCAAACTTCAGATGTGAGCAACCGAACCAGTCCACTGTTACAAACAAGCAGGATCTGATATAAATATGCTCACAATGCCCAAACGAATCATTGCCGCAGTGATTATAAATATATTGTATTTCCCAGTACCAAACAACATGTTAGCAATAATATATAACTTATTATTAATATTTTTCAAAAACGATTATTAATTCAATTATTACATGTATAATCTTTAAATTACCTTTACACGACACCTCGATTAGGTATAATCGAATTATGAACTAGACATATATATATCTTTCCACTAAATTACTTAAATATCTTCAAATGCAGAGTAAGTAGAAATCCATTCTCATTCCAGCAACAGGATATTAATTGTGAAATATAAAACACTGCTATAATAATTGCTTTTTGTTCCCTTTTCGAATTTCGTTAAAGCGTAGTAATGCGCTATTGGGCGCTGCGCCCTAACAAGTCTTGTCCAATATCGCGTATCACCAAACAGCCCCACCGCCTTCCACTTCCACCGACCCAATATGGCGTTGCTCGACTCATGACATTGTATTATGTATGGCAGCGTAAGTATCAAAAACATGTACGCCATCCCAGTGAAGCCCATAGCAATAACGTATATCTCACCGGGGAACACTTTGTGACCTTTCAGCATGAAACTATTTACATACACGAAGAAACCATAGCCAAATGTCATGAGCGCGCTGGCAAGTGCACGGAAAAATGGGATCCTTCTCTGATTTGATACCTGTGACTGCTCCCATTCCCAACGTCGCGACATCCTCAGCCAAGCTGAGTTTTCTTTCCCCAAAAATTATTTCCTGGACAACAACGGCACAGCAAATTATAAAATTAAGGAGCACTGTGTCGAGATAAGTAAAGTATGGGATCAATTTTGAATTTTGTTTTTCAACGCGAAACTGCTTCTTGTCGACGTCTGCGGAAACTGGCATCGGGTATGGTAAAATCTTGTCGTAAATGTAGGTGTAGATGCTGATGGCTTTCCAAACTAGTGGTGTACTCATTATGACAGCACTTTGTTTTCTCTGAATGGCAACGCTGTTGAACAGCTACTTTATTTTGAGGCAATGGCGCACATGAGACGGAAATATTGCTTACCTAGTTGGTTTTTGCTATCGGATGACTTGTCAATTACATTGATTTGATTTATGCAAATAGAATTTTTCATTTTAATAAAAATAACTTCTGATGCCGCCGTCGCCAATAAGCCCACACATTGTTAGAGTGGTTAGTTTGTTGAGTTTTCAAGTGAAAGCAATCAGATAGTATTAGCTTTAATTTTGTTTTTCAACTTCATGTTCTGGTTAGTCCAGAAAGTAAAAAAATACATTAAACGACGTTAGATTAGTGACAGGATTATAATTTCAAATTATTAGTTGTAGCGTTGCAAAAAAATATACATGTTCAAATCAAGTCATGTTAAAATTTGAGAATAAATTATACCGATAAAATATACTATATTGGAAAAATAAATTATATTTCCAAAAGAAACTATCTGATTTAATAAACACATCCCTTCCAACAAAATCAGAGTAAGTGTACCCTCCAAGAGATTTTCTCTGTCCTATATAGTGTCCGCGTATGGAGAATAACTCCACTGGAAGTTTCAATTGTACCTGGTCGTCCAAAATTTGAGCCGATAATTCAGAATCTGCATCAGTTAGTGCAACCGTTTGCAAAGGATAACTGCTTAGTCACGATTGATAACATGCAAAATGTTGACCTGGTTCCACTTCAGTCTCCAATTATTACTCGCCGCTTGATACTTGCAAGCATATCCTACAGTACACAATTCAATGACGAAGCCGAAAACAGTAAGGATTATCCACATTCAATTTGGATACCAAATGGAATAGACACAACATATTATTATCAAGGAGATCAGCCGCCGTGCGATATGTCACGGTATTTGAACGAAAGACTAGAAAGCAACGGCATAACCCATTACTGTGCCAGAATCAACATGCTATAGTATTTATCGGCAACAAAACCGTGGACGTGTCAAATGGAAATCTGACAATGGAATGGTTCGAGTTTGACTATCCCACGCTTTTCAATTTCATCAAAGACGCTACCTATTCAGTTAGTAAGCCCGCATTAGTTCCAGTATTCCACATTTTGGTAGATAGTCCTTCGCAACTTGAAAACTATAATCCAGAGTGGATAGTGAGGTGGATGAAGGGAAAGTGGCGTTACTTTAGCAGGTACAATAGGCCACCTGGACCTTCGGTCGCAATTGATGTATTCGGATTTGCTGCCGTGGAGGCCGGGAAATCATATGACAATTACGGAAATAATCATACTGAAAGGGAGCATGGACGCAGTAAATTTCCTAACCAAATACTCAATTAGTATAACCGATTGGTCCAATCGTAAATTGTCCAAGTTAATTTTGCTAACCATAACTAGTGGAAATGAGCAACTTTCATGGCGACGGTTGGACGGCAACTTTGACAAAAATTTTGATGGAATTGTCCGTCATTTGGACATGTGTGAGAACATGTTTTCAATAACACGGCGTCCCTTTTCGAACCCTAGCTACCTGGCGTTTGATGTTGAGGATCGCTTGAATCATGCCTACCCCCACGTACTCCAGTTGGTTATGCGGAATTATACTTATATTATTGAAGGGTGGTCTAGATGTACGCCGGGGAAAATAGTTGACTTATCAGGACCTGCGGACACGTATCCATTTTATGTCATCTCTGAATTCGAGCAATACTCTGGAAAGGTCGAGAAATTTGAATACATGCTATCTATTAACAATACACTTGCAACTCTTCGATTTGTTAGCTGCGGAGAACGGGACAGACTTCCGCTCCCATTTTTCGAGTTACTCAGCGTATTTGATGTATACATTTGGATTGCCTTTGTGCTAAGTGTGTTGATCACTGGACTCGTTGCAAATTCAATAATTAGAGGTATTCCAAAGCGAGGAGTGCCACACAATACAATCCGACATTGCTATTCTGTGATCAAGGTGTTTGTGGAGCAAGGGGATCCCTTTCCATCAGACGTGACGCGACAACGTCAATTACAATGGGTGTTGGCTAGCGTCTTGCTGGTCGGCATTGTTCTAAGCAACGCGTACAAAAACAACAACGTTTACAACATGATAAGACCAAGGAGTCCGAGGCCGTACGAAAATTTGAGTGAACTCATTTCCGACAACTACACAATTTACACAAGATCCACTGGACTTGAATACGGCTTATGGTTCAAGGAAAATAAAACCAGTTTAATAACTCGGGAGCCCCACTTTGCGCCTCGTCATTTAGTTGAGATTTACAGCAGACGAAAAGGCAAAAATCTACGAGCCATGTCTGAAGTATCGCGATTTTCTGAACTTTCCGACGACAGCGACTTGTCCGTAATTGATTGGGTTGAAAGGCACAGCCGCCAGCATCCAATGGTCGCAAATGTTTTGAAAATGCCTATTGAAGGCTTGGTTGCTTTGATGAAAGCAAATATTTCTCCCACAAGTGTCATTGAAAATATGTTCACATGGCGCGTGAGTGAGAAGCTGAAATTTTTGTTTTGGGAGAGAGAAGCAAAATATCTGTTTGATGAGTTGAGGACATGCAACAAAAGTGCGGTTATTCTTCCGGAAATAATGTGCATAGATTTTGCCAGAAGGCTTCGCAAAAGTAGTGACCGTCTTGTGGACATTGGGAAGGATGTGTTAGGGAAATTGTTTGTTTCGTTTGATGTCGAAGGTTTGGCCAATTTGCGTTTACTCCAACGGTTTTCATATATCAGGCAGTCAGGGATATTTGAGTGGTGGTCCCAGCTATTGGGAAAGGGAGGAGTAATTCAAGACGGACGCTCATTTGTGGCCATGGATGATGTTAAAGCGGCCAACCTTGGCGGAAATATATTGGTAATTTTTGTTGTCTGGCTCACGGGAGAGTCCGTAGCTGTCGCAGTGTTTGCCTTGGAAAGGTCCAGGGGCAGGGGCACTGGGTGCATCGGACGTCTGCCAGTGGTGTTTGTTCACACGCTACAATTTCTGCAGCAACAATATCGTAATTTATTTGTAACCAAGACAATGGTGGAAGCAGGGCCTGAATAACAACAATTAGCAAGGTGAGTACATAATATGTTATCAAATGGATACATTGTACATTTAAACCGTTGCAACTGTAGATAACCTTTTCTACTGACCTTCAACATATTGCACCTAGCATGTAGAGGCAATTCAAACTTCAGTGTATGCAAAGCGCAACATTACACACCAGCGGATATCCTTCCTGCAGAACAACTGCTTTGAGAAGGAAACTCCCGTCAAGATATTGAATAGTAGCTTGAATTGGGCTGTGACATTGATACTAATGTGAAGGATTTGCGGAATAAGCGTAAATATTTTTTTATTTAAACACTGAATAATAAAAGATTATTCATTACAATTTGATTTTGAATAACTTGAGTCGATAGACTAATAAATGATATAAGCTATAGTTTACGATTGAAAGACTTGTTTTCCAGTTTTATTTATAATTTGGTATCTGATTGCCATGTAATGTATTGTGATTGTATCGTCAAATTTTCTTGCTAATTGTAACATTTAGTGCGATTACCATTTTTCGATCCAATCTCAACAATCTCACTGGCATTTCTTGTAACCATATTTTGTTATCCTGATGCATCAAAGTGATAAGATGGAAAATACTGTAGACCACGTCGGATTTAAGCTTTTGCGTATCGTTTCCATTGGACAAGCAAGATGGTATATCCTAGTAACTGATAAACAATTGCAGACTGTTTTTTATTTCAAAAAGTCGCATATTTTTACTGCAATATGAGAACATCAATCGTGTAGTCTGAAATGCTGCTGTAATAATTGCGCTTGGTCCCCTTCTCAAATATTGTCAGCGAGTAGTAATGCTCAATGGGCCGCTGTCCTCTTATAAATCTGACCCAAAATTTTCTCTCTGGGGTCAAGCCAACTGCCTCCCACTTCCATTTCGCAATAATCGCCGGGTCTGCCCTAACCATCATGGGGTATCGCAGGACGGTGTCGTAAAGTGCTGTGCTGAAACTAATCGCCTTCCATACTAGCGGCGTTGTCTGCGTGGAGATTTGTGTGGACGATTTCAAAAGTGATTCAAAGATTCAAATAAGATGACAGCCAACTCAAATTCGTACGTCTTTTTGGACGAAATAAAACCAACGTGGTTCTTGCAAAATGAAGGAAAGTTCCAGACTGTATGTTTGATAAGCAACTTTTGGTTGTTATGGATAGATCAATATTGGTATTAGGTTTACCCAAGTAGTAATGCACTCTTCATTAGTATTGCGCATCAAGGATAAAACCGATATTATAGAATCCAATTTTTTATTTTCATGTTTTCCATTAAGCATACTCACTTCTAGGGTGGGAGTTTGATACTAATCAGTTTTTTTATACTGGTATTTTTATTATGCTGAAAATACTGACCGCGTAATGGTTTTTCAGAATGGCATCACTTCATTTCTTCAAATTGGTTTAAACTGATATTTTAAATGGTCGATAAAATATATGGTTAGGAAACATTTATCAAGTAAATTACATGAATTGTGATAAGATTATTATTATTAAAACTAGTTTTCATTTTCATTTTTATTAATTACGAAATCTCGGCATAGTGCAAAAACTACGCTAGTACGTATCCAATAAAATTAGATTTAGTGTGTACTGCAATGAACCACTAAATAATTAAACGATGCGTTTCGATAATCACTACCGCATAGGAACAATTTCATAGTTTATTTCCATTTCGGAATAATTTACAAGTAGTTTCCACAAAATTTCCTTCTCAAAAATATCTAAACCACAAAAAAGTCAGCCTGGGCACAAACCTCCACCACTCGATCCCGCTCCCTAAAAACTTGGCATGTAGCGGAAACGTATTGCTTTTCCTGGCCCACCTTTTAGTATAAGAAGTTAGTCTAATAACAAATTGGACACAATTTTTTTCCCCTTGATTGATTGAAATTGTGGTATTTTACCGCAGCTTCGTGTTCCGGAAACTATACCAGCATCTTGGAACAAGTCCCTATTTCCGCGATATGGTGTGATAGAGTACGGGTGACCCAACGTAATTGGTTCCTCCGGCTTTTGTGCTGCTGATGACAATGCAAATAGCACGAGGAAAATGAGACTGGAGACGTACATGATGGACGCAAGTTGGACACGATGTGAAGTGAACAATGAATGATTCACAACTATTGCCGCCGCACATGCCAAGCGAGCTCTTTTGTATTCCGGTAATCCATGACTGTGAAATGGCATATAGACCTGTGTAGAACACAACTTTGTTGGGTGGGTTTTATTTTTGAAGTTACTAGACATACCCAGGTAATAATTCGTTTAGTTTTGTGATACATAAAAAACTGGTTTCTGTCCTACTTATGTTCCATTGTGGTAATATTGCCGTCTCTTCACATTCTCACAAAAATATTCCAGTGTTGAAATCTGAAATGCGCAATGACTTTTTTCACCCGAACCTGGTTGCGGCTTAACACTTGTGTCTCAAAATTAATAACTAGCGTTCTTTGGTAAACAAGACAGGCAACTTGTCCCGAATATTAAAAAATAAAGTCGCGGAAAATGCAGCATTTCAATTTGTTACAAGCAAATGACTTGAATATGGAGGGAAATGATTATCGAAAAGGTGTAATATTAACTCTACACACTCAATTTTCTAATTCATATTATCTGCCAACATAATTTATTTCCATTAAAAAAACTTCAAGGATTTCAAATATCCGATTTCTTAAACATTTCTACACCACAAAAAAGTCTGCCTGAATACAAGCCTCGACCACTCGATCACGCTCCCTAAATATTTCAATTTGGCCAATATACTGCTTTCCAATTAACTCTGGGTTCGCTCCAACATCATTGGTGAGCGCATACGCCTTGCCAGCAACCATGTTGAGGTCCTTCACGATGTGTTCGTACTGTTTTATTTGGCCGTCCAAAGAGAGCACGGTGACTCTTATTCCGGCATTATCTGTGTTTTGACTGGGAATGAAAACGACCTCACCGCGGTAGCTTCCGTTGTGGGGGATGATGCACGGTGGCGCACTGCCGGTTACACAAGCCTCGTATCGGAAACTTAATGCACTTCCCGCTCCACCTGCAAAAATTATTACCATAATTACGAATTTCCACACATGTTACACAAATTACTATGTCTTGAAAATTTGATGCGAAATATTTACCGCAGCTTCTCGTTCCAGGAACTAGACCTGCGTTTCTGAACAAATCCCTATTTCCTTCGTATGGTTTAATTGAGTATGGATCTCCTATCGTCAGAGGCTGCTCTAACGTCTGCGTGGCTGAAGACAATGTAATCACAGCGACGAGGAAAGTGAGGCGGGTGGGGTACATGCTGAACCTAAATTTGAGATGTGAATAGCACACTGAATAATTGGAAACTGACACCAATGTCCACGCCAGCAAGTTATTTTATATATTTTTAATTCATGACCATGAAATCGCACAGTGACCAGAGTGGGCAACTTATTATGTACAAAGTGAGCTCTAAAATTTACCTTATACCTGAAGCTACATACCACACTTATGTAATACTTGTTTCCATTTTCATGAATAATTGATACCTATGTTCACATATTGAAAATCCGCTGTTATGATTCCAGCTTTGGTCCAGAGAAAAGTGACTCCTATGGGTATGGATGAAATTGGTACCGATCAATTGAGATAAGTTCAAGGACATGGTTCATATCGATACTCAAAAAAACTGGTTCCAAGAGCCATCGTGTCTAAATTTGCTTATGCCCCATTTGGTCCCTACCTCACTCAGTTGAAATCCAAGATAATTCATGCTTATTTCCCATGGATAATGTTTGAGTATTACCTGTGCCGGCGGTCTGTCATCAACAATAATAACACGTGTAGTAAAATGAAAGTGAAGTAGCCCAGAAGATGTAATGTACTTGATTCAAAAACTTGTTTGCAAATTGATCATCAATTTATATGGAGCGAGTTCTGACATAATTGTGAACTTGTTCAATCATTTATAAAATAATATCGGAATACATTTTGCATAAAGCTAAAGCATCTGCCCAATTGAATAATTTCATAATTTATTTCCAGTTCATAAAAGACACAATCGTTTCATAAACATGCTTTCTCAAGAAATTTTATACCACGAAGAAATCTGCCTGAGCGCAAACCTCAACGACACGATCACTCTCCCTGAAAACCTCCTTCTGTCCAATATAATGTTTTCCCACCAACTCCGCGGTCGATCCAACGGCATTCGTGAGAGCGTATTCCTTTCCAGCAATAAGGTTGACATCCCTGACAATATTCTCGTACTGCTTCAGTTGGCCGTCCAAAGTCAGCACTGAGGCTCGCAGTCCACCATGCTCAATGTTTTCAGTAGGAATGAAAATGAATTCAGCCCGATAATTTCCTTTGTGGGGGATGGTGCATGGAGGTGGATTGCCAGTTACACAGGGATCCTAACGGAAACGAATTGCCTTTCCGTCTCCACCTATCAAATTATTCCCAAAATTAGGAATGGCCACACATTTCACACCAATTATTTTCACGAAAAGTCTACAGCAAAATGCGTAATATCTTACCGCAGCTTCTAGTTCCTGTAACGATACCAGCGTCTCGGAAGAGGTCCCTGTTTCCTCCGTATTGGGTAATTGAGTATTGGTGAGCTACGGTTAAGGCTTTCGCCAGAGTCGGTGTGGATGATGCCATTGCAGCAAGCGCGAGGAACAGGATGCTGGAGAGGTACATGTTGGACTTATGCGCGACAAGAGGTGAAGTGGGCAATGGATAATTCAAAACTATTGGCGGTGCTCAGGATGGCATGTTTTTTATCCTCCAGAAATAATACTTGTCCATTCTATTTTCATGAATAATCAATGTATAATATTTATGCGTATCGACTGGCACTATCCATTGTCTGCGTCTCTTGTTTACTTGACACATAACTTATTCGTATTGGTAGCAGTGGAGTGGTCCTGGTGGTCCCGTAATCAGGGTTCCTTAATTAAATTATAATTGCCCGTAATCACGGTTCATTAATTAAATATTATTTGACCGTAATCAGTGTTCATTCATTAAATATAATTTCCCCGTTAGCAGGGTTCATTAATTAAATAATATTTGCCCGTAATCAGGGTTGATTAATAAAATAAATATTGCCCGTAATCAGGGTTCATTCATTCCGCGTTGATTCGTCATATACACGTGTATCAATATGCGAGATCAAATTGAACTTAACGGCTGTTGACGTTCGTTATACTTTTGACATCAGCTATTACGGATATCCGTGGAGTATGAAGATGAACATACTTCAGAAACCTGACTTATGAAACTTAAAACTTAGACGTGGTCGTAAAATTGGTTCCCATCTCCACCATGTGAAATATGCTATTAGTGCTATGTTTTTCGTATGATTTGATGAAAAATGAATTGTTCATCGTATGAGCTTATTGCCCGTGATGATACAAGGAGGTAGAGAGAGATAGAGAGAGAGAGAGTAACTTTTTTAGGCTGCAAACCTGGATTTTTGATTAACGAACGTGCCCTACTGCCAATTGAAAGCCCACGAGCAGGCACAATGAACTGCATTTATACATTTGTGTACATCTAGTCGTCGTCTTTAATGCGTGAGCGTATAAGAAAAGGATGCAAAAAGTACATTTGGAAATCATAAACTACTTAATTTAATATGATGCCACATGTATTGCTTCATTGCGGAATAAGCGCATAAATTTTTAATCCAACATGTTATGAATGCTTGTAGTATTTCAGTACTCTGCATGAAAATCTGGTTCCAAATCGTCAGAACCAAGCATCCATTGTCCATTATTAATGTACTTCCCAAGTCGGTTTCATAAATTCATGTTTTAGGTGTTTTCTTAAAAATACTCTAAAAGTTATATTGTACTTCCATGCCTACACTGATTCATGTCATCAAACATCAAGATATTAAAAAGCAGCATCAAAACATCAATTCCAGGCAATACTTTGGTGCGTGAAAAACCAAAAGTACCAATATAGGCAGCTAACTAAATGAGGATATTCTCGAACCCGAAACCTAGAAATGAACTTCGATTTTAAGTTGTTTAAAAAACTAATTTCGGCCGTATATCCCATCAATTACAATAGTCAATAGTATGGCTCATGCTATTAAAAACAAATGTTTTTTAGAAAACAATATGCTCTACCAATTACAACTTTAAGCGCTTTTTATTTTTTATTTAATTTAAGCTCTAGCCACATGCTTTGGGCGTTGTCTCCAATGCACGTATAATCTCCTTAGTATCCTAACGATGACAACATATATATGTTGAATATACCATTACAGAGGCGACACTCTGAAGGTAAATTAAATTGAAGTATACATTAATTCAAATTGAATTGTTCCATTAAATCATAAATCCTGTCGGAATTTATTTGAATTGAAACACGCGAGTACTCGATGATTACCGAATAATTCAGCAATCCAGGAAACAAAAACCTACGCCTCATAAACAGCAGCCATGACAAGCCCACTGATTTGGAAGGCAATTGCGATAAGCAATTCATTTTACTCCAAACTGTTACCCTATCCGTTGTTCTGTGGAGCGGACCACTCAACAGAATCGTACACAGTTAACAGGAGCTACAGAAGAATGGTGCCGTTTTACTTGTATTGTGTTGTCATGGTTGGAATGCTTCTTAGTTGTCTTACGATTGTAGCAGAGATGGCGGTATTTGCCAGCATACAAATGAACATACCCTTTGCAGTTTTCTACTCCGTAAATCTTGGATTCATTATTCTCACACTAACAATAATAGGAATTGTCTGGAAGAGTGGAGAATCTTTTTATGTTCAGTTTCTGAATTTTTTGCTGATATTCGAGCAGCAGCTGATACATGTTCCGCGGCAGAATGCATATCAGAGCAACTGCTATTGGATGGTGGGTTAGGAAAACCGTTTAAAACTTAAAAGTATAATTGGTAAATTTAAACGATGTTGTATTTTATTTTTACAGAATTCCAAAAATTATGCAAGGGGAGACCAGTGGACTTTCCGGGTTTGTTTGTTACCGGACTTGCAATTAATTTGATTATGGTCGGATCGCTGCTGGTTCCGGTTGCAATGGCTGCCGGAATGGATCCAATAAACTATTTAATCACGGCTCATGTACCTTCAAACCAGATGAGTCCACCAATGTATATCACGTTCTATTTTTTAGATGTATCATCTCGCAATGGTGCACAGCAGAAACATGTCGAGTATTGGCAATGACTGTCATACCATTCATGACGACATGCAACCTTTATCTCAAATGTCTAAATGTTTTAAATCGAAAGCCACTGGATGATCAACTCATGCTCCTGTACAATCAACTGCACTACATTAACCAGACGGGAATGCATACGCTTAGATATTTAGCAGGCTCGATGATGTCGGCAGGATTTCTAATATTGGTTTTTGGTAACTATGTGGTAATTTGTGGATGGAGCATATTTCCGCCTCACATGTATTTCATCCTATTAAGCATTGTAGCGTCATCGTATTTTGCCATGGCTCAAACTATGCCAATTGCAGCTAATTGTGATGGGATTAGTGGATTTATGTTAAGAAAGTGGAGGTGGAGGCTCCTAAATGCAGGTTCTTTTAGATATTGGAGGTATAAACTCAGGGCACAACGAACAGTTTCAATGTATTATGGAATGGCAAAATTTGAGAAAGCGACTAAAATTAATTATTATTCCGAAATTGTTAACTACACCATTAATTTGTTGTTGCTCAATTAAATATACCAAGATGTGCTCTGTGATGCCCCGTACGTTGAGAAGTCAAAGCAGTGACACCCATGTGGTTAAATTAGTATGCATTCATTACTTATGTACACGTACAATTAGCAGAACAATTTATAATTGTGAAATAAATTACACTTTTTTATCCTGATAATATCAAAACTGGTGACTGCAATTTTTTGATATTTAATTAGAATATCAAAAGAGTCGTCACGGCAAGCTTGCTGACATCCAAGGCATTGTTATTAGCATCGCCACTTTTGTTATTGTATTTGTTGCAATATTATCTGGTTGCGTTGGAATGTTTGTTATCCTTTCCTGATCATGACAGTGCCGGAAGCCATCAGATGCAATGAAATGAGCATGCGATTATTGACAAATGGAAATGGGAATCGGTGGCAATCGTTGACGAGCGGAGATACTGGGTTAGACTCGTAAATGCACAGCGGCTAATTTCCTTCTACCATTATCTAACAAAATTTGAGAAAACAACAAAATGTAATCATTATAGCACCATTTTGGAGTACACAATGAATTTGTTGTTACTAGATCAGGAATTGCGTCACGTTTTATACACGTGGCAATATTGTGTCAAACCTAATACAATTTTATGAAGGATGAGCATGTGTGCTCAAGGCTGTTGTTTATGTATATTATGCATGTTATGGTCAAATGTATGCTGCTTTATGCAATAAATAGGCACGAAATCCTACACTATTCATTAACTCTCACAACCATAAAACGCTTTGCGTATTTATACTGATGTACAAACATTATATACGTACGTTGTTGAACATTAGCCGAATTTGAAATACAATGTAACGATTCAACTAATTTTTGATCAGTTTCAGTTTATTTTATTTAGTTTTAATATTCCGCAAAGTACGTACATACAAATAAAAGACAACTTTTAGAACCGATTACGTTTGGTTTGTTTGATGTTGGGTGTTTTTCTTTGGACTGGAAATTATAATCTAGGATAAAGCCAATGTTGAAAATAATTCAATTTTGAAATATTAAACACTCCTTAAATGTTCGACTCTGGTTGGTAAACCAAACTGTCTCAATTTTCATTAAACATTAGTATATATTTAATTGAATTTAATATCTTTATATATATTTCAAGTAATTTAAATTCAATAAAGCATTGATATATGCTATTAAATGAAGTGAATGATTGGAGACAATGTTTGCGTTCTGAGTTGTTCATAAATTCATCATTCTTCCCTTTGTTTAATGAAAATTGCTTTTAATGTTTGCGTCCATTTCGGTTTATCAAATAAAAGAAACGATGAATAACCATTTATTTCATTTGCACGAATCATTTCCATTCGTTATATACCCATTGTTAGCATGTCAAAATGTAATCCTAGATGAATATTTTTATTGCAACATGAGTACACTAATAGTGTAATCTAAAACGCTACTGTAATAATTGCGCTTAGTCCCCTTCTCAAACTTGGTCAGCGAGTGGTAATGCGCAATAGGTCGTTGAGCTCTAACAAGCTTCACCCAATATTTTCTGTCTCCAATCAATCCAACTGCATCCCATTTCCATCTCGCCGGTATCTCGCTACTCACCTCATGACACTTTATGATATACGGCAGCGTTTGAGTTAAGAACATGTAGGCCAATCCAACACAACAGACAATCATCACGGACATTTCTAGCGGAAACAAGTTGTGGCCTTTGACAATAAACCAGTTACCCAATACAAATATTACAAATCCACCCGACATTAGGGAAGTGGCGAGGGCTCTAACAAACGTAACGCCTCGCTGGTTGATTATGTGTAGTTGCGTGTACAAATAAATTGTCCGTCTATTTAGGGGCATCCTGGCGATTTCTTGCAAGCATTTGAGATACACGTTGAATATGGTCATTGCAGGAATACTAAATGTTATCATGATTCTCGACATTTCAAGTGTGCCGAGTTGCGCCGATGTATACCTAACAGCCAATATGGGATATTTCTAGTACCACACTTGCAGTTTCTCAGGAAAGTAAGCTTCCACGAACGAATTGATGGGATCCAAATTTAGTGAGATTCCAATGGGAGTAAATATGACTCCCAGCATCATTAATCCAAATGTCACCGTATTTACTATTAAACCGTTGGCATCGCATTTCTGGCCGTTTTTAATTTTCTGGAATTCTGAAATATATAACCAATTCAAAAAAGTGCAAATGAGAATACTGTAATGCTGACATAAAGTGTGTATATTTCTTAACATATACCATGTCTCAGCAGCACTTTGTACGATTTGAGGTGAACGAATGTGCTCGCAGATGATGTGATACGGTATTCACATTGGAGCAATTCGTTGTAGTACTGGCACACGATGGCATCAAGAAATGGATGAACTAGGGCGACGACAGAGAGTACCATTCCTATGCCAGTTGCCATTGCGCAAAGCGAGAGATGCTGTTTCAGATTTAGTCTTCCCTGTCCCAGCGCTACATCTTTGAGTAGTATTACGCTGGCGAGTACAAAATTAAGTAGTGCGTTGGTCAGATTGGAAAAATATGGCAGGAGCTTCACTGTCCGCTGCTCAGTTTGAAATTGGCAATGCAATGAATCTACCCTGACAGTCATGGGGTATCGCAGCACTTTGTCGAAAAACGCTGTGCTGATGCGAATCGCTTTCCAGGTTAACGGTGTCGTAATTTTGCTTGGCAAATATATTCAGCAAACATGCGTTTTTCAGTGGGAATAAAATAAATGTGATTGCAACGAGTGGAACATAGGAAAGGTTCGACTGTCTGATTAAACCATGGCATGTTGTTACCATGCCAAAAACTCATTTCGTTTGCAATCTGGTTTGAAGTTCACTATGCCGACAGAACACTTGATTGAATTTTCTTTATTCGGCAATTAACGGATGCTCGCATGTACTGACTGTAAATTAGATTTACAGAAATCGAATATAGGATATTGTGATATTTCTGTGCTTAATTACTTTCCCAATAAAATTTGGTTCAGTTTATACTGCAACATACTGTTCTAGTAATTACGTTTCGTATTCCACTCAATTTATACTGGAAACTAGTAATGGGATACGGGGTGAGCTCTCAGAATTAACTTCGAATAACGCCTACTTTCATGAGTTTCGTTCAACATCAACTTCTCGGTATGAATTAATAACTTGCTGAGCAATTTGCGATTTGTATCCAATTGTAGAGTATGCCCCAGAACCTAAAATAACCCATAACCGCGAGCGTTGCTCCAATCAAGCAAACCGTAATCGGAAACACGTGTAAGCCTTTCAGAACTATCCAACTAATATTGATAATGAAGAGGCAGCCGCAATTCACCAGAGTACCGCCGAGACTCTGTACCAACACAGTTCTCGCTGATTTATATACACTAATGGCATACATTTCAACAATGCTAGCTGGTACAGGGGCATTAGTTTAATGCAGGTATTGTTTCGTCCAAAGTAAGTCATGCTTTTGGTGGTAATTTATCATCAAACATTTCTATGAAAAAAAATATTTTCTTTGGGCAAATGATTATTTTCTTTGGATGAGAAATTAGTCTTGTGTTTCAGGAATAATTATTTTTTCATGTAAACGTATGATTTTTTATGGCAAAACTATTTATTCTTGTAATCGTGTGTTCTAAAACAGCCATGGACTAGAGATAACAAATTAGTTATCCTAAATCGTGCATCAAACAATATACATTGTTGCCAGCAACGGTCAATTAGGAACATAATTATTGTTTTCTACAAATATTGTTACCGTCGGAATGCAAATTTAAGTTTTATGTTCGTACTTGGTCTATGCCATAAATTTTAATTGAAGTTTTTTATTACGGACTATAAGCAGTTATAAGATGGTTATTTTTTAATATCAAGTAGTAATAATACTTTGCATTAGTTTTGTGTAGAAGAAATAAAACCGATATTATAGTATCCAATTTTCCACATTAAGCAAGCTCACTTCTTGGTAGTTTGATACTGAACGCTATATGCTTACGTATCATTTGGATATTTTTGTTATGCTGAAAATCCTGAGCGAGCATTGGTCTTTTCAGCATGTAATTACTTTATTCCTCCAAATTGATTATAACTATTATTTTAAATGATCGATAACATATATGGTTGGGAAACATTTAAAAAGTAAATTACATAAATTGTGAACAGATTATTATTATTAAAACAAGTTTTCATTTTTTTAAAAATATTTATTAATTACAAAATTGCTGCACACTGTACAAAACTACGCTACTACGTATCCAATAAAATCTGATTTATTGTGTACTGTAATATATTGTGACAATAATTTCGCATCGTTTCTTTGTCAAGTTTAGTTAAGAAGATAATACTGGGATACGGCACGCTGTGCTCTCGGCATTAGCTTCCCAACCCAACCCATTAGTTATGTTTGTGGTCATTTTATATCTAACTACTTCACACTTTTGCCGGTGACGGTAATCGGCATGTTGTATTATATTTCAAAAATACTACCTTTGCTTTCGCACGGTGACCTGTACAAATGATTATTTCATAAGCAGAACTATGTCTGAAAAGTATTGAGCTCTTGAAATTACTAGCCAAACATATACAATAATTCATTCACGCAGAAACGTTCATGGACATGTTCCATTGTGAGAAAAATATTGGTTTATGGTGTCGTCATCAGCACATCTGGTTGTGGGTATTGACATTTGTTTAAGTGCGTATATTCACATCTCAGGTGAAATCAAACACACCTAATGATTTTGGTTTGGCTTGGATATATGTATGTATATGTAAATGTCTAACATGGCGATGGGTGACCATATTTCGACCTGGATAGACCAAAAATACCATATTCATTGAGTTGGTTAGACGCCGGCCAACTTTTTTTCAAAGGATTACCTGATCAAAGAAGCATGTCTTCATACGGTGAGCGAAAAAATATAAACTTAACTCATGTGGAAATCAGCTGAGTTAAGCGATATAATTAACAGGACTCTTCAAAAACATCCCTTGCCATCTAGGGAAGATCCATTGCATTTACGACACATTGTGGATACACCAGATCCTAAATTTGCAATGGTATTAGTGGCATTCTGCGTTTAGAGAGTTCCTATCCAGGCACTGTTTCCACCATTGTCTTCGACACCAATAAATTGCGTAATTGATACTGTAGAAATAGTAGCGCTTGAACAAGCACCATTGACAAACATCCGGTGCCCACGGTGCGACTTGCCATTTCCAAGGCAAACACTAGGGCTGATAAGTACTGTCCAGACAACCAGACAACAAAAATTACCAATATGTTTCCACCAAGGTCCGCCGCTTTTACATCATCCAGGGCCACAAATGATCGTCCATCTTGAATTACTCCTCCCTTCCCCAGTAGTTGGGAACACCACTCAAAGATTCCTGACTACCTAATATAAGAGAACCGTTGGAGTAAACGCAAATTTGCCAAACCTTCGATATCGAACGAAACAAACAATTTTCCAAATACATCCTTCCCAATGTCCACAAGACGGTCACTACTTTTGCGAAGCCTTCTGGCAAAATCAATGCACAGTATTTCCGGTAGAATAACCGCACTTTTGTTACATTTCATCAACTCATCAAACAGATATTTCGCTTCTCTCTCCCAAAACAAAAATTTCAGCTTCTCACTAACGCGAAATGTGAACATGTTTTCAAATGTACTTCTGGGAGTAATATTTGCCTTCTTCAACGCAACTAAGCCTTCAATTGGCATTCTCAAAATCCTTCCCACCATTGCATGCTGCCGCGTGTGCGTTCTAACCCACTGAATTACTGACAAGTAACTGTTGTCCGAAGCTTCAGAGAATCGCATTACTTCAGACATGGCTCGTAGCTTTTCGTCTTTTCCACTCTTGTAAACTTCAATCAAATGGCGAGGCGCGGTTTCGGTATCCAGAGTTATTAATTGGGTATTATTTTCCTTGAACCATAAGCCGTATTCAAGTCCAGTGGATCTTGTGTAAATTGTGAAGTTGTCGGAAATGAGTTCGCTCAAATTTTCGTATGGCCTTGGACTCCTTGGTCTTATCATGTTGTATACGTTGTTGTTTTTGTATGCGTTACTTAAGACAATGCCGACCAGCAAAACGCTAGCCAGTACCCATTGCAAAGTACGGTGTCGCGTCACGTCTGACGGAAAGGGATCCCCTTGCTCCAGAAACACTTTGAGCACACAATAGGAATGCCGGATTGTATTGTGTGGCACTCCTGGCTTTGGAATTCCTTTAATTATTGCATTACTAACGAGTCCAGCGACCAAAACACTTGGCACGAATGCAAGCCAGATGTATACATCAAATACGCTGAGTAACTCGAATAATGGGAGCGGAAGTCTGTCTCGTTCTCCACAGCTGATAAATCGAAGACTTGCTAGTGTATTGTTAATAGTTAGCATGTATTCAAATTTCTCGACCGTTCCAGAGTATTGCTCGAATACCAGGATAACATAAAATGGGTATTTTTCGGCAGGTCCTCCTAAGTCAACTATTTTCCCGTTGGTACATCTGGACCATCCTTCCATCATATACGTGTAATTCCTCATAACCAACTGGAGTGCGTGGGCGTAGGCATGATTCAAGCGGTCCTCGATATCAAGCACCATGTAGCTGGAGTGTGAAAACGTACGTCGTGTCTTTGAAAACGCGTTCTCACACATGTCCAAATGACGTAAAATTCCATCAAATTTTTTGTCGAAACTATGGTACAAAAGTTGCCATGAAACTTGTTCATTGCCACCAGGCATGGCTAGCAAAATTAACTTTGGCAATTTCAATTTGGACCAATGGCTTATACTAATTGAGTATTTGGCGAGGAAGTTTATTGCATCCACGCTCCCGTTAATTATGATTATTTCCGTGACCGTGGAAGGATGCTCATTTGATTTTCCCGCCTCCACAGCAGCAAATCCATACACATCTATTGCTACCGATGGCACTGGCGGCTTTTCGTATCTGTCATAGTGACGCCACTTTCCCTTCATCCACTTGACTACTAACTGTGGATTATAATTTTGAAGTACCGAAGGACTTTCTACCAAAATGTGGAACGCTGGAACTAATACGGGCTTACTAAGTAAATAGGTTGTGTCATTGATGAAATTGAAAAGCGTGGGATATTCAAACTCGAACCACACGATTGGTAGATATAACCCGACTTCTATTTGACAGTTCCACGGTTTTGTTGCCGATAAATATTTTATTTATTCTGCTGCAGTAATATGAGACGCCGTTGCTTGATATTCTGTCGTTCAAGTAACGCGACATGTCGCATGGCGGTTGATTCCCTTGATAATAATATGTTGTATCTATTCCATTTGGGGTCCAAATCCAATGCGGGTAATCTTTACGGGTGTCGCTATTGTTGCTTCGTGGTGTACTGTAAGAGATGCGTGAAAGTTTCAAGCTGCGAGTAATAATTGGAGACTGTGATGGAACCAGGTCAACATTTTGCATGTTACTAATCGTCACTAAGCAGTTATGCTTTGAAAACGGTTTCACTAACTGATGTAGATTCTGAATTACCGGCTTGAATTGTGGAGGATCAGCAAGAATTGAAAATTGCAGTGGCCTTATTCTCCATATGTTGTTCGAAAATGCGTTTTGTAATACCAAAATGAAATGCACGATGCGCAAAATTAATTTCCCCATTTTCATCTAGTATAAACTGTCTCTTGACTCAATGGAATGATTTGATATTTCTCTCAGCTACCATGTATGAAATTTGTTACATAATGTAATTGCTTAAACAATATATTGCCAATTGGAAAACTTGCGGATACTGTGTAATATATTCGAAGATCTGAACGCTAAAAATCTCCGAAAAACTTACATTTCTGAGAAAATTGTGGTTGGTAGACTGTTGCAACGACCATACATTTAGCTGCCGATAGAAATTAGTTCAACGCCGGAATGCTGTCGCTTTTCGGTCGTCTAGACATCATCGACTTTCGATGGAGTTATATTATTGTTAATAATTAATATATAGTACCCCGTGTAAAATTGTCATCTATTAAATGCTCACGTAATACACAGGAGACAAATTTTGATATTGTACTCATCCGGGAGATTAGCTGGGTAGTTGAGCTGGAGTTGTGCAAATGGTCATTTAAATATCAGCACGTACAATATGAACTGGTGCTAAGCATTAATTATAGTGAGCAGGTAAGCTCAGTAAATGATTCAATGTACTATAGGCATGTTAAGCTTTAGATCACCATTACCGAATAATAACTATAATTAAAGTCGGAATGCTACTTGATCAATACAGAACTGTCTTCTAATCAATTTAGCCCCAACTTACAGGTTCATTGTCAATGGAAAGCTTGCGATTAACATTCCTCAAGTACCGGAAAATGTGATTCAGGTATATCGCCACCTCTTTCGCCATGCTGCCGAGGATCAACGATAACTGCAGGTATGATCAAGTGAACGAAGGTGACATTAATGACAGAGAAAATGGATTAGTATTCGCGGAGCCGAAAAGGCACTAGCAATATATATTTTATTATTTTGTGTACAGAAAGAACGGAACACATATTGAATCAGATGAGTAGCTTGGGAAGGAGTTACAGAAGGTTTGATTTCATTCACCTTACTTTTGTTGATTTCTTCTCGGTTTGAGGATACCGTTTCCGTTCACAATTACATTTTTGTTGTTCCCTTTCCTAGATGAGACTTTCCTGATTACTACTGCAGATTTCGAAGAAATATTAGAAATTCTTAAATATAAGTGCTCCCCACTTAACACCATTTTTGTCAAGGTAGGATTTTATCGACCATTTTTAATGTACATGATCAATCATATTATATTTCCCATTACCCCATTTCCCATATTACCCATATTCGATCCCACTCGGTTAGAATTATGTAGCATATATTTTTTTCAAGTTTATTATGCAGACGTGTATCCCGCAGTACATTTGGTGTATCATACTAAGATTTTCACGGATAACATGATATGATAGAACAAAAACTGATGTGGAGATTGGCTGGTGTGTATATCATGAAGTTACCATCGCAACAGAAGTCAAGCGCCACTCGGCTTGGAAAATGTCATAAATTATTAGGGCAAATTTTCAGTGACATTTATTACACTAATTAATTTCACGTGGTAACAATTTTCTTATTACATTACATTATTCTACTGGAGGAATGCAAATCAAAATGCAATAAGACGGCTGCAAATGTCAGAAGAATTTCTTCAACAATTAGACTGAAAGTAGGTGGCAATGATGATAATTGAATGGAACAAGTTTCCCGTTCAAGTTATGGTATAGTCTTTTTTAAGTGACTAAATAATTGAAATCGCAAATTAGGCGAATCTTGCAGCATACGTTGTGGAAGAACTCTGACTTGGAATGTATGACGTTATATTCAAATTGCTTTTGGTTATTTTAGTTCTGGTGCATATAAGTATGTTGCCATGACTGATAATCGTCTAATTAGTTATATTCAGTTTCACTTTAAACTCGCACCATCCACCGTCGTGGAGGCCCGTATCATTGGATCGGCTATCCCTGATGTAGTACGACCAGGACATATTCTTTTTGCCCTAATTTGAAAAAAAACACATTTTACAAGTAGACAAGTAAGCAAATATGAATTGTTAAGAATATCAAAATTGATTTTCAATTTAAATAATTTCAGACACACCGTTCCGTCCTCATTCATTTCTTGACAGCCGGCCCTGCATGTAGAGTTTGGGTGAACATAAAGGGAATTCTTGAACGTGTACTTTTTGTTTGCACATAATGTTCCACACTGACCATCCTTGCAAGTGTAATTGTAATTGTAAAGAGTGTAAATAGAAATTGAGCAGCTCCCATGATTTTTATGATGGCAAGTCTCTGTATGAACTGAACTTGTTACAAGCAGACGCTAGTGCTAGACTGCAAAGTGTTGTTGAGGAAGCCAAATTTGTATGTCCGGATCCATTGGCAGGGCATATCAGTTTGATATATTTTCTGTTTGCACAACTGGGACGACTATGCAGTAGCTAATTTTTTGGAGCTTTCAATGACTGTAATTACGGTAATTGGCACTATTCACCAAAGTTTAATCGATTGACTCAGTAGTTTTTCGCCGTATTTATGACCGTCATTAACGTCGACTTGATTTGTGGCCAGGTGCAGTTATGAAATATCAAAGTCCGTTTTAATTCACATTATTCAGAGTCACAGACTTGAAATGAGTCATATCATTGAATGCATGGCCCTGGATTGCCTGAATGATTATAATTATAGACAACATGTACTTACGTTTCTCATCAATTAAGAGCAAGTAAGCTCATATGAAAACGTAATGTAATTTTATCTTATATTATATTATGTTTCTTGTGGTTACCCAGGTGGCTTTTCGGCTCCATAAAGCACTGCCGACTTATTGCTGGCACAAATGACAGTGATTTGTAGCATGCACCGGATAATTCGATTCTGCAGGTTCTACAGGACAATTAGGTGAAACTTCTACCGGTAATTACATTACCTGATATTCAAGTTTAGCAAGAGTGCACTGCTAAAGCAGTGAGCAAGTTATTAAATGTGCAGACATCTTTTCTTTAGTAATTTTTATATAGTTATAATATTTTTTGTTTAAAGAATAATCTTGTAATAGTATGTATATGCTATCAAGGAGTGCTTGCATGGTCTACACTTGAAATAAAAACAAATGCCTAAACTATTTTTATTGAGAATGCAGACGCCATACCACCAAATCCTTTATTTGACTTTGTATTTGTCGCACAGAGCAAAGCAAATTTTCACAATTGTAAAGCAAATCCATTTTAATGGCCCACAATATACTAGTTGACGATATTGAGTTCAACATTAAACCAACACAATCCAGACGCTGTGCCATCCGTAACGTTGGATCTGCTGTCTGAGATGGAGTATCGCCATTGTGTATCTCTCCTGCCCTGAATTTCAAATACCATATATATTATTAATATCGAAATATTCAAGAAACTGCTTCGAAAATGTATAGCAAATAGCGACAGAATTGCAATGAGACGAACCGTTCCATCTGAATTCATTCCCTCGCAGCCGGCAGTACATCGCGACTTTGGGTCAACATAGAGCGTGTTCTTGAATGTGTACTTTCTGTTTGGATACATCGTTCCGCACCTTCCATCCCCGCAGTTGTAGCCGCTCAAGACACTACCGTAATATCCGGGAGGCGGGCCGTAGTATGAGATGAATACGTTAAAGTCAAATTCGTCACCTTGAACGGGAGGGCCTGTAAATGTAAAGTCAACTTCATAGGGCAGTCGCTGGCCTTTACGAATGGTACAGGGCTGCTGCTGACATCCTCTAATACGAAGGTCATGTTGGATGGCTCGTCTACCTAAACAATGTAGGACAATTTCGACACATTATATCTCACCGGACCAAGGTGATAGTTACTTAAACTGCATGTATTATTATTTGCTTACATTCTAGATCGGTTGGTTCGACGGCTTCTGAAAAGGTTGCAAGAAACCCCGCTGAAACAAGAGCAAACAGTAATGCTACGGCTGCCATATCTGATATCGGTACACGCTGGGTCAAAGTTTACAAGTATACTCGCTCGGAAGGTTGTGCAATAACATGACCCATTGAGAAACATTCCGACCATTTATATCAACTTCGGGTCTCTGTGCAAGAGACGCTGATGTGCATTGTGATTACGCAGGTGGCTCCACTACTCCATAAATAAATCTGCCAGCTGTTCACTGACACTAATTACAATAATTAATTTTACGTGCTGGATAATTGTAACTGGTTTTAATGGACGATTCGTAGAAATTTCCTGTGGTAATTAATTACGACCGCTAATATCGGAATGATATATAGAGCAGATGTATTTAATTGACTGATGTAATGCGATTTTCCAGTGAAAATTGGAAACAAGTTGATGTGCTTTTCATTTGCGCAGGTGTGCCGTTTTCTGCCATCGGTAGTGTAATTTAATTTTCAGGGACGCTAATTACGGTAATTAGTAGCCAGCGCAGTTGCACCAATAATTTGTTCAACAGTAGCTTTCTGAGGAATGGATCATACGTGTCAATTATTGTGGCAATTAAAAACAATTTCTCAAATGAGTTATGTCAACATGAAATGATATGATGTATGAATGAGTTCTTTTTTAAGCTTCAGATGTGTGGCCTTGTAAGCGGTCTGGTGGCCTGTTATCGGTACTCAAGCAATGTACGATACATTAACCGCAATGAAAATTATACAGCACTGGCTGACCGCGCTATCGGAAATTACGAAAGGTTTCAGGCGCCATTAGATCAGAGTATTTTTATTCAAACCATCAACTACCATTCATATTTTAACGGCCGCGCTTCAGCACAAAAATTAATTTTCATTCATTCGATTAACGCCCAATCATATTTTAACCGACGCGCCTCAACACAAACATTAATTTGCATTCAAACGTACAACTCCCAATCATATTGTAACGGCCGCGCTTCAGCACAAAAGTTAATTTTCATTCATACGATCAATTAGCAATCTATGTTATAACCAGGCGCCTCAACTCAAAAATTAATTTTCATTCATACGATTAATTCCCATTCATTTTGTAACTCCCGCGACTCAACACAAAAATTAATTCTCATTCATAGAATCAACTCCGAATCATATTATAACGGCCATGCCTCAATACAAAAATTAATTTTCATTCATACCATCAACTCGCAATATAATTATAAGCATCGCGCCTCAGCACAAACATTAATTTTCGTTCATACGATCAGTTTGTCATTTCAAAAAGTTTGTTATTTATAAATCTAGTTACGTGATTCTTTTAAACCTGAGCTCAGTTGCTCATAAATGCAATTTAAATATGATTTTATGATTTTCGCCCAAAAATAATTATTGAATAATCGTATATGAAAAGGTAACAGGCCATCGGAATGGATTGTACGTCTTCAGATGATACCATTACCGGAAAATAGTAAACATGTTGAGCAATATGTTATGTTGTATATTAATACATATTGTCAAACCGGCCGGTTTCGGAAACGAACATAAAAACAGCAACTTACTAAAGTGGACAATCATGTCATACCGGGTTGATCACATAAGGAAATTAAAAACATTATTAACAATTTATATGTATCTCAAATTACTGTCATCATTCCCCTTCCGGGGTTTCATTAGTTTATTTTTTTATTTTGAACCAGCAATGTATCTCAATTTCAAGCTAATACTTTAATATTTATTACAAACATGTAGGGTTCTGTTATATAACATTTGTACTACGCACTCCTTATATAAAATAAACTTAACGTAACATTATAGAAAAACCAACATCGCAATTGCGTGTGAGAATCGAATGGAACTGGTCCCATAGTGCGCAGCACTATCTTAAAACCTGTTATAACTAACCAGCTTGCATCCACACATTATAAAATTAACGAAATGAGTACACCGTCAGTTTGGAAGGCCATAAGCCTCAGGAAAGCATTGTACGAGAATATTCTACCGTATCCAATGAGTGTGCAAGCAGATCCGGCACGTTTTCAGTTTCTGGTCGAAACGGGAAAACGAAGACTGCTTCCGCACGTTGCCGGTCTCACTAATGTGCTGCTCCAATTTCTGCTCTGCTGCATGATAGTTTTCAAGGATGTCGTATTGGGGCAATGCAAGTTATATTTAATACAGCAGATTGCGGTTGGTGCGATGGGGGTATGTACAGCTATCTTGCTAACAGTCGTCGCATTAACTCAACCATTTCTGGACCAAATTGTGTGTCAGTATTACAACGCATTGCTCCGATATGAACGCCGCATAACTCTTCCATGGAGTCAACGCAATCAAATCCAATCATACTCAGTGATGCTGAGGAATGGTAAGCAGTTTATTTTGAACAAACGATAGGAAGGCATTATAAAGAAATATCTATTGATGCTTATTATTTTCAGAGTTTCGAAAGATTCGTGCCGGCCATGACATTGATGCCAACGGCATCGTGGTTAATGTTATGACTGTTGGGATAATTATGTCCGGAATATTTCTTGCTCCTGTTGGCGTCTACCAGAATCTTGACCCAATTCATTGCTTCATTGTGGCATATATTCCAAACGTATACGATCAATGGTATCTCAGATATGGAATACTTGGTTTGAGGTATCTAGTAAACCTGTGGGCTACGATTGAAGCATCTCGAATCACGGCAACGTTTGCGATCCCTGCCATGACAATATTTAATGTATATCTAAAGTGTTTGGCCGAAATTGGCAGAATGGCGTCAAACATACACACGATAAATATGTACACGCAACTTCATTGCATAAATCAGAGAGGAGTCCCATTTGTTAGGGCCCTTGCTAGTTTTCTAATGTCAAGCGGATTTGTGGTGCTAGTTTTTGGCAACTGGTACATTGTCCGGGGCACGGGCTACTTTTCAATCGAGATATCATTGATTACCGGCTGCTTATTGGTAATGGGATACATGTTTTTAATTGAGACATTGCCATTAGCTGTAAAATGTCACGAGGTTAGTAAGGAAATTTTGTTGAGATGGAAATGGGAAGCTGCGGGGTTGATTGGGGAGAGGAGGAATTTGAGGCTGCTTGTCAGAGCACAACGTCCGGTAGCGCATTATTACGCGTTTACAAAGTTTGACAAGGAGACCAAGCGGAATTATTACAGCAGCATTTTGGACTACTCAATCAATGCACTTTTACTGTACTAAATCTAAAATATGTTATAATTATATTGAATTTCAAATGTAGCTACTGATGAACGTCATATATAGTATTTATAAAAAACAATAAATGTATTATATGTTTTAATTGAGAATATCGAATTTAAATGCTAATAAATATTTGTGTCTCGATAAACCATAATCTTAACCAACATAATCGTGAGAATTATTCCATTTTGTATCATTTCGTCTTTATGGATTCCATATAACAACGTTCGACCATAACATTCATAATATAAAGGAACAGATGCATTCATCATACATACAGACCCTTCATATACTTGAATTCGTTTTTATACAATATGGACACGTATAGGCTACATGAGCAATGCCTAATCTAGTATAACAAGAATCCTATTGCCCTTAGAACTGTTGCTAGATGTCTTATAAATATAATGCCACACTGGTTGATACAATGCAGTTGGGCGTACAAGCTTATCATTCGGCAGCTTAATGGCTGTTTCCCAATTTATGTAGACTCGAAATATGCTGATGGCCAGTTTGTATAAGTTTGACTTACATTTTAAAACTAGGAAAATTTAAGGAAGGAAGATGTGTTGACAAATGCGGTATTTTAATGAATGGATTCACCTTTGTACTTCTAATTTCTGGCATTCTAATTGCTCAAATTGGATTTTGGACAGGGCTGGATCCCCTGAATATATTTCTGGAAGCCAATTTCCGCACCACTTTGCAATCATCCGTCTTTAGATTCGGCTTCATTATTCTAATTGTAATAAACGCATTTACACAGTGGGTTTGTTTGAACGCATCTCGAATGACTACAGGCGTCTGCGTTCCGGTCATGATCACATATTCAGTATTTCCACACGGAAATGACTGTTGTCTTGTAATTATTGTTGAATTCAATTTTAGCAGCAGAAAATTATAAAATGATTGATTATTGATTATCGTTGCTAAATACATAACCCAATAAAATGGGTTTACCTTCAAGTTAAATGCATACATGAACAAATAATTTGTGCCGTTCTGACGTGATCAAGATTTTTAGTACTTATGGACTTGGAATGTTAACGTCGGCGTTTATGAGGATTATTTATTCGGCGTATATATTTGGGTCTCTGTATGACCGCCTGATATCTTTAAGAATTACATCCAAAATAAAACGTATCAAATATGAGTACACTGCTGGTTTTGAAATCTATTGAATGCAGCAGCAAAATATGCGGAAATGTGCTACGGTATCCCATGTCAGTACAAGCTGATTACATAAAACAAACGTACAATGTTGTCAACGACAAAATGAAACTGACTCTCTCTTCGTCACACGATTCAACTGATTCTCGAGAGTCAAATCGTCGCATTTGTTCCAGTAATGTTGATGGGTTCCATGTTCGGTCTAACAGCTACAATTGAACCGTTCTTGGGTACAATCCTGAGCCAATAGTAATCAAATGCATGGAGCTCACTAAATTCATAATTCACAATTGGAAATTCACATTGACTGAAATTCATGAAGATAGGCGCCATTTGAAGCTATGGTTGAGAGCACAGCGTCCCGTATGTAATTATTATTTTCAAACTAAATTTGAGACGGTAACGATGAGATATTATTATCAAAGTATATTACGGTACGCCTTTAATCTAATTTTGATGGATAAGTGAAAACACAAATTTCGTTGATGTGCGCTGAATTTGTACTAATTGTAAGTTATAATTAAGAATTTAAAAATAATCAAAGCCATTCCACAAGTCATGTAACTGAATACATGAATAATTCTTGTCCAACTTATTTTATCATGTATTTTAATTTTTAAAGTTAATCCATATATAGAAATAAGCAAGTAACATGTTAAAAAGGATCAATACTCTCTCAGTATTTTCAACGTGCCGAAAATATCCATATCCTACATACGTAAGTATATACTATTCAGTACCACACTACCAAGAAGAGACCGTATTTAATAGGAAAAAAATGATGATGTAAGATTAGATATTTTAAGGCCAGGTATGCATCGTCGTTATAAAAAAGTAATGGAAAGTACTATGACTACTTGATATTAAAAAATATACCGAACCATTATTACTTCTGCTTATTAATAAAAAAAATTGAATAACTACTTATGACATATAAGCTAAATTTAATGCTTACGTTGGCAAGACTGATACCGAAATAGATGTTTCCAAGACAGCAGCAAGTTCCGCACGAGACATACAGCCTGGATCTTTCCCACATTACGTCAAACCCTTTACTCTTTTATTCCATCCTTAACAAACGTACGTATTCGACGCTGAATCAGACTAAGTCTGCAAATTACAATATAACTTGCGCCGTATAGCGCAGGCTGTCATATTATTTGAATATTTCGATCAATTGCGAAAGCTGACATTCAAATTTACATAATGACATCGCCGCTAGTTTGGAAGGCGATACGCGTCAGCACAGCGTTTTACGACACAGTTCTGCGATACCCTATAACTGTCAGGGCGGACCCGATCCAATTTCAATTTCGAATTGAGCACAGGATACTCAAGTTACTACCGTACTTTACCAATGTTGCAAATTTTGTATTCAATTTCATACTGTGCTGCATGGTACTGCTCGACGACGTGGCACTGGGCGGTGGAAAGCTAAATCTAAAACAGCTTCTTGCTCTTGGCGCCATGGCGTTAGGCATAGGAATGGTACTGTCTGTGATTGTGCTAGTTCACCCCTTTCTTGATCCCATTGTGTGCCACTACTACAACGCGTTGCTCAGATTTGAATCCCGTATCACATTTTCGGGCACAGTTGAACTCAAGTCGTACAGAGTGCTGTTGCGAAATGGTATGTGTTTTGAAATGTAGATTTATTGTCGCGGCAATATTGAGATGTTTAGAGGTGTGTACTTATTTTATTTTATTTCAGAATACCGAAAAATTAAGGACGGTCGCAGCTTTGACGCTAACGGTATAATACATAGTAACTGTAATGACGTTTGGATCGATGATCGTGGGAGCAATCTTCACTCCAATTGGAATGTCACTAAATTTGGATCCACTCAATTCATTCTTCAAACGTTCCGAACGTGTTTAAACTATGGTACTATAACTATCCTGTATTAATTTTAAGGTATGCATTGGCGCAACTGGGAACACTGGAAATGTCAAGAATCATGATAACGTTTAGCATTCCGGCAATGACTATATTCAGCTTGTACCTAAAATGCTTGGCAGAGATTGCTAGAATGCCGTTGAATAGATTGAAAATTCATCTGTATACTCAACTGCATTTAATAAACCAGCGAGGTGTCATATTTGTTAGAGCCCTGGCACGTTGTCTCATGTCTGGTGGATTCGTGGTGTTTGTGTCTGGAAACTGGTTTATTATCAAGGGCCAAAAATTGTTTCCGTTTGAAATGTCGGTGATGGGGATATGTCCTGTTGTAATGGCCTATCTGTTCTTGAGTCAGACGTTGCCGTATATCATAAAGTGTCATGAGGTGAGTAACGACATGATTGCAAGATGGAAGTGGGAATCCGTTGAGTTGATTGGAGACAGAAAATACTGGGTGAGGCTTGTTAAGGCGCAACGACCCATTGCGCATTACTACTCGCCGACCAAATTTGAGAAGGAGACCAAGCGGAATTATTACAGCAGCATTTTGGACTACACCATTAATATACTCATGTTGCAATAAAATGTACACACTGCATTGTAAATTTGTACTTTGACGTAAGCTGAGAGAAAATCCCATCAGTGTTTTGAATGAACTTACATTCTAGGATCCACGACAATCCACATTGAATTGGTTCTTAATTGAAATTGTATTATGCCATCAAACACTATATCACACATAAATTAAATCAATTAGATTAAATATATTTGCTATTCTTAAGCGAACTTAATAATAAATGAAATTATTCCAAATTTCGAATCGCAATTTTATTTCTGAGTGCCACAATATATACGTTCACAAAACCAGACGAATTGTCGTATCCGTGCATCGCTAGCAATAAACTAGCATATACGGTTAATATAAAATGAAACGTGATCAAAAAATCATTTATCATCACCCGGTGTAGAGTAAATAAAATCAGATGGTAACCAAGCGCAATTATTGCAGTTGATTTATAGATTGCACCTTTACTTCTACTTTTTTTGAAATAAAATATGTTTATTAATTCGGATAGTTCATTTTATAGTGTAAATCGTTTTCAAAATATAATTGGTTTTTTGAATATTATTTATTACATTACATTTCCATTTCATAGGATTCCGTCAAATGTAGATATTGAAAAGTTGAATACAACAACTTACATTAGTAGATGATCAGGTTATTGAATTGATCATATAACAAAATTTAAAAACTTTAGTAAATAGTTGTTTGTATTTGTATTTAGCTCGTGCTATTCATGACCGACAACTCATAGAATAAATTTTACGAACTTTTTGGAAGATAGGAACTGGAACATGTGCTGAATTAGCTGTAAAACCGACACATGGAAGTAGCATTTGATCGTAAGAAGTGCTACACAACTGATATTGTGGCAAACGATTATAGCTGGTTATGATTTGTTAGGCGTGGATTTTCTTGGCGAAAGTTCACTCCTCACAGCCAAACTGTAATATCAACGTTGGCAGGTACACATGGAGGATTTTAGATGTGTTTCTATATTGCCAAAATCGAGATTATCTGAAAGATTATTATTCTCCAAATTTGAGTTGAAGATGAAAAGTAATTACTACAATAATATACTTCAGTACACGATAAACCTGATTCTTTTGAAGCGTTAAAAATATTCTTTTGACCTCTTTGAACGTAGACCGGCAAGAAAATTTTGCTGTTATATACTTTCACGATGTTAATTGGATAGTGATGAGGGCCTTACACGTGTTGCCAATTACGTTTTACTTGATTGTACTCTAGTTGAGCAGACTCTACCATTGGTTATTCACTGCAACGAACTCAGCAAGTTAATAATTCACAGCTGGAGGCGCATGCCGATCGAAACCCATGAAAGTAGGCGTCATTTTAAGTTAATTCTGCCAGCTCAACGCCCCTATCCCATTACTGCCTTTTAACTGAATTTGACTGGAACACTAAATATGATTAATATCACAGTATATTGCCCTATGTACTCAATCTAATATTTTTGGACAATCAAATACAGAAATATTGCAATATCATTTATTCGATTTCTGCAAATCTAATGGACTTTCAGTACATACGAACATTCTGTTAATATGTGAATAAAGAAAACTCAATCAAGTTTTTTTTTCGCAATACAAAACTAGTAAAAAAACTTCTAATGTAATTGGAAAAAAATAAAGTTGCCGGGGGAAACGAAGTCACTGCTAGAACGGTCAGTCTGGAACATTCCATCAATTCGTTGCAAAAGCACTCTTTTCATGATCATAGAATTAGTAGCTGAATGTATGTGTTTGGCAAGCAGATTTAAATATTCGACAGCGGACATCCGACAATTTTGTAATTCAAAGCTCTCCATCAGCTACAAAATACAGTACCCCAACTTTCACAATGACAACACCGTTAACCTGGAAGGCGATTCGAATCAGCACAGCGTTTTTCGACAAGGTTCTGCGATATCCCATGACTGTCAGCGTAGATCCCGTGCATTGTCAATTTCGAATTGAGCAGCGAGTTACCAAGCTTGTGCCATACTTTGCCAACTTGACCAACACATTATTTAATTTTATACTAAGCTGTGTAATATTGATTAGAGATGTTGTGCTCGGAGAAAGAAAGCTGAATCTAAAACAACAACTCGCCCTCGGCGCAATGGCAATTAGCATAGGAATGGTACTGTCTGTGGTCGCGCTGGTTCATCCGTTTCTTGATCCCATCGTGTGCCAGTACTACAACGCGCTGCTCAAATACGAACAACGTATCACGTCTTCTGGGAGTGGAATTCATCAACTGAAGTCGTACAAAGTGCTGCTCAGATATGGTATGCGTTTATAAATATTAACGTCATTTCATTATCACATAAAATCGTATTTGCACGTTTTTCTAATGGATTATGTGTTTCAGAATTTCTAAAACTTATGAACGGCCAGAAATATGATGCCAACGGTCTAATAGTAAATGTAGTAACATTTGGATTGATGATCCTTGGAATAATCTTTACTCCAATTGGGATCTACCTAAATTTGGATCCCATAAATTCATTCATGGAAGCTTACTTTCATGAGAAATTTCAACTTTGGTACTATAAATATGCCATATTTATTGTTAGATACACGTCGGCCCAAATCGGCACACTTGAAATGTCCAGAATTATGATAGCATTTAGCATTCCGGCAATGACGATATTCAGCGGGTATCTTAAATGCTTGGGAGAAATTGCTGGGATGCCCTTGAATAGATTGACCATTCATTGGTATACCCAACTGCATTTACTAAACCAGCGAGGTTTTGTATTCGTCAGAGCGCTTGCTAGCTCACTAATGTCCGGCGGCTTTGTAATATTTGTATTTGGCAACTGGTTTATTATCACAGGACAAACCTTGTTTCCATCTGAAACGTCGATGATGATCATATGCGCCGTTGTAATGGCCTATCTATTCTTAAGTCAGACGCTGCCGTATGTCATAAAGTGTCATGAGGTCAGTAGCGCGATGATGGCGAGATGGAAATGGGAGGCAGTTGGATTGACTGGAGACATAAAATTTTGGGTACGGCTTGTTAGAGCTCAGCGACACGTTGCACATTACTACTCGCTGACAAAGTTTGAGAAGGAGACTAAGCGCAATTATTACAGTAGCGTTTTAGATTACACTATTACGGTACTTATGTTGCAGTAATGTCATTCTACGATTGCATTTTGATAAACCACAACCTTGTATTGCACATTTTATACATAGCAACACAAACTGGCAGAATTCCTGCTGACACGATTGCACAATTTATTTGTAAAATGACAATGATAGAAACATTGACTGGATAACTAAACTGATATCTTTCTATCTATTGATATATCTATTGATATATATAAAATCATTTTTAGTTTACTTTTTATAAATCGTCCTTAACAGAAATGTAATATAGCGTACCTACATGTTTTAATACATATAAAAATATTCGCTTCTTGTTATTGTGATAAATTTCCGGTTCAAAATTAAAAACAATTTAAAATTGGGAACATGACCTAGGAACATAATTTTAACAAAAATTGCAAAAACCATCTTCAATCGTTTTCAATTTTGTTATATGATCAACTCTGTAACATATGATTATGCGCAAACGAAAGCTGCTCTAAAATAGTTCTTACTACTAATCATGTTATACCTAAAACTAACCGTCCCAATATAATATAGTGCGTAGTACAATGTCTCGCGTAATTAAACATTCATTTTATTGACGCTCAACTCAAATAAATAGCAACACAATTAAAGTAAATATCTAACAAATACCTTTTAATGGGAATGAATTTATCAGTAAAGTTTACCTAAAGAGTTTTCTCTAATATAAGTAGTATCAAATTTCACGTGAATATTTAAAAACTCCAGTGAAAAAGTTATGAATGATTATGAAACTTATGTTGCGAAAGTTATGATGAAATCATTAGCTTATTAGCAAAAGTATACAACATATTTTTATATCTGTAAAACGCGATTATACAATACAATATTTAATTATAATCTTATAATCTGCAAATTGTATTGGTCTAACGCAATTGTGCAATTACCTAAATATATACATAACAAACGTATTACCTGAGGTAATGATGGGCTAATTCTACTGATAATTAAAATTTATTACCACTAAATCAACTGCAATCCAATGCGCAGTAAATATCAATCTGTTTTGACAACCAGCGACATCATACAAATTGTAAAATTTAAAACACTTTGGACAATAAGCCATTACAAAACTCTTCATCGGATCTAAATTTTGTGACATTCCAATCAAAGTGAAAACCAGACCCAATGTTAGAATTCCAAATGTCATTGTGTTCACTATTAACCCATTAGCGTCAATTGCGTTGCCGTTGCGAAATTTCTGACATTCTGAAAAAGAAAACATACGCAATTATTAAAATGGACGTCGTTCGTATTATAGTGGTGGGAGGAATTTTTATAATTTGATACCATTTCTCAACAAGTTATTATATGATTCAATTTGATTGCGTCCAGTTCCACGATTCTCATACTTGAGCAGTGCGTTGTAGTATTGGCACACTACTTGCTCAAGGAATGGCTGAGTTAGTGCAACAATAGACGGCAAGACTCCTGTCAATGTTGCTGTTACACCTACGGCCAGCTGCTGTTTCAGATTTAGTCTCCGTTCCTCTATGACCAACTCTGTAAACAAAATTGTGCAGCTGATTGTAAAGTGCATCAGAATGATGGCGAGATTGACAAAGTATGGAAGCAGTTTCAATTTGCTGGTCCAATCATAAACTGACAGTGCAAGGGATCCGGCCGCACACTCATGGGTAAGGCAGCACTTTGTCGTAAAATGCGGTGAATACAGTCAGTACCTTCCAAACTAAAGGCGTACTCATTTTGGAATAATATTGGATGTATTTTCGGTGGATGGTTGATCCTTTCAAATAAAATTGCTGTCGCACGTAATTCAAAGTCTCGGCGTTCCCAAATATTTGCTACAGCAACAACTTTTGTCGTCCATTTGGCGCGGACTAACAAATGTTTTTGCGACGAAATGGTGGAAAGTTACAGACTGTTTTTTAACCTTCATTTGCTTGTATTTCTTAACGATACGCTGAATTTGGAACATTACGGAAACTATTTTTGCTAATGGATTACTTATATTAAAGCATGCAAAGATATTCTACTGGAGATATTGAGCAACTATCATAATGCGGAAAAAATTGTTTTGGTATGAAATGATATTGGATATTTCTTATTTTTATTTATTTCTTATTTCTTATTTTACCCCTTATTTATTTTAATTGAGCAACAACAAATTAATGGTGTAATTAACAATTTCGGAGTAATAATTAGATTTGGTTGAAGTCTCAAATTTTGCCACTCCATAATAAATTGAGACGGTGCGTTGGGCCCTGATTTTATACCTCCAATATCTGTACGCACCCTGCGCATTCAGGAGTTTCCACCTCCATTCTCTTAGCATATCTCCGCTAATCTGATCACATTTAACTGCAATAGGTAGAGTTTGAGAAAGTGCCAAATATGACGAAGCAACAATGCTTACCACAATGAAATATATGTGAGGTGGAAATATCCTCCATCCATCAATTATGACGTAGTTGCCGAATACAAATATTAAAAATCCCACAGCCATCATTGAGCCCGCCAAATACCTCAGCGACTCCATTCCCATCTGGATTACGTAGTGAAGCTGGTTGTACAGCAACAATAGTCTTTCATTCAGTGGCTTTCCATGTAAAACTTTTAGACATTTGATTAATATGTTACATGCCGTCATGTATGGTATTACAATTGCTGCGAGTACTCTACAGGTTTCCGCTGCGCACCATTGAGAAAACACGTATCGAGAAATCAAGAACGGGATATACATCGCTGGACCGATCTGGTCGAGGGGGAAATGAGCCTTCACCAAATAGTTCATTGGATCTATTCCGGCAGCCATTGCAACGGGCACCAGCAACGATCCGACCGTAATCAATTGTACCGCAACTCCAGTTACCATAAGACCCGAAATGTCCGCCGGTTTTCCTTTGCATATCTTTTGAAATTCTGAAACAATTAGTATGCAACGTCGTTCACCTTCGTCCATATAATCAACAAGTATTTCCCATTATGTTAGCAAATACTCACCATCCAGTAACAATTTCCAAAAATTCTGCCCAGCATTGCGTTGAGGAACGCGACCCAGTATATCCTGTTCGAACATCAGTAGAGAGTTGAGAAACTGAAGATAAAACGTTTCCGCGTGCAGCAAGGTTATTCCCGCTAGAGTTAGAGTGAGTAACATAATTCCCAGATTTATGGTGTAGAACACTGCATAAGGTAGATCCATTTTTATGATAGCAAATAGGACCATTTCTGCCACAATCGCTAGACAGCAAAGGATCATTCCCAACATGAGGGCGCAATACATGCAAAAAGGGACAATCTTCTTGTTGCTCCTTTCTACGACGAATCTTCCTGTAAGATGATCTGCACCGAATGGTAATGGGTATGGCAAACTTTTGGAGTAGAAGGAATTACTGAGCGCAATGGCTTTCCAAAATAGTGGACTGGTCATGATTCTAGTTTGCTCCGATTAGTTATTTGGTAAATGTATAATTTGACAAATGTTGTGCACACGAATTAGCGTTCAGGAATTTATGCTACTTGTACGTAAACACAAATCACCTCTAGCAATGATTAAGAAAGTAAGTAGGGTCTCCTGCATCGGTGACATTGAAATGAATGTGGTAGAAGCCAACAATAAAGAATGTAAATTAAAATAGAATTGGGTTCAAACTAATTTCACGAAAAGTAAAATTACAATTCGATCATTTTTAATTCCATGAGCCATCGATTTAATAATTCTGATTTTCAGCGTATACAAATCCATTTGGATTTGCAAATAGCGTTTTAGTGAAGAAAATTTAAAAGCCTTTTGGATATTATTTTGTGCATATGTATTGGGAACTACTCAACTGAGCTGAACATTGAAATAGAATTGAAATTCAATGTTTAAATAAATTATGTTCGGTTTTAGGTAGAAAAATCTAAATTAAATGCAAATGGTTTCTTAAAATAATAGGGAGAATGTCTCCATTAATGTGCCAATAAGAAATTTTTGATATTCTATATTTTTAGAACTATCCAGGAAATGTATACGTATATCATAGCTAACATTATGTGCTTAGAAATATTTAATATGTTATTGTGTTGACTAAGAAGCTATATACTTCCGCATCAGAGATTACTTTTAGTGTGGATTTTTGAATTTGAAATGGTTTGGAGCATTTACAATATTGGTTTGCCAATTTTGCAAACCAATATTGCACTGTGCACTGAGCACTGTGCACTTCGGGCGTCTGGCAATGGAGTTTGTTTACACGCAACAATTTCTACAGAAACAATATCGTAATGTATTTGTAACCACGACAATGGCAGTCTAGTACCAGGTGTCTATTTAGACACCTACAGTGTCTATTTAGACACTCTGAAAAGGTGTCTATTTAGACAATTTCGAATAATTAATTATTTAGGTGTCTAAATAGACACTCTGAGTGTCTAAATAGACACCTTTGTGTATTTATAAAATATTTTCTAGGTGTCTAAATAGACACTTTGGGGTGTCTAAATAGACACCTAATATCATTTAATTCAAATAGCGCGTGAAGTTACTGCAGTACATTTATGAAAAAAAATAATAGAACAGTCAGAAAAATGGTCGATTTTCTGAAACTAACATCATTAATTTTCGTTGAATACTTTTTGAAATATTTATTTAACAAAAAATAATTATAATTAATTAAATATCTACCAAACCAACCGGTAGAATGTTTTTATTTGTTCACAGAAATTAGCAAATTTCACGCACTTTAAGAAAATATACTCCTTTTGATGCGAGCTCTGTTCTGGAAGCCAGGATTTACTATTTTTCATGTCCTACAATGTAAAAATTATGCTTATTTTAATTTAGCGGTCGTACATGACGAGCTCGCATCAAAAGGAGTATATTTTCTTAAAGTGCGTGACATTTGCTAATTTCTGTGTTCGCAATCAAAATCACATAAGCCAAAAAATGACTCACTTTTCTACGTTCAATCTGTCTCTCAATCTGAAATATACATGGCGTGGAAGAAATTAAAAAAGAAACTGTCGAAAAAAGAAGACACGACTGGCTTGTCAAAATATTATCTGAACATTCTTTTAGGGCTTCCTCAAATACAAGCAATAATATTGAAGTTAGTTAATGCGTCCTTTAGCACATGAATAGTTCCAGATTGTCTTAACATAGCTCGCATTGTACCTATTCCTAAGGAGGACGGGGCTAAGGATCCATCTCAATTTCGCCCAATTGTCTTAAATTCAAATATATTTCTCCTGATGGAAAAGTTATACTACGATAAACTTATCAAGTTCATTGGTAAAAATGATATATTGTCTGATCGACAATTTGGTTGTCGAAAGGGTCATTCTACTGAGTTGGCGATGATTGCTGTCACTGGCGTTGCCAAAAGTGGTATTGATAAGGGTTGTTTTGTGGTATAATTATCATTAGATTTACGCAAAGCATTGGACAGTGTTCCTAAGAAAAAGCTGTTAAAAAAATTAGCGGAAAAGTATAATATATCAGACTATTGGCTACGGGATTATTTTTCAAATAGATCGCAATTTGTTAATCTTGACGGAAGCTTATCAACCGTTAGACAAGTACTTATAGGTATAGGCGCTATTGGTATCTTGGGACCAATTCTGTTCGCATTATTCTTAAACGATTTTCCAGAAATAGTAAAATGTGGTCAAGTATACATGTTTGTAGATGATTCACATATTGCGTTTTGTGGAAAGTATGGAAAATTTGATGAGCTAGAATCGATTATAAACGGAGATATGAATGAGGTGGTGAAATATTTTACATTTAACTCATTGGTGCTGAATAGTGACAAAACAAAAATGATCGCACTTAGTTCTGGTAGAAAGTCCTCAAAGTTAGATAATTTCTCGTTTCAGGTTGGTGATTTTACAGTGCGCAATGGTGACGTTTTAAGATGTCTTGGTATTATATTAGATATGAAGTTTTCCTGGGCGAATCATGTAAAAAATGTAGGCAGAATGTGCTTCATGCGTATACGTGCGTTATACACAATACAAGATTTTTTCGAACAACGCCAACAAAAAATTTTGTGCCAGAGTTTTGTTTACTCGGTAATTAATTACATGATTTCTGTGTATGGGGTAGCTAGCGCTGATGTAATGGAAGTTATTGTTAAGGTTGTACGTGCTCTTGCGCGTCCGGTGTTGAAACGAAGGATATATGATAGAATATCGTTATTAATTTTGAATGATTTGGAATGGTTGTTTCCATTAGAATTGTGCCATTACAAAACTGTATGTCTTATGTACAAAATTATCTGTAATACTGACAAAAATTACTTTATTGAGTTTTTTGAAAAGCCTGTGTCTGAAAGACGAGCAAGTGATTATGACTGTAAATTGTATCCGAAAAGTGACATTGGAAAAAGTTGTTTTCAATACAGAGGTGTGGTGCTATGGAATATGTTACCGGTAGCGATAAAAAATGCAAATACGTTTAACTGTTTTAAGAAGAAAGTAAAAAATTACCTACTAAACAAGTACAAAGAAAAATTTTACAATTGAGCATTGGCTTGATTCAAATCTTTTTGAAATTTGTAATATAAAAGGATAATTATTTAGAAATTTATAAAAAGTGATGTAATATCTTACATATGTGAGTTATCATTTTTTGTCTTGTTGTGAAGTTGACTTAATTAAGAGCAGTCTAGTACCAGGTGTCAATTTAGACACCTAAAGTGTCTATTTAGACACTCGGACAAGGTGTCTATTTAGACACCTAAAAGTGTCGATTTAGACAATTTAGAATAATTAATTATTTAGGTGTCTAAATCGACACTTTTAGGTGTCTAAATAGACACTCTGAGTGTCTAAATAGACACCTATATATATTTATTGAATATTTTCTAGGTGTCTAAATAGACACCTTGGGTGTCTAAATAGACACCTAAAATCATTTAAATTGAAATAGCGCGTGAACTAACTGAAGTAAATTTATGAAAAAATAGTACAATAATCAGAAAAAAATGCTCGATTTTCTGAAACTAACATCTTAAATTTTCGTTGAATACTTTTTGAAATATTTAATTAATAAAAAATAATTATAATTAATTAAGTATCTACCAAACCAACCGGTAGAATTTTTTTATTTTTTCACAGAAATTAGCAAATTTCACGTACTTTAAGAAAATATACTCATTTTGATGCGAGCTCTGTCCTGGAAGCCAGGATTAACTATTTTTCATGTCCTCCAATGTAAAAATTATGGTTATTTTAATTTAGCAGTCGTACATGAAGAGCTCGCATCAAAATGAGTATATTTTCTTAAAGTACGTGAAATTTGCTAATTTCTGTGAAAAAATAAAAAAATTCTACCGGTTGGTTTGGTAGATACTTAATTAATTATAATTATTTTTTATTAATTAAATATTTCAAAAAGTATTCAACGAAAATTTAAGATGTTAGTTTCAGAAAATCGAGCATTTTTTTCTGATTATTGTACTATTTTTTCATAAATTTACTTCAGTTAGTTCACGCGCTATTTCAATTTAAATGATTTTAGGTGTCTATTTAGACACCCAAGGTGTCTATTTAGACACCTAGAAAATATTCAATAAATATATATAGGTGTCTATTTAGACACTCAGAGTGTCTATTTAGACACCTAAAAGTGTCGATTTAGACACCTAAATAATTAATTATTCTAAATTGTCTAAATCGACACTTTTAGGTGTCTAAATAGACACCTTGTCCGAGTGTCTAAATAGACACTTTAGGTGTCTAAATAGACACCTGGTACTAGACTGAAGAGGAGTAAATAAATAAATAAATAATTATTTTTTGTTAAATAAATATTTCAAAAGGTATTCAACGAAAATTTATGATGTTAGTTTCAGAAAATCGAGAATTTTTTTCTGATTGTTCTACTATTTTTTCATAAATTTACTGCAGTTACTTCACGCGCTATTTGAATTAAATGATTTTAGGTGTCTATTTAGACACCTAGAACATATTTTATAAATACACAAAGGTGTCTATTTAGACACCTAAATAATTAATTATTCGAAATTGTCTAAATATACGCTTTTAGGTGTCTAACTAGACACCTTTTCAGAGTGTCTAAATCGACACTTTAGGTGTCCAAATAGACACCTGGTACTAGACTGAATGGTTGAAACAGTGACCGGATAAGTATTTTACAGTCAGGCAGATAATGACGGCAACATTACCCATGTCCAATTATGTTCGATTCGGTTCACAGGTTTCTGAGTTAAATCAATTTATGCCCAGCTGGTCAACGAAATTCAGAGGTTTTATGGTTTGCTTCACTACCTGGCCCACAATAAGTTCAGGAACCCGAACCCTTGCACATAGTAGTTTCTCACAATATACTATAACATCAACATAAATAATAAACATCTGCGACATTGAAGTTATATGAGAGGTCACGTTTAAAACATGTTGTTCACGCCAATTATGACGAACACCGCGATCCACTGTTGTCAATTTAAGTGATGGGTGGTCCATCTGAGTACCACATTAGTGTAATCAGAATTTAATAGCAATATGAATTTAGATTATTAAAGCTTTGAAGAAACTACAAATCCAAATTTCGTAAAAAAACACTTTCGAAATATCTTCATGTCAAATTGCCTTAAATAGTATTAATACCTTGCAATATCATTTACAGAATATCCTCTGGGCACATGTCAAAAACTGGAAATTTATAGGCAATATGCACATTCAATTTCATAAATGCTTGAAGAAGTTTCAAAATTGCTGGAACCGCCTCTCCGTAAAAATCATAAAGAGAAGAACTTTCGATCTAGTTTTTGAGTCATGAACCTGGTATGTAATGGGCCACTTAATATTCATGTTTTCTTTAAGTTTGGAATTATGCATACTGAGACAATTGCAACCTGTTCCGAGTGAAGCACATAATCAATAGTCATTTTGCATTTCAACTGAGATATCAACATAAACAATGGAACAAATGTCAACAGCCACAACCAGATATGAATATGACGACAGCACAAACCAGTTTTTTGTTGAGCTGGACCACTCCGCTGGAGAGTAGAAGTCAACATGAATAAAACTCATGCATTGATTATTCATGAAAACGGAATGAATAATAGTATGGGCTTGGCTAGTAATTTCAAGAATATGTTTACATACGTTGCTCACCCGAATGAATACTCTTCAACGCAGGTCAGTCAGCCAGTTCATGGTCATGTATTATTTTTGGAATATAAAAGAACATGCTATGATGGACACCGATAACAGTTTTGAATTACATATTGTCCACTGCACATCTTATCGAGCTTAAGTCCAACATGTACATCTCCAGCCTCCTTTTTCTCGCCTCTTGTTGCATTAGCCTCTTGTTGCATTAGCGTCAGCTACACCGAGTCTGGAGGATCCCTTAACGGTAGCTCACCAATACTCAATTACCCCATACGAAGGAAACAGGAACCTATTCAGAGACGCTGGTGTAGTTACTGGAACAAGAAGTTGTGGTAAGATGAAAACGCGGTTGCTATCAACTTTACACGAACATAATTTGTGTGCTATATGTACTTAATTTTGGTGATAATTTTGATAACCATGATTACAGGTGGAGTGGGAAAGTCAATTCGTTTCCGCTACGAGCCATGTGTAACGGGCAATCCATCTCCATGCATCATCCCCCACAAAGGAAATTACCGGGTTGAATTTGTCTTCATTCCCAGTGAGAACATTGACAATGTTGGACTGCGAGCATCAGTGCTGACATTGGACGGTCAACTGAAGCAGTACGAGAATATTGTTAAGGATGTCAATTTGATTGCTGGAAAGGAGTACGCTCTCACGAATGCCGTTGGATCGACCGCTGAGTTGGTGGGAAAACACTATATTGGCCAAATGGAGGTTTTCAGGGAGCGTGATCGCGTGGTTGAGGCATGCGCTCAGGCAGATTTTTTCGTGGTGTAAAATTTCCTGACCAAGCATATGTATATATAGAAAGATTGTGCATTGTTCTGAAATGCAAATAAATAAATTATGAAATTGCTCAAATGGACAGATTAAAATGTTTTGTTTCCCGTTGCATGCATTTACTGATACATAATATTCACAAGTTAGATACATGCCGCATTTCTGATGAAATTATGAAACCTCTTGCTACACACTGGACAGGTATGTCTTTATTTATGTTTAAAACTAGGTATTTTCTCAGACAAACATATCAAATTATGCACCAGTAATACTTCATAACGGCCTCATGCAGCTTAAAAACTTGCTGGGAACGCCTCTGCATAAATTCAGGAGAAAGATACAAATTGCGAACATTTTTTCGAAAACATGGTATGATCTGTGTTACTTACTATCCTGCATCCTGTTGACTATTTTGCATAAACTAGGTATCATAACCAGTTTCGAGTGACAGAATTCAATACGTATTTTCGGCTTCAATATCAATATGTCAACTTGTATTGGAAGAAATGCATGGAGCCACAAATGAGCCAGACAAAAGCCGGAACCAGTTTTGTATCGTCACGTACCATGTCCTTGCACTTTTCTCAATTGTTCTGAACGGCTTCATGATATCTCGTATGAAAAGCATCTCGCTTAGCTATTGGTGAGGTGTGGAGAGTTGATTGTAGACGCCGATACATAAAATCACACGTGTTGATTGTTCATGAAAACAGAATCAAGTATTACATGAATTTTGTAACTAGCCTCAGAAATAAATCAACTTGAAATAAAGATCACCTAATAATATGCAGCGCCACGCAGGTCACTGTTCGATTTCATGGCCATGAATTCAAATAAATTAAAGAACTTGCTGGCATGGATATTGATACCAGTTTTGAACCATTCATTGTCCACTTCACATCTTAAATTCAAGTTAACCATGTACCTCTCCAGCCTCCCATTCATCGTCGCTGTGATTGCATTGTCTTCAGCCACGCAGACGTTGGAGCAGCCCCTGACGATTGGAGACCCATACTCAATTAGTCCATATGATGGAAATAGGGATTTGTTCATAGACGCTGGTCTAGATCCTGGAACAAGGAGCTGTGGTATATATTGCAAATTTGCATACAAATTGTCAATATTTTTTTGCGACATTTCATACAATACTTAATTTTAACACTAATTTTGGAGGTGGAGCGGGAAGGGTATTACGTTTCCGCTACGAGCCATGTGTAACGGGCAGTTCACCGCCGTGTATCATTCCTCACAAAGGAATTTACCGTGGTGAACTCGTTTTTATTCCTAGCGAAAGCATTGATACTGTCGGCATACGAGTCGCGGTAGTCACCTTGGATGGCCAACAAAAACAATACGAACATATCGTGAAGGACCTCAACTTGGTTGCTGGGAAGGAGTACGTGCTGACCAATGATGTTGGCGCGACCCCACAGTTAATTGGGTGGGAAGCAGTATATTGGCCAAGTGGAAATTTTTAGGGAGCGTGATCGAGTGGTGGAGGGTTGTGTGCAGGCAGACTTTTTTGTGATTTAGACACGTTTCAGAAAGCGGATGTTTGAAAATTTAGTAGTAATTTTCTTACAAATTTAGTAGTTTTTTTTGGAAATAAATTATATTGACAGCTGCTATGCATTATATATTTGATTGTGACAAGTTACTCACGCATATACTCCTTGTCCAGCATGTGCATCTCCAGTCTCATTTTTCTCGCGCTGTTTACATTGTCATCATATGTTAAACATATTTAAATACTCTCATTACAATCATCACTAAAATTGATAGACCATTTATTCAAAGTAAAATTAATGCAAAAAACTATCAGACGGAAGAAAGAAATGCATTGAATCTACACATAGGTTTTTAGTGAAAAAACGCCTGTCCAGCGGACACTGTTTTTGCACATGTAGTTAGCACTGCACCCGCTGAGTTAAAATATTGAAATGCAATTACAATCCTATGTTCAAACTAAGAAAGAGCGCATTTTTGTCTGTATAGTAAAATGAAATAAGACTGTTTTAATAAAATGACAACATGTCGCGAATTTTACAGAACATTTTTAGTATTTTGTATTATTAGAATAATCCGGGAAAAACATATAGACGCATCATACCGAAGCTAACATTGGCTGTTCCCGAAATAATGCATTACTGTTTCAATGGAAACATCAATGTACTTCACCATCAGAGCTTGTCATTAGTTTACAAGTTGGAATTGGTAATGGTTTGTAGGATTCCCAATGCAACTTTCCACATTGGAAATGACGATTTTCTCTACAAGTAATTGCCTACAATGCTAATTACATGTGAAACTAGGGCAACAGGAATTACAATAGAAGCAAAGCATTGATTGTGTAATCCACTATGTTTGATAAATAATTGACCTCGGTTTCCTTCTCAAATTTAGTGAACGCGTAATACATTGCCAAAGGCCGCTGGCTCCTGACAACTTGAAACCAGAATTTCCGTCGTTCAGTCGGAACCTCCAGTACCCTACTGCGCCAACCATGTATCATATTTGTACTTTCCCCATTACACCTAATTATGAGCGGAATGCTGTTGGAAACCACAAAATAAGCAAAGACGAGGATTCCTAGCACAAGGAAATAAATTCCTTGTGGATACAAATTCCAGCCTGAAATTATAACCCAATTTCCAAAGACAAAAATGAGAAAGCTAATGCCCATTAGGGATCCGGAAATCTGTTTTATGTGTACGAACGCGATTTGGTTGATACAGTGAAGTTGGTCGTACATTGATAGGGTTCGTTCGTTCAATGGATATGTGCTGATCACATTTACACACTTTACATAAATGACGCAGACCAGGTTAATGGGCATACAGAAGGATATGAACAAGCGAGTTGACTCCAGCGTACACCATTCTATAAATATTAATCGCAGGGTGTTTAGGAAACAATTTAATATTAGATAGTTCTTGATGGCTGGCAATTTGACAACAAGAAACAATCCAAATGGATCCAAGTCGGCGTATATAAGCACAAGTCCCAAAAACGTTCCCACTGATATCATAATCAACGTTAATGCAAAGCAGGATAAGCCAAATGTATCTCGATGGCGTCCATGGAATAGTTTCCGAACTTCTGCAAAAAATGCCATTGATTGGTAAACGATTTTTTTCTGACTGAGAAGCTTAAAAATAAACTGTAATCATGCTTACCATTTCTCAGTAGCCACTTTAATTTGGGAACGCGGTTGGTGTTATGCCATGGACTCAGTAGTTCGTTATATTTCAATAAACTGTTGATGTACTGTAGAAATATGACATCGGCAGATGGGAACAATATGAACACAAGTACTAGGCACAAAACAATTTTTGCAAATAGTATCACTTGAAATATTACTTGCGAAAGATTTAGGTTTGTCGTTCGAGTTATACAGGTTTCACATATTAGATTAACGCAGCACGCAATCTGCAGCAACATCATCCCAATGTATGTGTAAAATGGAAACAAAATATGTTTGCGTTTTGAAGTCGCGAACACATTTGTGGTGGTATCCAATTTGACAAATGAGGGATACCTCAACACGGCTTCGTAGAACGCGTTTGATATATCAAAAGATTTTAGAACCAACGGGGTCACCATTATGTCGACTTTGGTTTTCCTTGAACATAAACTATTGGAAACTGTTTTGCTTTCGATACGTCTTTTGAAGCACTTGCAATAGGCGCTATGAGTCGGAACGCAATGTGAAAGTTATGAGCAATGTCACGACTTGTGGCGTAATCACTTGGATACTCGAGTTAAAATTGAACTTGCATTTTTTGAGTTACTTTACGTAAATCCCGGAAATATATTAAAACAGCTTTTGCATTTATAATTCGTTATGCATATCGTATATTCCGTGATATCCGTAGTAAAACATTTCTTCGTGGATTTTGTAAATGTAATACAAGCAACTGAGAAGGGGCATTCGTAATACAATTTTAAAACTACGCCTTAATTTTAAACTGGAAAAAATTATAGCACTGAACGGTATGCCTGGCTTGACCGTAGTTTACGGGACCATGCATGCGACTGAAATAATTCAAGCATATATAACATATGGAATTAAATATTGATACACTGATTCCATGTGGCAGCAATTAAACGTATGGAAAAGATGCGACGTATGGTATAAAATTAAATTAAGTAATTTAAGATTTTCGAATATAGTTTGTTTTGCAATTTTTTCTTATACGCTCACAAATTTAAACGACGACCAGACGTACATAAATGTTTAAATGCTATTCTTCGTGCATTCCTGCAAGCTTTGCACTTGCAACAATGTAAGCTTTTTAATCAAAACTCCAATTTTGCGACCACAATATCTAATCAAATACAAGTTGTACAACATTTAATTAGAAAGTGAGTGCCGACATTGTAATCGAAATTTAACGTACATGAGCTCAAAGAAGGGCTATGTATATGTTTAAGTAAAAATTGACATGTAATGCATGTACATTACTTCGTTGGTATATGAATATTGCAAAACTGATTACTTTTGAAAGTGTCAGCCCAAATCAATCAATTCGATAAATGTGCTAATCGCAACTTCAATAGCATTTCTACATGTCACAATCGCAAACACCAGGTGCTGATTAGAAGGATGCAAATTAAATATGAAAATGTAAAAAAGATATTCCAAGTTTTTAATTACCCCCTGATTTATTTTCCCTCTTTCCAGCCGCCTCTTGACATGACATATATTAACAAATGGAATTGACACTCGTATTTGGATTTAATATCGCTGAGGTTTCTCCATTTTTACAATTTTCCACCAAACGGGGTAAAACGTATGCCGTTTTATTAGATGAGCTTAAGTAAACAACATCATATGCACTGTATATTTATATTTCCTCATTTACTGAAGCATAAAATTAATAGTATATAAGACAACCTGAGAATAATAGTTTCTCTTTGTCTCCACCTCGAATTTTGTCAGCCCGTAGTAAATTGAAATGGACCGCTGAGCCCGAATTTTATACCTCCAAAACCGATACGATCCCCAAATTCTACACAGTTTCCACTTCCATTCCGTAATCATCGTCCCACTCTGCTGATCGCATTTAATAGCCAACGGTAGTTTTCGCGGGACAACAATACACGCTACCATCACAAAACCTAGTATTATAAAATAAATATCGTGAGGATAGACATTCCATCCATAAGTTATCGCATAGTTGCCGAACACAAATATGACAAATCCTATTCCCATCTCCGCCCCAGTTAAACACCTAATTACAGGCATAGACGTCTGATTAATGCAGTAAAGTTGATTGTACAATCCCATAACTTTCAAATTCAATCGCCTGCTTTTCAGGATGCTGATGCAGCGAAGATAAACGTTGCAAATGGGCAACGTTGATACGGAAATGGTTACAAAAACTCGACATGTTTCCACGCAGCACCATTGCTGAAATACGTATGATGGAATCCCAATAGCGAATTTTGCAATGCATGATTTAGGGATGTCAGGGAAATACCTTTTTAGAATGTAGTCCTTGAGATCTATCCCAGCAAACATTAGCGCTGGCGCTAATACCATTCCGACCAAAAGGACAACCATTGTCAATGCATTAGCTAGAATACCTGTTATATCACATGGTTTCCCATTCCAAAAGCTCCGAAATTCTGTTGAGAATACAAAAGTACTAAATTTGGAACCTAATCTGCTAATACGATCTATTGGAATCTTACCATTCAATAGTAGTCTTGATTGTCCATCATTCGATCCCTCAAGATGATAATTGCCGACAACATGTACTTCATATTTCAGCAACGAGTTTAAAAATTGAAGAACTACAACTACATTTGGCGTATTATTACAATTAGTGACATGATGAGCAGAATTACGATGAGAATGACTGTATATAGGACACCAAGCGACATATTTCTATCACCGGTACGACCCGCTACGATGTCGATGACAATCAGCAAATAACACAGAAATAGGGCGACCTTTGCGGCGCAGCACCAATAAAATGGGATTAACTGGCGCCGGTTTCTCTCTGCTCCAAACGTCTTTGTCAAGTGATCCCAGAAACAGAACATTGGATATGGTAGGATTGCGGAGTAAAAGGAGTTGCTAATTTTAACGGCTTTCCAAACAAGCGGACTACTCATTATGTTCCAATGATATTTTGTTCTTTATCGTGTATAATTCATATGTGTACATAATAATGTGAATTTGACAAATGTATACCACTACGATTCCGTACGTGTTGTTAATGGTCATCATTACTTGCTGAATTTGTCGAATAAATCCATAGGATCAGCAAGGTTAACAAAAATAGAAAATCGTCGCATCATAAGCGCTTATAGTTTTTACCCAAATTATTGATCATAATGCATTTAAACAGCTTCGTTTTCTGATTACGGCCCACAGCTATAAAAGCCTAACTTGTATCCTTCGATGATAGACGGATAGGTATATATATGGATACGTTTCTGTAACATTATAACGATTTATGTGCCAATATTATACGTATTTACGGTATTGCCATCCCTCATAATATGTAGATATTATGTTCTTTGGTTCTTTCTTAAAAAAACATATAAGTTTGATTAAAAGTTTCAAGGTGTGTTACTTATAATTAGTTACCGCTCCTTCGTCAGTATTAAATTGCTAACATATTCTCCAATTTGGAATAATCATGTTCCTTGTATTCGCATACAAATTTTGTGCATTACTTAATTAGCCGAAGTCTGGTCGCTGTGTTGCACAATCGCCGTTCCATTCCAACTGGTGATGAATAAATTGGCCAAGTCCAATTGTACACAACGCTCTTGTTTATTATACACATCTTTTGGCAACGGTACATCCTGGAATCCCGCCGAACTATGGCAATAATACCATACCGCTTGTCATACCATTCATAGCGGCATGCCTAAATCATTTACATTTATCCGAAATGCCCAAATTTTTCAAATGGAATGTCGCTCGATGAAAAACTCCTGCTGTTATACAATCAACTGTAAGGCATTGACCAGACAGGTATCGATACGACTAAATATTTGACTGGCTCAATGAAAGCTGCAGGCTTTCTATAATTCGTTTTCGGTAACTATGTGATACTTTGTGGATGGCTCATATTTCCGCACCATAAATATCTGTATTCCATTATATTCACAGCGGAAGTGGAGACTCCGTACTGCGCGGGGTTCTTACAGGTATTGAAAGTATAATATCAGGGCAATACGAACTGTCTCAATGTATCATGGGGTGACAAAATTCGGAAATGCTACCAAAACTAATAATTGCTCCGAAATTTTTGACTGCACAATTAGTTTGTCGTTGGCTCAATTATATAATGCAATATACTCTGTCAATATTCAATTATTTTAGCAATGGCGATAATACATTTTAAGTTAATCCTTATGTACATAGTTAATCTAGATTAAGTTGCAAAACAACATTCTTCAATAACAACAAAACACGATACATAATTTGAGTAGAAAGTATCATGGATATAGCACCGCTCTTCGGTTGAAAATGACGGGTTGGAGAATACGCAAGTGTCGAAATATTGCATATTTGATGCAACAATTTCATTCGCTATTTGGGTGGAGTATAATACACACAAATATGCTACAATATGTGAAAGAACGTGTCCAGATCTAGTTGTCTTGTGAGTCCGATTAAGACCAACAGTGCATATCTTGGTCTCCGGATATTACACGCTCAACCATTGTCCTGGGTAGTAGAAAGTTATAGAGTTGCTTTTTGATAATGCGTTTCAAAGATATTACATGTGCAATGGACTTTACAGTCCCGAGTACAATCATTTTTCGAGTCTCCATTGTAATCACCAGACCAGATATCGACACTCCCGTCACCCAAACAACGAATACGACGAGTACATTTCCGCTGACCTTTGCAGGTTTGACTTCATCCCGGGCTACAAACGCCCTGGCATCTTGAATAACTCCTCCCTTTCCATACAACTGTGACCACCATTGTATAATGCCAGACTGTTTCATCAGTGCAAACCGTTGCAGAAGGTGCAAGTTTACCTGCCCTGCCACATTTATATACACAAATATCTTTCCGAATGCATCTTTGCCAATGTCCACAAGACGGTTACTCTCCTTGCGTAGTCGTCTCGCAAAATTTATGCACATTAGCTCAGGCAGGATGACCGCACTTTTGTTGCAGGCCAATAGTTCGTCGTAGAGGTAGTCCGCTTCCCTTTCCCAAAACAATAGTTTCAAATGCTCGCCCACGAGCCACGTGAAGGAATTTGGGAATGTGCTGGATGGAGTAACGCTGGTTTTCTTCAGAGCGACTAGCCCTTCAACAGCTTTTCGGAATATATCAGCCACCATGAAATGCTGCCTCGTGTTTGCTTTAGCCATGTCTATGATGGATTTATAAGAATTATCCGAACGGAAATGAAAACTAGCTACTTCTGATATGACTCTAAGTAAATCACCACGGTCGGTCCGACTCTTGATGACTGTCATGTGATCAGACGTCTGAATATACTTTGAGAGATTTGCGTCAATTTCTTCATACCACGAGCTATATTCGATTGCGGTAGATCTGGTGTAAATGACAAAATCATCCGCAATTAACTCGCTTAAATTAACATACGGTACAGGCTTTCTGGACGTTATCATGTTGTATACGTTGTTATTTTTGTATGCGTTGCTTATCACAATGCCAGCCAGTAACAACCCGGCTAATATCCACCTAACGTTTTGGTTTCCCTGCACTGGTACATCAGGGCTAAAAGGATCTCCCTGTTCTAGGAAAACTTTTACAACTGAAAATATGTGACGAGATCCGCATTTCTTAATTGTTGCCTTGGAGATTGGTTTCAGAACCACCGCAATTGACAATCCGATCACCAATGCACCGCAAACCAACGAGAGCCAAATGTATTTGTCAAAAACACTAAAAAGCTGATTAAACGGCAGTGGTATGTTGCCTCGTTCTCCGCAACTAACAAATCGAAGACTTGCCAAGGTATTGTTCATTGTGAGAATGTGCTGCAGTTTCTCTTCTGTGCCAGAGTAATGTTTAAGCATCCAATGTAATTTAAATGGGTATAGAGTCACTATGTCGGACTTTTCTATGACTACTTCGTTGGTACACACTCTGGACCCTTCAAGATTGTAGGTATAGTTCCCCATAATTGTCTTTATTACATGCGCATAGGCGTGATTTAGACTATCTTCGTCGTCAAATAGGAAATCGTTTGGCGGGGCAAGTGAGGAAACCGACTTGGAAAACATGTTGGTACAAAAGTCCATATGTCGTAAAACACCATCCGTATTTTTGTCCAAACTGAACATCTTTCTCTCCCATATGAACTGTTCATGTGGACCTGCCATGGCTTCGTACATTAAGTTGGTCAGTATCTTTTGTGACCAGTCTTCTATATCATGTGAATGGTTTGTTAGGAAACTGTTTGTGTCCACGCTTGGCGTGACAGTTATTATCTCCGTTATTACTAAATATTTGTATTTAATATGTTCAGACCTGGTAATTGCAAAGCCAAAAACATCTAACGACACAGATGAGCCAGGTCTTTTGAATTCCAAGCCAAAATTAAACCGTCCCTTCATCCACTGTGTTACCGATGAAGGACGGGATCCGGCAATAGATGGATACAAATCAACCAATATGTTGAACACTGGTATCAGGGGAGGTTTGCCTATACGATAACTCTCGTCATTGATAACACTGAACTGTCTGGGATAAGACCAATCGAACACTTCCGCCGGAATATATATCCCAACATGTATCTGACATTGCCACGGTCTTGATGCGGACACAAACTGTAGAAAATCTATTGTAGTACAATAGTTGGCCAAGTCATCGTACAGAGTTAGAAATGGTGACAGGTCACAACTGGACGATCGCCACTCAGTCAAATTTTGTAACGCTGGAATCTAAATCTTTCCAATATAATTGTATCCTTTATAACGCTTCCATCGTCCTCCTAATTTGAATTGACGTACAACAAACGGATATGACATATGTACCAAGTCAATATTGAGGAGGTTGTCAAGGGTAACGAAACAATTGTGATCGGCAAACGGCTTTACAAGATTGTGAAGATTTTGAATTGGCATTGGCCGGAAATTTGGTTGCAGACTTTTATATAAGTTTTTGATATCCGAAGAAAGGTCAAGAATATCCGCCAATTTTATTCTTGATGCACTTTGCATAATGGCATCCATTATAACCAATATTAGCAGCACCAACCGCACAATTGGCGGCGATTTCATGTTTCTATGTTTCCCAGAATGACGCAACGTCTGACAAGATATGAAGTTACCTTCAGCGTTGATAACGATAAACTAAGTGTTGTTATGGCGTGCAGGAGAACTCTGGAGCATTATTAGAATGTTCAAGCAAACGTAACTGCAAACTAAACGTTGGTGCCACATAATTACAAAATATGTTGTCGGTTTGAAAAAGCTGAGTTGAATCTTGTCGCAGAATGTATAGAAAGAAATATTGGTAGCAATACTTTTGAACGCAATCGTATGATGGTTTTAAAAGGTGTTAGTACCACCTGCTTTTATACCTATTTATTGGCACGTGTATTGATTTTTTATGGAGCATGGTAATATGTATGGTAATGTATTTAAAGAACTCGAATGGAAGTTACGTTTCCCTGACGTTAATTTAATTGTCTCTGCTTTCAGAAATTTTGCACGAGGGCCATGAATGATTGGTAGTATTAAACGAGACAATGCCTCATGTGGCTTCAGCCTAAAAGATTGGGTCGATATCAGAGCTCAATTCTATTATATATTCGATCGCAGCATTGCGGTGAACAAATGCGGCCTCGCATCTTTACCGTGGGACCAAACCCATCATGTCATTTTATTTTTCAGGACGCCCGAGTGAATCTCATTGGTGAATTGCAATCATATTTCGCATTAAGATACACATAAGCAAAGGAGACTGTACTAAACATGCAGCTGTTACTACGAAACGAATAACCTATCCAGAATAAATCTTAATCAGATGCGTCACATACCCTGCTCGTCGTTTGCGATACCGGGTAAATAAATCAAACGAAACCGGCATATATTCTGCGGCAGCGATTATTCAAATATTGTCATTTTTAATGCTGGGTACTATTCCATACAGTTCCGCATTGGCTGAAGATACATAGAATGTATACATTACCACAGTTGAATTTTAAAAGTGACACAGTTCAATATGCTAATTATCTTGTATGTATTAAAATGATTGAATGCGGTCCCAACACAAGATATAATATCTTAATGTAATATCACTTCGCTACATTGCCTATTTGCGTACATTTCTTCAACATATTATATAATATATATGTCAGCCAGTGGGCATATATAGGCGGACGCAATTTCAATGGACGTCACGAAACTACGAGCAATTAATATTAAGAATATTGAGTAAAATACTTCTTGAAAATGACTACATTTTTATATTGATTTGTCCTGACGGTCTTACTATTAGATGAGCGTTTTTAGTCTTACGAAAATTAATAGTTTAATGTTGGAAATTTCGGCTGTAAACATTTTCCCTCAAACAAATTGAGTTACAATTAGCATCACCTGATGTTCATATATAATATTCAATGAAACCGCCATTTCATTACCTGATTGTCAACACGTTTCTCATCCCAGGCATCCCACTGGGCAATTAACAGTTATAGATTTGAATCTTACATGTTTTTAATGTAAAGTCACACCAATCATACAATTCGTACGTATCATGGCATACACGGTATTTTAGGTTTCTACGCGGTACACTTCGTATATGCTAATTGTGACTTCTTGGAAACATGTTCCTGGAAACCAACTTGGAATACATATACAAATTTGAAATTATCGTCTGTAGTAATATCTTACTTCAAAGATTCAAATTGTGTTCGTGTACGTTCGGCATTCGTTTACGGTTCAAGGAAAAATTAGATCTCGGATCTTGTAGATGCGTTTTATCGTGTTGGGCGTAAGAATTGTAATTTTATTTTTCAAAAGCATATCGCGGTTGAAGCTGCAACATAAGAAACATGCATCGGGTGAGGTAGACCTCACTTCGTTCGAAGCTTGCTCGGCTCCTCCGAGTAACAAGCTCGCCTTTTGTCTCGAGTCAGCAGCCAATCCGATGTTGCCAACTCATCCATTGTGTGGTACGGCACCGATGCAGCAAACCACTGCGTCATCACTTGAGCCCAAAGACTCAACTTTCATTCTCATCTTGTCTCATTGTCTTCTCCGTTATCGCTCACCACGAACACCCATATAATTATTCTTACTTTTTTATCTTAATGTATTTATCTATTTACCGATCAGAATAAACCAGTAAAAAACGAAAATAACTGCCGCTACAGAACCACTTGTATTTCATTATCACACATCGGGTGTACAAATCAACATAAGAGACATGCGTTGAGTGTGAACAGCAACATAAACATTCATCAGGTGTACAAATCAGCACAAGAAACACGCATCTCAAAATTATCTCTTTACTATTGAAATCCCTTTGTTATTTTAGTACTGGATGGTATTCCCGGCTCAAAGATCAGTAAACTGTATAACGAATTCGACTAAATATTGATGTGCTCATTTCCAATATCACTCGCTATGGCATATAGTACCAAATTAAATTCCGTAATTTAAAATATCAAATTTAATTCAACGCTCATCCATTTTTGCTATTATAGCATCAATTCTTAAACCGGAGCAGCAAATATGTGTTCGCTACTAGTAAATAACCTTTTCTTATGCCATTATATGATTGGAATTGCGACGGCAATATGATTCATTTTATATCAAAACTCTAATTTAGCATTTAAAGATACGTATAAAAATTATGTTGTCTGAGTCTAAATTTAAAATTGAATATCGATTAGGAAAATTTAATTTGTTGGACACCTTTGGTGACATGAATTTCCTATCAAGTCGGCAAAACATACCGAATATTATTGTAATGGCCGTTATTATTTGATGACACTTCATCTACACTAATTTAGTTCAAGTGTAATTAATAGGCATAGGCATCGCTTCGTTTGAATTTGGTGTATATAGTGTGAATATCCTAATGCAATATAATGCTCAAACATTTCGTTTATATCGGGTGGAATGCCCAGGTAGCATCTATCAAATTTAAGAAAATTCACCCTCGCTTGTAACATCAAACAAGATTATGTAATAGAATGTTATTGAAGCATAGGTATTTAAATATTAACCTTCTGGTGTGTTTTTATGATTGTATGCTATATGACGGGTTATATGACCACCATTTGTATACAAAATGTCAGAATAAATCAATTACGATTAAAAGTAGAACTAGAACTTGAGTTTTAGGAACTGCCGGCGAGAAACTAACATTGGAAATTTGTCGCGGATGGAATCCGGAGGAATAATTTTTCGGTTCTGCATTTATCTCTATTGTTTTATTCGTTTCTCCCGATCTTACTTACGTGGTAGGGGAATAAACCGATATGAATCTAAGATTGCATTAAGAAATGAGCAATTAGGTAGCAAAGTTGTATTACATATTGGTTCATGAACATATATTATTTTCCTTATTCACTGAAGTAGCATAAAATTTATAGTATATAACACAACCTGGGAATAATAGTTTCTCTTGGTCTCCACCTCAAATTTCGTCAATCCAAATAAATTGAAATCGGCCGCTGCGCCCTGATTTTATACCTCCAAAACCGATACGATCCCCAAATTCTACACAATTTCCACTTCCAATCCCTAATCATGGCCCCACTCAGCTGGTCACATTTAACTGCCAGCGGCAACGTTTGCGAAACAACAAAACATGCTACCATCACGAACCCCAATATGATAAAATAAACGTCGTGGGGATATGCATTCCATCCGTAAATGATTGCATAGTTGCCAAACACAAATATAAAAAATCCGATTCCCATCAGTGCCCCAGTTAAGCATCTAATTACTGGCATTGACGTCTGATTAATGTAGTGAAGTTTATTGTACAATCCTATAACTTTCAAATTCAATCGCCTTCCTTTCAGGATGCCGATGCATCGAAGGTAAATGTTACAGACAGTCAAAGTTGGTATGGAAATTGTTACAAAAACTCGGCATGTCTCCAAGCAGACCCAATGCTGCAAGATGTATGATGGTATCGCTATAGCAACACTTGCTGCGCTTGACTTATGTATGCAAGGGAAATAAACTTTCATAATGTAATACTTGGGATCCAATCCGGCAAAATGTATAGCAGGCGCCAGCACTACTCCGGCCAAAAGCACAACCATTGTCAATCCGTTGCAAAGGATATCTGGTATATCGCATGGTTTGCCATTCCAAAAGTTTTGAAATTCTATTGAGTAAACATACGTTTAAATACCCTCCATTTTACATCACATTAACCAATAGGACGTTTAAAAACCTACCATCCAATAGTAATTTAGTTTGTCCATGATTTGATTTGGGAAATTTATCTTTGCCGACAACTTCCACTTCATATTTCAGCAAAAAATTTAAGAACTGAAGGACGACGACGTCCATATTTGGCCACACGATTGCCATTAGTGACATGATTAGCACAAGTATTATGACAATGACAGTATATAAGACACCGAGAGATATTCTGGTGTTGCTTCTACGACCAGTTACGATATCGATAACAATTAGAAGGTAGCAGAGAAATAATGCCACCATTCCGACGCAGTACAAGTAAAATGGGATTAACTTGCGGCGAGACGTCTCAATGGAAAAAGTTTTTGTCTGGTGATCTCCGCTAAAGAACATTGGATACGGGAGGATTGATGAGTAGAAGGAGTTGCTGATTTCCACGGCTTTCCAAACGAGCGGACTACTCATTGTATAAAAATTAGATGTAAAACTTCATCAGGTATAACGAATACTGATTAGAATTTGACAAACTTACGTTTGTTAAATAAATTCATAGAATCAGAAAGGTTAAAAAAATTGAAAATTGCCGACTACAAAGTGCTCATTTTTTGCCGAATTGTTTGAACATAATGGATTTAATAAGCGGCGGTTTTGAAAATTATCTTTGCTTCGTATCTTGTGTTTGATAACCCAAAGCTAAAAGTCAAAAGGTCAAGAAAATATCCTTGAAGTAGACAATGGCCTTAATTATCATAACAGCTTAATGTGCTACCTGTGATAAAACTCCAGATTATTGAGAATATTTGATTTCTGTAATGCTCTGATTCAATAACGTTATTGCAATACCTACAGATCCTTCTAATGTGCATACATGTCCTTGCAAAAGAATGCGAAACAAGCATGGTTAAAATTTCAAGGTACGCTACTTTCGTGACCGCTATTCCGTGAATAGTAAATTGCACACATGTGCTTTAATTTGTGACAATCCAGTTTCGTGATTTCACCTCATCATTTTTCTCCTTACGAAATAACCTAGAGTAGGTCGCTGCGCTGTTCATTAGATATCCAATAGCGATGGGGGGTGGAGTGACTAGATGTAACGGATTATTTTTAGTTTTTACTTTTAAAAATAGTTCACATTACATTCTGTGCGAAAGCTAGAGATGTTGGCGATTTTTGATGGATGATGTTGAGCGTCCATAACATTAATGATTTTAATCTCAGTGAAATAAATAATAAATTATGCAATACTTTCCATTTGCCATGCAGGAAATTGATGCCATAAGCGCAAAGTCGCCACGAGGTATTGATTATCTCTGTAAATATATGAAAGTTTAATTGAGCTTTTAATCTTTTTCTTGAATAGTAATTGGAAGATCAAAAAATGTTATTTCACGAAACATTATTGGAATTAATAATTGTATGCCATGTCAATTGAATACAAAATTGAAACGCAATTACAAATGATTAAGCTAAAATATTTGTTTTAAATAACCAATCTCGTACAACAGGGTTTTTAAAATCTTAATGTTAAGAGCATATATGATTGAAAATGCGGAAGTTATTTCAGATCCATTTACATATATTTCTCTTATTAGAATTTGTTTCTGTTTTCGAAATAGTTTAGCTCTAATGCGAACTGCAAACTTAATCTGACATTCGGAGTATGATCGCTCATGCGGAATATTGCAAGTAATTCTCCAAGTTGAAATACGTATCAATCCCTCAATATGAGTACTCCGTTGATCTGGAAGTCTCTTGAACAGAGTAACAATTTGTTCGCCACATTCCTCCGATATCCCATGTCGGTAGGCGTTGAGTTGATGCCGGCTTTCCTAACTACGGCGACTGGTGTCATTCTGTCAGAGACGGCGGGATAGAATA